>OX411544.1:52591932-53191932 GCA_948146395.1 Fragum whitleyi | reverse complement strand
AGATATTGAGGGCTCAGCGTGAAAGGGTTGTAACTCCCTAGAAATATATAGGGAGTTACAACTGTTTCGCGCTAAGCCATCAATATTAGCTCGGCTCTTTTTTTAGAGAAAACCATAGGTCTTGCTATAGCCTTAGCCTTGTTAAGGTAGTGGTTGTCGTGTGAAAACTTTCACATCTTGATACCATAAAATCTCTAATGGAGGGCCAACAGCAGAACATAGGCACTCATAGGCGGTGTTTTTGTTTTATCAGCATGGTACTTGCATTTGGTTACATGTTTTGGAATAAGTGCACCAAACCACTGACTAGTAAATTCATTTGAAAAAGACTTTTGTATTTTGCCATGTTGTTAACTATTCATGATTGGCATGTTATGAAACAAATGAAGATCTTTCTTTTCGTGTGCAGTCTAAAAGATAATAAGCAAAATGATATTGTTTGTTTCTTGCTATCAAAAATTTAAAAGAAAGAAACTAAAAGTTTCACAAAGTCAAAACCACCAATATTACTTCAATACTTTATTTATCAACTCGCATTTTGCCAACCTAACCTCATTTTATATTATTACAGTGGTAACTTACTTATTTGAACAAAGAAAAAAGCTAAGTCTGTCTTTTGTTTAGGATTACAAAACATTGGCTAAAAAAATGCAAAAATAGTTTCAAGCTTTGTTTGAAAGTGCAAATGCAAAGTGCTTTATCATTTTCAAACTTTTGCAAATTTGTGTCATCCTGAATACAAATCTTCTCTGTGTTCAGGATGACATAACTGCACAAATTGTTTTCAAATTATACCCTGCTTTGCATACAAGTGTATGTGCAAAGCAGGGTGTAATTTGCAAACAGCTCACACTGTTTTGTCATCCTAAATGCAGGGCTGGTTTACTTTTTCTCCAGGGTATGTGCAAAGACATTCATGTTTGTGTATTGTTTGATAGAAAATATTATTAAATGTTGCTTGTACAAACTAACTTTACTAAAGATTTGTTTTGTGTTATGTAATTGTGTTGGCCATTATTTAGAACTTGTGCCTTGATTTTGTTCAGAGTTTTTGTACCTGATTGATATTTTTATGACCCCGCATCTATAGATCGGGGGCATATTGTTTTACTTTGTCCGTCTGTCTGTCTGTCTGTCTTTCTGTCTGCAAAAGTTAACCAAAAAACTTAACAATATCTTCAAGCCTGTTCAAGATATAAGGCTAATATTTAGCATGATGATAGATCTCAATGATCCGCATCCGCCGGTACCAAAGTCAATGTCATGTGACAAGGTCATCTGTCAAGGTCAAACATTGAAAAAAATGCTGTTACGGGGGCATTCGTGTTTCACAAACACATCTTGTTCTCTTGTCAATTGTGCTACATATTCCTTGTACTTTATTGTTGTTCTACTGCTTCAAAGAAATTTTGTTATTGTTTTCTTTTTAGCTCCACTGGCAGAAAGGCCACCGGCTATTGTCATGGCGGGGTGTCCGTCGTCCGTGCGTCCGTAAACTTTTACTTTAAAAATCTTCTCCTCATAAAGTACTGGATGGATTCCAATCAAATTTCACAGGAATGTTCCTTGGGTGACCCTCTATCAGATTCCTTCAAAGATTTTTAATCTGTTGAAAATCATGGCTCTAGTGGGCGTGGCTAATTTCCATATATGGTAATAGGTGACTTTTCTCAGAAACTAATTGATGGATATAAACCAAACTTCACATTAATTATCCTTGAGTGGCCCTCTATCAGCCTACAAAAAATCATTGTGATCAGATGAAAAATATGTATTTTATGGGCGGAGGTCAATTCTCTATATGTGATATAGTGAAAACTTTAAAAGTCATTTTCTCAGATTCTAACCAATGGATATCAACCAAATTTCCCTGGAATGATTCTTGAGTGACCATCAACAAGTCTATAAAAAAATATTGTGATCAGATGGGAAATGTGTACTTTATGGGCGGAGGTCATTTCTCTATATGTTATATAGTGAAAACTTTGAAAATCATTTTCTGAGAATCTAATTGATAGATATCAATCAAATTTTACATGAATGATACTTGAGTGACCCTTTATCAGTCTAGCAAACATTATTGTGATCGGATGAAAAATTTATATTTTATGGGTGGAGGTCATTTCCGTATATGTTATATAGTGTAAACTTTGAAAATCATTTTCTCAGAATCTAATCAATGGATTTCAACCAAATTTTACTAGAATGATTCTTTAGTGATACTTTATCAGTCTATGAAAAAATATTGTGACCAGATCAAAACTATGTCTTTTATGGGCTGAGGTCATTTCTTCGGATGGGGTTATATGGTGGAATATCCAATATAGGGTAAAACAAACTATCCTGAAAGGTTAAACGGATGGATTAGATATCATGGAAATTTTATTTCTGTGAAGTTGTATCATTCTGCAAAAAAATATTTTGATTAGATGAACAGCATATTTTTTTATTGGCAGAGGTTATTATAACATATAAAGTGAATATTTAATCACCCTTTTGGTATCATCTGAATGATGAATTTTTCTAGACTTGTTAAATTTAATAGGTGTAATGATTATAGATTAGAAGGAACAAAACCTTCCTTGAAATTCAAATGTATAGAAACATTAGTTGAAATAAGTAGCCTGAGAATACCCCCTCAGAATTGGTGAGTTTAGTTGAACGAAGGGTGAATCTGCACAGAGTGTAAAATGATGTTCTGACCTCCTGACATTCAGAGTGGGGTAGAAAGAGTTGAGTTGACCGCACTGTAAGGCATGGGCAGAATAAAATGAATATATTGGACTGAATATCTTACTTCTTACTATCATTAGTTAGAATTTTGTTTGGATGACAAACAATTGTTGTGAAGTAACATCTTTTAGTAGTGTTTCACTAAAAGTGGAAAGATCTACAATCAAAATTTTGCAGACAAAGTACCAGTATATTGTGCAATAACATTCTGTTAGTGTTGAAATTCTTATATTTGGATTTTAACAAAATTTCACTAGAATGATTCTTGGGTGACCCATTATCAGACTGCACAAAATTATTGTGATTAAATGAAAAATATTTGTGTAACAGGTAGAGGTCAATTTATTCACCGATCATGAGTTTTTTATGCAGAAATATTTCAGCATACGACCCTTATTTACTTGAAATAAACATTCACTCATTTATTCACTTCAATTCTTATTTAAACAGCTTTATCATCCTATGATAGTCATTATCAGGATATTCAGGCCTGTGGAGCGAATCAGGCGCTCAAGCGCCTCTAGTTTATCAATTGCGACTGGTCAGTGCAAAACTATTTTACCTGCCCACAAATATGGGACACAATAGATTTGCACTGATGCTTTAATTGTTCGATAAGGGATTTTATACTATGACTTACTTCACAGGAGTGAAATAACCCTGTTGAATAAATTTTAATTTAAAAACACAGGTGTTATAACACTAGTGAAATAACTTAGCAAATGAGCTGAGAATGCAAAGCAATATTATATTTTCATTGTGAAAATGACGTCATAATGCATTTGCTGAAGTCATTTTGCAAAAGGCGCTATATGTTTCGTGGTAAAACATGAATTGATAAATTCTTGAATTTCCTTTCTTTAAAGCAAAAATTTGGGTCATATTATAAATAGAATATCAAATTTGTGCTCATATTATACTGAATTTATTAAATAAACCTACTAAAACAGATAAAAACTTGGTGCAGCCTCATTTTTATCTGTTTATAGATGACTTTTTAAATAAATTCAGTATTCAGTGACCACTCATTTAATATCCTCAATTTGATACATTTCTCTGCCTGTCAGTCTTGTCTTGTTTATTGGTTCTGTTTATCTAACCATCCACATGTTGACAAAACTAAAAATAAAAAGGGGCATTGTTCTTTACTTTGCCAATCAAGATGTAGTCAATAGCCACCTGTTCTTCTTTGCAAATCTTTATATTTCAAGATGAAAACTTTATCAAGCTACATAGGAATCAAAGATTACTTAGTCTTTTGTCATAGAAATATTGATTTTACAGATTTGGAAAATAAATCTACACTGTAATCAATCTACGGCATTTTGAGGGGTCAGTGCAACACTATAGTAAGTGCCGATATATAAAAAGGCACTTACAATAGTGTTTCGCTGACCCTTTGATTTTTAGCTTGGCTGTTTTTCGGAGAAAACTTGAGGTTTTGCTATAGTCTTGGCATCGCTGTTGTGCTTGTCTTGGTCATGCAAAAACTTTGACATTTTGTGATATCTCTTGAATGAAGGCATTCAATTAAAACCTGGCTCACTTGTTCACAATCAAAAGAGGAACCTATACCATCAAGGGGTATTTTGTACGAATTATGCCCCTTTTTAACTTTGAATTTTTTATTCACTATCCAGCATCCAACAGCCTTGCTCTTGTTTTGTGTTTCAGGTATATTTGTATGCAATAAACCTAGTTGGTCACCTGTAGCAACCATTCTAAAACATGTAGTCATTTGGTACCTTTGCACGAAAAGGATGCTACAGTATTGATATATTCTTTTGAAAGTCGGCCCCTCTTCAAAATATTCAACTCAATTTTCAACATAATTTCTTTATTGCTTCATCTATTTGATGTACAGGTTACAGTGCACTGGTACCTATATCTAGCTGGCTAAAATGAGTTATTTCCCTTTGTTGTTTTTCATATTTAGACATCCAGCAGTGTAATCTTTCATATCTTGTGACAATTTACCACCTTGCTTTCAATTTACATTTGAAACTGATTGAATATGTAATATTAAGAATATGGCTTAATTTGAATATGGCTTAGAAACGAAACAAAAATGATACTCTGCGGCTAAAATATAATCTCACCAATTCCTCTGAAAAATTCATCAACCCATTTTGATTCAAATTTACTGTATTAAACACCTATGGCTGTTATAAAGGTTTTATCCTCTGGTCAATGCGTAAACATTAACATTTTGTTAATAGATCTAATATCCCAAGGTTATAAAAGTTTTCTCAGGCTCATGCTCAATTTTCACAAAATTTTAAAGTAAAATAAATGAATGAAAATAAAAGATAATATTAATAAGTTGTTATTTTGTTATGAATATTAACTTATTAATATCATCTTTTATGTTAATACATTAAAATGAGTAATACAACAAAACTACAGCTTTAATCTCAAATTGAAATTTGAGAAAATTTTGAATTGAGCCTGAGAAAAGTTTTATAACCTCGGGCCCTGAATTGCAAAAATTGTTCACATCTTGTTTTAAGTTTTCATTTGCATCAAAACTTAGATTTTTGTCAAGATAGACATAATAAAGAATAATAAAGGAAATGCTTGCTGATGTATGAACGTTCAATAATCAACTAAAAAACATTCCATTTAGTCTACAAAATTCATCTTTTCCACACATTTTGTTAATGACTAGTGTTTTACATCAGTTTAGAAGGCTGTTCTTATGAAACCATTACCCCCTTTAATGATTGATTGATTGAATGGAGTTTAACGCCGCTTTCAACATTATTGCAGTTATATCGCGGCGGCTGGAGCACCTAACAATGTCTTCCTGGTATTTCTCTCACCAGTACAACCACCACATCCTTTCCTAGCCTCCAGCTACTATCTCACATAGGTCTACGATTATCAACCCATTGGTGAGAGACAAATAGTCGGAAAGAATGAGTGCCGCCGTCGAGGATCATTACCCCCTTTAAGAGATTTTAGACTGGTCCAAAATCGAATAGTTTGCTGACCACACAAAAAGTTATGGTAATTTGAAAAGTACTTAATCCTACTATTTGGTAGAAAACATCGTGGAAAAAGAGAAATTGTTTTCTACAAGCAATTTCTTCTTTTTCCGCAATATCATCACAAATTTAGATTAAAAGGGACATCAAATCTTGGGACTGAACAGGGAAGGACCAGAGATCAAATTCAAAGCAAAATGGTATTATAGAAAAATGGATGAGTGATTAAGGTAGTGGAACTGTAATAGTTCTGCAATGTTTCTGGAGTAATGAACTTTAACAGTGTTAACCGAGGTTTCCTAATGATTTTCATTAGGAAACCTGGGGTAACATTGTGAAAGGTCCAAAATGTTACAGAACTATTACAGTTCCACTACCTTAAGTAAAGAATTCAGAAAACAAGCGAGAAACAAAATAACTATTAATATCTACAGCATTTATGTGGTTGCCAAGTAAATTCAACTGTTTTGTAATTGACTTGGCCCCTGTCATAGCCCAGTTGGTAGCGCATCAGACTGTCAATCAAGAGGTCCCGGGTTTGATACCAGATGGCGGCACTCATTCTTTCCAACTATTTGTCTCTCACCAATGGGTTGATAATCTTAGACCTATGTGAGATAGCGGCTGGAGGCTAGGGAAGGATGTGATGGTAGTACTGGTGAGAGAAATACCAGAAATCCATTGTAAGGTGCTCCAGTCTCCGCAATATAACTAAAAAATTGTTGAAAGTGGCATGAAACTCCATTCAGTCATTGTCATTGACTCGTTAGTGATGTTTGTAGAAGATTTGTTGAACATTTGTATCTTCTAACAGAGCTATGGATAATGGGGTGAAAATTAATTGAAATCTAAAGTTTTTTAACATAAATATGACAAAATTTATGTTTTGGTTTCTCATTGGTATTGCCTCAATGAGGCAATTCTAATGAGTACCCTCAATATTTGATTTTGGTAAAAAATTACAAATTTAGCAAAGCATTAACCTATCCTATCTAAACTTCAGTTCTTAAATACCACCATGTAGGTACTTCTCCTTTTTAGCTCCACTGGCTGAAAGCCACTGGGGCTATTGTCATGGCGTTGTGTCCGTTGTGCGTCCGTCCGTCCGTCCGTGCGTGCGTCCGGTCGTAAACTTTTCTTTAAAAATCTTCTCCTCAGAAACTACTGGATGGATTTCAACCAAACTTCACAGGAATGATCCTTGGGTGACCCTCTATCAAAGTTGTTCAAGAAATTTTGATCCAATGAAAAACATGGATTTAATGGGCGTGGCTTATTTCCAAATATGGTAAAAAGTGAGTTTTCTCAGATTCTAATCAATGGATATCAATTAAATTTTACATGAATAATCCTTGGGTGACCCTTTATCAGTCTACAAAAAATCATTGTGATCAGATGGAAAATATGCATTTTATGGGCGGAGGTCATTTCTCAATATGTTATATAGTGGAAACTTTGAAAGTCATTTTCTCTTAATCTAACAGATGGATATCAACCAAATTTCACTTGAATGATCCTTGAGTGACCCTTTATCAGTCTACAAAAAATCATTGTGATTGGATGAAAAATATGTATTTTATGGGCGGAGGTCATTTCTCTATATGTTATATAGTGGAAACTTTGAAAATCATTTTCTCAGGATGTAACTGATGGATATCAACCAAATTTCACTGGAATGATCCTTGGGTGACCCTTTATCAGTTTTCAAAAAATCATTGTGATTGGATGAAAAATATGTATTTTATGGGCGGAGGTCATTTCTCTATAAGTTATTTAGTGGAAACTTTGAAAATCATTTTCTCAAAATGTAATAGATGGATATCAACCAAATTTCACTGGAATGAACCTTGAGTAACACTTTATCATTTTACCAAAAATTATTTTGATTGGATGAAAAATATGCATTTTATGGGCAGAAGTCATTTCTCTATGTTATATAGTGGAAACTTTGAAAATAATTTTCTCAGAATTTGATTTTTGGATATCAATTAAATTTCACTGGAATGATACTTGAGTGACCCTTTATCAGTGTACCAAAAATTATTTTGATTGGATGAAAAATATACATTTTATGGGTGGAGGTCAATTCTCAATACGTTAAATAGTGTAAACTATGAAAAACATTTTCTCAGAATGTAAATGATGGATATCAATCAAACATTTTTGGTGTGATCTTTGGGTGACCCATTATCATGCAGTTAAAAATTATTTTGATTTGATGAAAAATATGTCTTTTAATAGCAGAGGTCATTTCTCTATCTGTTATATAGTTGAAACTTTGAAAATCATTTTCAACATCAGTAGAACCCCAAATATCCAAAAATCTAGTCAAAACATTTATTTGCTTTTACAAGAATTTCAAGCCTGTGGAGCGACTCAAGCCATTCATGGCTTTCTAGTTGTACTTTTAATGTTAGCTGTAATTGATTGATTGAATAAGAATGATCTGATATTTGAATATATTGGGATTAACAATTGAATGTGATGTCATCATATTTATTAAAACATGAAAATTGCTAACAATAAATGACTTTTTGTTTGTATAAGACCAATTTTAGAATGAGATTTTTTTAAAAAAACAAAAAAAGTTAAATAAACAACTCAAGACCTGTAACTATTTGTATTCAATGAGCTCGTAGATTTCACAAAGAGAAACTACCTATTATGTGACATGTCACAAGAGGAGGGACCTACTAGGAAGTCTATGAATTATGTGAAAAAGAGATTTGATTAAAAATAGGTAAATCGATATATGTACTATACAATTCAAATCCTAAATTTGCCATTGAAAGCAACCAACAGTATGATATGACCTACGTTGCGGGAGTGAAATAACCCCATTGAATATCTTTGATATTACACAGGTGTTATTACAATACTGGAATAACTTTGCAAATGAGCTCAGAGCGAAAAGCAACGCTATTTTATGACCGCAAAAATGAGGTCATAATGTATATACTGTAACGTAAGTTTTAAACAGCGTTTTAAGTTTTGCAGAAATTGAAATGTTTAATTTCAAGAATTTTAACAATTAATCGCAGACAATCAGGTCATATTATAAATAGAATATAAAATTTGTGCTCATAAAATGCAGAATTTATTAAACTCGTCATCTTTAACAAATAAATACTCGCCACAGTCTTGTTTTTTATCTGTTTATTAATGACTCGTTTAATAAATTCGGTATTCCATGACCACTCATTCAATATTCTCTATTTATAACTTCACAGCCAGAGGGAGAATTTCAAAAAAGCTACATGTATATGGGAAGGTAGAGTGATCATTTCAGAAAATTTGCTAGCCTTTGCAATCTTCATTGTCCTACTGTGACCTATTTGAGGTTGCATCATGAGGCTAGGAAAGGATGTGATGGTTGTACTGGTGACAGAAATACCAGGAATCTATTGTTAGGTGCTCCAGCAGCTGCGATATATCTGAAAAAAGTTGAAAGTGGCATAAAACTCCATTTAATCAATCAGTCTGGCAGTGTATTTTGAGAATCTGGCACTCCTGTCCATAATGTTATCCAGATCTGTATTTTGTCAAACTCAAATTTGTCTTGTAATTGGTTTAACCCACAAGCAAAAGGTGATTGGAAGTCATTGTGAAAAATGATATAGAAAAAAAAACTTTTGGACAGGAGGTTTAGACAAAGAACAGCCTGCACATATGTGCAGTCTGATCTTAGTCTATACCATCTCTTTATACTTTGACAAATAGAAAGAGTTTATTTACTATTTAAAAAAAAACTCACATACAAGCAGTGCGTCCAGTGCTTTAGGCACTTTGATACTAATGCAACTCACACACACACGCTCGCGCATGCACGCACGCAAATACGCGCACACATATGATACACCCTCACAAGCGCAAAACGGGACACGATCACAGAAAGAATGTGACGGAAACATCAAAACCGCATAAATATCGTGGAACCATCGAAGAGAAACCAATAGAATCGCTGGTACAGCGCAGTGAAAAAGGGGTACAGTTCTTCGGTTACAGTCGGTCGAATAAAGAGGGAAAACATATACTCAGTTCCAAAAGAAAACGTGCACTTTTAATTTTAAATATCTAAAAACCTACACCACTTAACGTCACAAAATTTTGCATGACCAAGCTCGAGACTTTTGCACATCGATACATTAAGAAATATAGAACACGGCATTTAAAATGAGTTTCGCTCGTATGGATATAGATTCTGCTTCCTGGAAACTTGAATTCACCAGCACTCGCGCCGAATGTGTTGGCAAAGGAAAGAAACAAGACCGATAGCCGCTCCCGGGAATCGAACTGAGGACCTTTGGATCAAAAGGCCGACAGAACGTCATTTTCCTGTTTTATCGCAGTGGCGGATCCAGAGGGAATTCGGGTGGTTCGAAAGAACCCCCTCTGAAGCTCAATTGATTGAGTATCATCTATAATTTCGATAAAGCCTTCTTCTGCTGTTCATGAAATATTCCTGTAAGCAACAAAGCTTTGACAGACAGTATAGACTAAGATCAGTCTGCAAAAATGTGCAGTCAGTTCTTAGCATATACTTTCTGCCTTCTTCTTAGTATTCGTGGTAAAAATCATGGATCGGTCTTATTGAAATTTGTTGAAAAACTAATTAGATTCAGCAAGATTAATACAATTAAAATTGTGTAGGAATAGCAAAACGAAAGCCCTTTATGTATTTCGATCCCCCTTTATAGAAATTCTGGATCCGCCTCTGAATCTGACATTACTAGCCAATCAACGTATCGCTTTCTAACGTTGACGTAGATATATCGTCGGTATGTAAACTTCTTCTTCTGTTTGGAAATGGTTCGATCCCTAACGGCGGTGCTAATTTTTTCCGACTATTTCTCTCTCACCAATGGGTTTATTATCGTAGACCTATGTGAGAAAGCAGCTAGAGGCTAGGAAAGGATATGATGGTTGTACTGGTGAGAGAAATACTAGGAATCCATTGTAAGGTGCTCAAGCCACCGCAATATTGAAACAAAATGTTGAAAATAGCGTAAAACTCCATTCAATCAATCAATCAATGGAAATGGTAAGATTTCCTTAGTTAAACTCGGAAATGCCATATTAGTAAATATCTACCAGAAAAGACATTTTAGGATGGTAATTCTCAACACCATTTGTGCTGAGCGTATGTCCGCAGTAAATGAAACTTTATCATAATCTGGTTATATGTCTCGTTTCTAAAGGGTGAGGTCGAAAATATGAAATTGATCTTACATGCAAGAGTTCCTCCACAAAAATCATAAGCAGAAAGTGCACACTTTCTTTTGAAACTCAGTATATAATTATCGGTTTGTTATAATGCTCACAAGTTGAGGTGAAAATCGCTCAACTTTTATATGAATGGTGTCTCAAACGGGTCAAGATTGTTTTATGCGCTCTCGTGATAGGTTGCTACGGCACACAGTCGCTGTTCTAGATAAGAGAATATATTCTTTACTCTCTTGGTGGTTGCTTAGAGTTCTTAATGTCTTTCGATCACGTACACTCAAAATTGATGGAATGTTCACACACAGGCTCATTTTTTTCCACAACTGAATATGAAGTCACAGTGGTCGGACCCGATAAATTCTTACAACCAAGTCGTGGGTTCGGTGCAAGACTGTAGTAAGTGTATATACAATGTATATACACTTACTACAGGTATGCACCGAACCCTCGAAGTGTTGACTCCCCTTGTTTGACCGGCTAAATTTATATAGGTACGCCAATTTTGGTATCTTACTAACGAATCGCTCCTTATACAACAAACCTATCGTCATATGGCGGCCAAAACGTCGTTACTGTAGATTAAATAGGCGATGTACTTAAGAGGTTTGGTCGCCTACCAAGATTTTGAAGATTTCGGAGTGAACGTATAAGTTTGACAAGGCTATATAATGCAATGACTCACCTCCTCTCAAAGATAATGGTTATCAAGGTTGCAAACCGGAAAAGTCGAAGTAACAGTGAGTTACTGGACGAGTGAATGACGTAACTACATTTTTTCAAGCTGTGGTTACGGCATTTTGCTCTTCCACTGAGGAAACTTCACCCTTCCCCCTCCCATCGAGAAAGAATTCTGGATCAAATCTGATAGACCTACGATGGATTCAATCTCTCGTTGAATTATTCCTAGATCATGTGCCATAAATTACATGGCGGCTTCCATAAAATTATGAATCATGCATATGCGTGGAAATATTATGCATGCAGCATTTTTAGTATTTTCTAAAGGGTCGGAATGTGCAGAACAATTTTTTTCAGTGTGTTCTAAATGAAAATAACGGGGGGAGAAATATTGTAACTTAAGCTTAAACAAATCTGTATTTACAACATTTTGCTCGCGCATTGAACAAATGATTCCTGAATTTTCATTTCGATAACTATACTAGGACGAAAAAGAAACGCCTGATAATCTATCTATCTATATTTACTGCCTAACTCCCCTTTCGGGTATTACTGGCAGGTAATGCCTAAAAACCTAAAATGATTGTTTTCAGAAAAAATTGTATTATTGGATTTTGTACGAAATATCATCTGATTATGTGAAGAAATACTCCCTTTTAACGACAACCCTTCCTGTTTTGTGAAACACGGTCGGACGTACCAATATCTTGTGTGTCGACAATGTTTCATTTTGTGTATGTGATTACTGTGATGTTCAGTAGTCATTCTACCTTAATGTACGTTCGTATTAAAGTACAACCCTTGCGACTCATCAGCTCATGCCTGAAAATTAACAATGACGCACCTTCAGTTTACATCAAGTTAAGATGAGTCATATTATAGTTGCGACGCGTGATTGCTCTTTTTTTATCTGAGAAACTAAACTAATAAATATTGCTCGTGGCGATATAAGTGAAATAATGTTGAAACACTTTTTGTTGAATTGTAACATAGCCTGTGTAAATATCAATTTAGTGAATTGGTGCCTGAGTGATGAGCTTGTTGAGCTTATCGAATCAACAATGTTTACTTTGCAGATCCCCATTTAAGGCGTGCCATGCGTTTTCAAGCGTTTTACGTCGGTAGTTCAAATTTACAAGCTTGAGTCACTCCGAAATTTCCGCTTTTAATCACATTGAATGAGTACTAAATCAATTCAAAGAAAGTCGCACAAATCATCGAACTGAACATTGACCGGGTCATAAACGGAGGATGATCACATAACGGCATTTCTGTATTGTTCATTTTCTATGACGTCAACGATGTAAAAGAAAATTAGCTTATGAATCTTCCCATGATCACTTTAATTTGACCTGATCATTTGAAATATGCCACGTTAAGGCTATAGCTTCAGAATTTCGGGAGGCGTTAATCACGTAACGTTAACCACGCGTTAACACGCAGAAGATTCGTTCTGGTTTGAAAGGTAGCCAATGACCAAATATAACATTGCTTAAATTCTTTTCGCTCCGGACAGCGTGATATTGAATTGCGAAACCGAAATCTTGACAAAAATGAAAGGCTGTGATTTTTTTATATCTGCCCCTCCCTTCGTTTTGGCTATGTTTTGGGACTGTAGAGTCGTCATTAGAACAAAAGAAAGGCATGAATATATTGCTTAGAGATTGAAGTCAATGTTTTGCTTCATTTGACTACACTATTTCTGATACAGAAAAATATTTAGCGAAAAATATCAAGTGTTGCTAAACTTTTTTGACTAAGTATACATATCAATGTTGATGATTTTGAGGTCCATTAAGGGAACCTGCCCTGCGTTCAGTATCACAAAACGGTGCAAACAGTTTTCAAATTATACCCCGCTTTGTGCGTTCGCTTGCGTGCAAAGCGGGGTATAATTGGAAAACTACATTTGCACCGTTTTGTGATCCTGAACGCAGGGCAGAACAAAGGATTATGTCCAATAATCACCCCTCCAGGCGTAGCACGTGATTTCACCTGAGTTGACCACAAGCTGACGACTCAGTAGGCCTATATAAACCCAGTTCACGGGTTTTGGATGATCACTCTCAACTGGACGCGGACTGATACGTTTATCTCTAGTAAGTAATTCTTAATTATGATTTATGTTATTTGTCATCAAAACTTTTTGCATTTCTATCCTAAAGGTAGTTCGAACTGAATTGATGCTATGGTTAAAATCACAGGTAGCCAACACGGGTGGGGATAGTGTAATTTTACCAAAAAAAAAAAAATACCACAATGTATAATATAGACTCTACTATACATTTTGACCAAAAATTAGTATAATATTTTTTGTGGTTAATTTTTGGTAAAATAACACTACCCCAACCCGTGTTGGCTACCTGCGGTTAAAATACGTCGTACGAACCCCATACGATAACGTATCCCTCCTTTTGATAGTGTGATGTTGGGCCGTCAGCACATTAGAGTGGGGGTACATTATTGCAGCTATACGAACCCAGCACTTTGGATTTGGTCAACATATACATGTCCTGCGTTCAGGATGACAAAACGGTCCAACTGTTTTCAAATAACATCCCGCTTTGCACGCAGGTGCAATTACAAAGCACATGGAAATGTCCCGCTGATTTTTTTAACGTATATATCATATATGGTTTAAAAAAAAAAAATCAGCAGGAAATTTCCCTGTGTTACAAAGTGGGTTATAATTTCTTCTTCTTCTTCCTCTCTCTAGCCTCCTTTGACTGGGCGAAGATTCTCCCAGTTGGGTCTGCATTTTTTTAACTGTTTTGTCATCCTGAACGCGGTGCCGGTTAACCCTTGGTAAAATTACACCTAAAATCAAAGCGCTGAAAGCAATGGATGCTATTATTTTGCTTTGCTGTGACTTTTAAAACCACTTCCGTCTTATCTACTGGAGTGTGACAAAGGGCGGGAAAATGCACGAGAATCACGCGATATATTTGTGGACCGTGTTCATTTAACCAAACAAAAAGTAATTTTCTTGCAATATTCCATAGTATGAAAGTAAAATTTACTTGCTCGCCATTTGGCTAGAATTCTAAAAATATTCAAAATTTTCACAACCGTGTCAGCCACAGGGAGTTTGCCCGCGGATGTTTTTTTATTATATATATTTGACCCATCACGCCAAAAGGGACCATCCAGGAATTCTGTGAAATGAATTTGAAAGAGATTTGATCCAGCATAGGTCAACCAGAAGTCGCATTTCAAAAAAAAAATTCACTGGAAGGTAGATTGGTCATTCTTGATTCAGAAAATAAGCACGGTGCAAAAAGTTTCCACCCTAGTCAGTCTGCGCAGTCCCCACAGCCTGACTAGGGTCGACACTTTACGCACTAACCAGATGGTTCCTTTTAGCATGACGGGTCACATGGTAATAAGACTACACTGATATGGTCTATATCATCACCTAATAAAAATATAAGCGGGTCAATTTCTAACGGTGTCCCTAAATCATGAAAATATAAGCGGGTCATTTTCTAACGGTGTAGGGGGAAAACAATCTGTGACAAAACAGCGACTTTGTCTAAAATAGGATGAGATCGGAGGCGAACCAAGAATGAGAGGTTGTAGAGTTTTATTTATTACTTGATAAAGTGCAGACTTGTGAATTTTTTACTAGGAAAAGAATTAATTTTCTGGCAAATAACAAGTTTCTAAATGTAGACTTAGTGAGGGTCTGCTTCACTAGTAGGAATTTCACGCCTTTAACGGCCGCCGATACGATGGTTGGTTTGCAGTAAGTAGTAAACATTCTCGAGTATTTTTGGCCGTTTAGTTTTGTTTTTGTTGTTGTTTAGACAAAAGGATTTTACAAAGCTTTCTAAACTGCAAAGACGCACATTTGGAAACCATTGGACCATGCTCGGCTATTCCCGCCAAATTATTAGAAATAGCCGAAATGCGGTGTTACCATGATTTGGAACACCATTTGGACATTTCTGTAATTCTGCAGATTTGCCAAAGCCCGATTAGATCTGTTTGTCTGAAACGCTGTGGTAATATTTTGAGCAGGAATTATGATTCTGGGACAATTTCAAAGTATATTTTTCTACACTGCTTTCGTTTTTTTTTCCGAGACGTTTGCTCATTTTAAGGAGCTTCAGACCGAGGAAAAAGCCATTGTGTGAGTGAATTCATGCTTTCTTAAATGACCAATACATCGTAACTACAACAGTAACCGTGTGCAGATGAATCTGTCAAAAATATTAATTAAAATGATGTTGTCAGTACGCATATGCATATACACTACCCCAATGTTCTAACTACACCGATCGGATATTTCTATATTACTTCTTTAGAAATAGGACCAGATTGTTAAAATTGTATGAAATATATAGAATAACCACTTTTTCAAGATGACGTTTACTGAATTTTCCAAAGCTCACAGATTCGTCGCAGTTTAAAGCACTTTAATTACCCAGGGGTCGAAAGAAAAAATAACAAATCGACAGTGTCATGTTCGAACTCCGTTTATTCAATTTTAATTTTTAAAACACTGTGTCCGATAGGGTGTAAAGTTATGAAGCAGCCACTAAGTGGTCGAATATGACCCTTTTCCTGATAACCAAAAGTTTTTCACGACTATCCCCTTTGAATATTACAGCTACCCCACCCACCCTCATTTACCAGTGCGCTTTTCAATCTATTGCTTTTAAAATGTTAGGCGGTATATTTACTGTATACAGCAATATTGCAGGCGTGTTGAGCACCTAATTATGAGTTCCTAGCATTCCTAACCCTAGTACAACAACAAAACACTATCCCATCCTTCAGCGTCTTGATCAACCTAAAACACTGCCTAGGTGAGAGGCAAATGAACAATTAAATCGCCTTAAAGTATGAAGCACTCAGTCGAGTCAAGCTGCTGACACCGTGATTCGCAGGCTAACGCTCTACCGATAGCTGTACGTCAGTTGTCTGTACTGGATTTCAAGAGAGTCAAGATCTCGGAATTGTGATGGTTTTGAGAAAACTATCAGCTTGTGAATGTGAGCAGAAGTTTTGTCGATATCCACTCTGTGTACGTTGCTAAAAATAACCTTATTGCCTTAACAGAACCTTTTCGACTGGCGACCCATATGCAAGTGGAGCAACCTCAGACCAGATCGAAAGTCTTTTCTCTGTCTTCTATTGATATCTGAACAATTTTTGTTTGTTTTTTCGGACTCTTAATCGACAGGCTACACATTGGTTATTTAATTTTACTACTGAAAAAACAACTCAGCATGAACGTGAGCCATTGCTGTTTTCAAGCTACTGTGTGTAAATAAGCAACGAAAACGCGTTAACATGCTACAATTAGCAATAACCAAAAGTCATTTATATGGGAGGGCTTTAGTAAAAGTTTCAATGAAATCGGGTGATGTATATAAGAATAGTCGAGATCTAAAAACGGTGTAGTTAGAACATTGGCCAAGTGTAGCTAATTTACTCAGCATAGATGATTAATCAGAACATCCTATAACTACAGCTTGAATGCTGTAGTTTCGATGTTATGGTCATTCATCAACGTTATTTTTCAAAAGAGGATTTATTTCTATTGCGCATTTGCTTAATTTGCGTAATGGTAGTTATACCCTTGGTTATAATCTTTGCATTTTTTAGTTTCAGTTTGTAGATGGATGTCTCTGGCGTGGTGGATGGCAGAAGATATGGTGGATGGCAGAAGATATGGTGGAGCTCCTGCATTGACAGATTATATATGATAAGTAATATCTATTACCAATTACCAGTCAAAACTTAATATAAGTGTAAATGTCAGGTGGGGTCACTTAGATAACAATTTATCCACTAAATATTTTTTTTTAAAATTAATCTCTTTAGATTAAGATTTTGAATAAATAATCTGCAAGTGTAAGAATTTTAACTTGGCCCAGTTTATACTGTTGACATATTAACTAGACAAAACAATTTTGGAAATGTATAGGTACCAATGTATTTCTACAAATTGTTAGTTGATATAAATTGGTGGATAACAAATTTGGGGCAAAATGAGCAAATTAAGGAATTAGGATTAATAGCAAGATCAATGTCAAGATATTGATTTTTGTATGTTAGTCTTTAGCTAGAAGTCTGTCTGCAGGCTAGCCTTACTTTTTTCTGGTTTGTGTAGGGAACCTTTTGGGTTTAAAGTTTGAGAATATCTTTGAAGAAACATCAATGTAATTCTAAAACTACATAACTACAACTTTAATCAAGCTGTAGTTACATGGTTACAGAATTACATTGACAATATGTCATATTTTCTGGATAAGTCCTTCCAACCTTCAAATTAATGCATCATATAGACAATGTATTGAGAATCCAAAAAAAAAAAAATTGCTAAAAGATGCTTTCCATGACTATGTATCCAAGTTCCTATCCCAGTTTATACCATATGTCATTATTCTGTCAATAAAGGATTTTTTTAGTCAATTATTCAAGATTAAGCTTTTTAAATTTGTAAAAAAAAAGCTTTGCTTGACAATGCATTGCAGTTCATACCAAATGTGAATGTTATTATTCTGGTAATCGAGGAAATTTATCAGTCAATTATTCAAGATTAAGCTTTTGAAATTTGTATAAGATACTTTGCTGGATAATGTAACACCTTTTTATCTATACATATATAATTCTTCAGGTAATCTATGATATATATTAGTGGATTAATAAAGATGAGCTTTCCCAATCTAGGGAAAAGTGTTTCTCTGGACAATTAATGTATGGCAGTTCCTTCCAATGTTATTCTTCAGGTTATCAAGGAAATTAGTTAGTCATGCAATTATTAAAAATAAAATGTTCCAATCTGTAAAAGACAGTTCACAATGTATCCAGATCCAACCAAATATCATTATTCACTTTTTCTATTATGGGAAATTATTAGTCAAGCATTCAAGATTAAGCTTTTTGATTCTTTAAAAAAAGCTTTGCTAGACAATGTGTCACATTTTTTTCCCAATGTCATTTTTCAGGTTATCACAGTTCCTACCACATATTATTCACTTTTTTATTTTTGAAAATGTATTAGTCATTTATTCAAGATAGAATCCTACCAAATGTCATTATTCATGTAATCGGGTGAATTTATTATTCAATATTATGCTTTAGGAATCTGTTAAAAAATGCCCTGCTGGATAATTCAATGTATTGCAGTTTCTACTAAATGTCAATCTTCAGGTTATGAAGGAATTTTTGAATTCAATTATTCATGATCAAACTTTTTTTTTCAAACTGTAAAAAGATTCTTTGCTAGACAATGTATTGCAATTGCTACCAAATGTCATTATTCAGGTTATCTAGAAAATTTATAAGTCAGTTTTAAGATAAGAATTTCCAATCTGTTAAAGGTGCTCTTTTTGACAAATGTATCAAAGTTCCCACCAATGTCACTTTTCAGGAAATTGTGAAAAATTATAAGTCAAATTGTACAAATTTTATAAGTCCTACCAAATAAAAAACAAGAGGACAATGATGGTCCTTGATCGCTCACCTGAGTCTCTTTGATCACTGGGACATCACATCAATTAAAAAGGCAGATGTCATAAAGAAGATAATTTCTACATAAAACCAAGTTTTCACAAAGTTTGGGCCATATTTGTGGCCATTAGAGTTATTTCAAGTAAAATATCATTAAGACTCCTTTTCCTGTGATATGGCATGAATCCTTCCCATTTTCAACAGAGTTCATTTTTGTGACATGGCAAACATTTTGAGCAAGTTTCATGAAGATTGGACCATATTTGTAGCGTCTGGAGCTCTTACAAGGAAATTATCCTTAAGGCCCTATTTCCCGTGATATGGCAAGGATCCTTCCCATTTTCGAAAGAGTTCATCCTCATGACCTAACAAACATTCTGACAAAGTTTCATGACAATTGGACCATATTTGTGGCTTCTAGAGTGTAAACAAGAAAATTGTCCTTAAGGCCCCTTTTCCCGTGATATGGCACAGATCCTTTCCATTTTAGCAATTTTTACAAGGGACCACCCAAGTAATATTTCTGCCAAGTTTGGTGGTTTTGACTTAGAAATTTAGGAGATGTCGTTTAAAGAAATTGTTGACGCCTTGACAGACGGACAGACAGACGCTGGACATTGATAGATCACAATAGCTCCCCTGAGCACTTCCTGCTCAGGCAAGCTAAAAAAACTGCTTTGTAAGACGATGTATGGCTTTTGCTTCCAATGTCATTCTTTAGGTATTCATGGAAGTTTATTAGTCAATTGCTCAAGATAAGCTTTAAAAAAGCTGTATAAAAGGCTTTGCTGGACAATGTATTGCAGTACCCACCAAATGTCATTATTCAGGTTATCCAGCAAACTTTTCATTCGGTTATAGTCTAAATTTTCCAATCTGCAAATGATGCACTGCTTGACAGTTTATTGCATTGCCTGCCATCACAGTTTAGTCAATATTTTTTTTAACCCTTGTCATGCTGAACCCGGAATATTCCTGCTTTGGCAGGAGCTATAGACAAACATCAGCCTGCACATTTTTAGCCAAAATTTATTCAGCATAAGGGTTAAAACTATGAAAGATGACACTTTCCTGGACAAACTATTGCAGTTCCCTCTTATGTCATTCTTCAGGTTATCCTGGAAATTCATAAGTCAATTATTCAAAATGAAAATTTCAATCTGTAAAAGACGATTTGCCAGACAATATACTCCTCTTCCTACCAAATTTTATTCATGCAATTGAGAGAATTTATTAGTCAAATATTCAAGATTAAGCTTTTAGATTCTGTTAAATGAGTCTGACTTGACAATGTATCAGTTCTTACCAATGATTTTCTCTAGAAAATTGTGAAATTTATTAGTCAATTATTCAAGAGAGAATATTACAAACTGTAACAGATGCTTTGCTAGACAAAGTATCCCTTTTCCTACCAAATGTTGTTACATGTATTCTTGTTACCAAGTGAATCTATTAGTCAATTATTCAAGACAAAGCTTTTCAAATTTGTTAAAAACACACAACAAGTATTCAACAGACATTTTCTTGGAGTTATTGTCTTAACCCTTTGCTGTTTAATCCCTGCTTTTTACATGCCTGTGATTTTATGATTGAGAAAACATCTCGAAAAAAGAAGAAATTGCTTCTAACAAGCAATTTCTTCTTTTTCCACACTATTTTCTACCCTACTGAATTTGGATAGGTCCAAAATTTTATAAAACAGGAAAGCGTTAATTGTTCAGTAGTGGAATTTTAATTAGTTATGTGTTTGTCATTGTTTACCGACTCTTTTCCCTGCTCCCAAGATTTTTCTTTTTTCTACAATTTCATCTGTATAATTCTGTTGTCTGAATGTGTGTGTGTGTGTGTGTGTGTGTGTGTGTGTTTGTTTTTTTTTTTTTTTTTTTTTGCTGGTATCCTTTTAATTTAAGTTTCCCCTAAATATCCATATCAAAACAGTCTTATTGCATGAATTTGGTTTATACTCTTTTGGGGAAACACAACCATCTTGGAAAGCTCAGACATCCCATTTTGGTCAAGACAGCTAATTCAACAACTAATTCAATCATCTGACCATGTATTCTTTATCATAGTTAATAAGATTATTACAGACTATTATAGAAGTGTATATATATATATATATAACAATAAATATATTTATTCTGGTTTGTGTTGACATCAATGAGCTTTTCCATGTGTTGACCCAACTTTCATGACAAGCTAACCCTTCAAGCTGACAAGTTCGCCCTACTGTAATGAAAAGTTGTCCCTACGGCTATGAAGATTTGCCCCTTCTGTAATAACCAATTGCCCCAACTTTCATGACAAGTTGCCCCTACTGTAATGACAAGTTGCCCCTTCTGTAATGACAAGTTGCCCCTACTGTAATGACAAGTTGCCCCTTCTGTAATGACAAGTTGCCCCTACTGTAATGACAAGTTGCCCCTACTGTAATGACAAGTTGCCCCTTCTGTAATAACCAATTGCCCCTACTTTCATGACAAGTTGCCCCTACTGTAATGACAAGTTGTCCCTACTGCTATGAAGATTTGTCCTTTCTGATATAACTAGTTGCCCCTTAGCTATCATGACAAGTTGCCCCTACTGTAATGACAAGTTGCCCCTACTGTAATGACAAGTTGCCCCTACTGTAATAACAAGTTGCCCCTACTGTAATGACAAGTTGCCCCTACTGTCAGGACAAGTTGCCCCTACTGTTAGGACGAGTTGCCCCTACTGTAATGATAAGTTGCCCCTACTGTCAGGATGAATTGCCCCTACTGTCAGGACAAGTTGCCCCTACTGTCAGGATTAATTTCCCTTACTGTCAGGATGAGTTACCTTTACTGTTAGGAGGAATTGCCCCTCCTTATCTGACTCACTTTATCCGAATGTTGATAAAAAATAATCTATATTTTATCTTACCATTTTTAGAATTTTTGTACAACTTTTTTTTAACAACTGCATCAGTCCATAAGTACTAAAACCTATTTTGGAAAATATTTTTGTGAAATAGCAAAACACTGGTGGGCTACAAAATTCCTGTAAAGTCAGTTTTTTGTAGCCCCAAGATGATAACCTTGGACCATGGCAAGGTTTATCATGTCTTTACTAAATTATAAATATTAAAACTCAATTAACAATATTAAGACTTAAATAATTATAGTAATTAAAATAGCTAAATTATAGATTTAAAAAATTATTATAGTAATTAAAATAGCTTAATTCTAAATTTGAAAAAAAAAATAAAGTAATTAAAATAGCTAGATTCTAAAAAAAATAATTATAGTAAATAAAATAGCTAAATTCTAAATAAAAAGAAATAAGATAACTTAAACTACGAAGGAATAAATTAATCAAAATTGGAAATTTTAATTTCATTTAACATTACTTAATATACAATAAAATGAGATTCATCTAACTATAAATAAATATCATAAAATAAATAAGGTTAATGTATTCCTTAGGATAAGATTCAAGGATTCCTATTGATTAATAGGTTTCTTGGATTTATTCTTAGTGTCTTGAACTATGACTGTTCTGGGCACTCTGTTCATATTTTCTGATCTAGATGGAGGTACTTATGAGTTGATGAAGTTGTTGTAATTTTTTGGCTGTTAAAAACCCTTTGAAACCCATTTATTGCCAACATTTGTCAGTTTTAAGTCTAAATTCCCCGTTTCCTCATCAAAGATGTAATAGTAATAATTTGACTGTTATCCCCCCCCCCCCACACACACACACTTTTCCCTCCCTCTTATGAATGAAATTGATATTGTAATAATTTGACTGTTCATACTAACTTCTCCCACTCCCTTATATTTATGAAAGAGATAGATTTAGTAATAGTTTGACTATTGTTACCAAACCCCCGTCTTTTATTAATACCTTTTATGAATGTAATAAATTGACTTATCCTAAAATCTACTTGCCATCCCCCTCCCTTTTTTGAAAAACACAGATTTTGTAATAATTTGACTGTCATTGTACAAATGCACACAACCTATGTTTTATGAATGACTAAATTACATGCAAATTGTAATAATGGGACAGTTGTTCAATCCACTCTTTGAATGACATCTTAATTGTAATAATTGGACTGTTTTACACACACACATAGATAGTGCAGTTGATAGCACTTGGGATTGTCAACCTAGA
Organism: Fragum whitleyi; assembly: GCA_948146395.1. Taxonomy (NCBI): domain Eukaryota; kingdom Metazoa; phylum Mollusca; class Bivalvia; order Cardiida; family Cardiidae; genus Fragum; species Fragum whitleyi. The sequence continues at coordinate 53,168,710 of OX411544.1, read as the reverse complement.
TGTCCCAGGTTAGATCCCCAACATTAGCACTCACCCATTCCGACTATGTCTCTCACCAATAAGTAAATAATCAAAGACTATTGTGGGACCTATTTTGGACAGTAGCTGGAGGCTAGGTAAGATGTGATGGTGGTACTGGTGTGAGAAATACCAAGAATCCATTGTTAGGTGCTCCAGCCATCGCATTATACAATTGTTGAAAGCAACAGAAAGCCCAATTCAAACAAGTAAATTACACACACATACACCATTATTAATTAAAAGGTGTTGTTGCATTGACTAAAAGGAAACATTTTGAGGAAAATTGTTTGTTATCTAGGTTACAAATCACTGGTTCAATCTATCTGACTAGGCTAATTACAGCTCGAACAGCCCACACCCATAGATTTGGGCTTACATCAATGAATCAATTTCTTTGCATCAGGTCAACAGAAGTTTTGAGAGGATATTAAAGGGGGAAACCAAAATCACAAGAAGCTCTTATTTGGAGAGAAAAGGGTAGAGCTCTTATTTGCAGAAATAGGATAGAGCTTTAATTAGGGGAAATAGGGTATTCTATGACAAGTCGCATTATTGGATCATCTAAGGCATCTGGTGGTAGACAGGCGACATCCACTTCTTTGTCTTGAGCACATCTCTTTACTCTTTAGACTTGAAACTTGGCAGTTTTGTACCTATCCTGATTAGGAAGCGCAGTCAGTACTCAAGAACCATAAATCCAGCCAGCTTATTTTTTAGTTTTTTCTTTTTTTTTCTTTGATTTTTCTTTTCATACTTGGACATCCAGCAGTGTAACTGGTGTATCTTGTGACAATTTACCATCTTGTTTTTGTATGATTAGCCAATCTAGAATCTGTTTATATTCAGATTTGTTCAATTGTTTGGCTAAAATATTTTTTTTCATTCTTCAATGAAAATAATTTTGAGTACACCAAAATTCTGTAAGCTTGCACACAAATTAGTCTCTAAAGCAAGCTTTCTCATTGTCACAACTATATTATATGAATCTGCATAATTAGAATCATTTCTCTCTTCATCTTTTTATAATCAATGAGGCCAAGGTAATATTAATTAGGTTTTATTGACTTGACTTTATTGACTTGAAATAGTTCTGCTGGTATAGCACAAGACCTATCTGTTTATAGGCAGTTACAACTATTTCTTGCTGAACTGTCTCCTCTTGATTTCACTGACTCTCAGCAGAGGTTATCTATGACTATTTTGACAGTGAATAAAAGGAAGTACTGTGTTTGACCAGCAGATTATCATGTAACTTTAGTTTTAGAAGGAGACTTTTGTGCTGCAACTACCTTAAGTGCAGTGACATTTTGACCTTGAACTTGACCTTTATGGACTTAGAAAAACTTTAACTTTAAACTTAAACCAAAAAAGTTTAACCTTGCTTATATTTTCTGAATGCTTTACCTAGTATGTCGTTCCTTCATACACACACTCACTAGGTGACATGCTTCACCAGAGACCAAGCTCCTCGACATTTTGACCTCAATCTTGAGCTTTTATGGACTTAAAAAACTTTAACCAAATACTATAACCAAAAAACTTTAACCTTGCTTATATCTTCTGAATGCTTTACCTAGTATGTCGTTCCTTCATACACACACTCACTAGGTGACATGCTTCACCAGAGACCAAGCTCCTTGACATTTTGACCTCAATCTTGACCTTTTATGGTCTTAGAAAAACTTTAACCAAACCCTTAAACCATATACTTTAACCAAAAAACTTAAACTTTAACCTTGCTTTTATTTTCTGAATATTTTACCCAGGGACATCATTCTTTTGCATACACACTCACCAGGTGATTGGCTTTCACCTTTTCACCAGTAACCAAGACCCTTGACATATTGCCATTGACCGTTTTTGTACAAAATACTTTAACCTTGCTTATACCCTCTGAATGCTTGAACTCTGATTGTTGGTCAAATGCTATTTGTCACAAGCAGCAGTTTAGGTGAGCTAGGTTGTCCCCTGACGACTCTTGTTCTGATTAAGTGATGCTTTATGATCAATTTGCCAATAATAATAAGAATCTTGGATTATTTTATTATTTTTGAAGGTGGTTAGAAAATGAATGTCCTGTTTATGAATATTCTGCTAATCAAAACATTAAGTAATTAAGCCCCCCTTCGATGAAGAGGGGGTATTTTGCATTGCACTAATGGCATAGGGTTGGTCTGGACTTTTTTTTGTCTGAAGTGATCTTAACCGATGAAAGGATTAATGTCAATTATAGCAAAGGAACCTGAAAAACTGAGTTTTTTTCTCGTAGGCTAAAGTATCTTTATTTTAGCCAACATCTTTTTTCTTCCTAGCAAGCATTGTCTACCTCAAACACATCATTCAGTTTTATTGTGGAGTTGTCCTTTATAATGCAAATTTATTTGGTAACATTGTAAGAGTTCAGCTGTTTATATCAATTATTTCAAAACATTAGGGGATGAAAGTTATAGAAATACTTTCATTTTGTTTTGGATGACTTGGATTAAGGTGATCATTAAACTAGAGAATTAATGAAGGAACCAGTGAAAATGTGTTTTTTTCTCTTATTCTGATTTTGTATCATTATTTTGGTCAACATCTTCAATTCTTTGCATTGTCATGCATTGTCTAGCTATCAAGCTTTTAATACTCATCTATTGTGGAGACATTCATTATCATTCCAAATTTTAGGTAACATGCCAAGAGTTAAGATGTTTTATTTCCAAGATATCATTATTTTGGCCGACATATTTGTTTCTTCCTAGCATGCATTGTCTAGCTATCAAAAAACTAATTTTTATTAATTCTGGAGAGATTCCTTATAAATCTAAATTATAAGGTTTTATGGTAAAAGGTCAGATGCTTATATTGAATGTTAATTAGATTGAAGGGCAATTTATAATATTCAGGTTGATGGTTATCACATCCGTTTGAATACAAATCATTAGGTTAAGTATAAGAATATTTTTATTGAACGTCACAAAAAGGTTTAGGATTTCACAGGGTGAAAGGGATTAAACAACTCATTTTATTTTTTATGACTCTGTTTACTTCAGCAAATTGCAGGTTTGATGAGGAAATTAAAAGCAATTAAGGAACTTGCAAAAAAGTGTGTTTTTTTCCTTTTTTGGCTTTAGTAACATTATTTTGGCCAGCATCTTCAATTACTTCCTAGTGTGCATTGTCTAGCTATCAAGTGGATTTAATTCTAATTTCATTGTGGCTACATAGATCCAGATTGTTAGGTTAAATATTGTAAGAGTTTAGAAATTTCTATGGAACATCTCAAAGGTTTAGGAGGGTAGGGAATATAAAACTGATTAAACAACACACATTACATTTATTTTGATTGATTTGGTTCAAGTCAGTAAATTATAGGATTCATGTAGAAATTTAAAGGAAGGAGCCTGCAAAACTGATATTTTCTTACTCTTTGGCTTTAGTTTCATTATTTTGGCCAATTAACATCTTCAATTCTTCCTAGCGGACATTGTCTAGCTATCAAGCATTATTTTCATTTAATGTGGAGACACCAATTATATAATTCAAATATATTAGATAATATTGCAAGATATAGGTTTTTGCATCCAATATTTCAAAAACAATTAATTGTGGAAGGGGATTGAACGGATTAAACCACTTGCATTTATTTGGAACATGCTCCAAAATTTAAGGAAATCATGTGAAAATTGTCACATGAAAATCTGCATGATTTTTTTCCTCTTTGGCTTATATAATATTTTGGCCAACTTGTTCAATTTCTTCCTAGCATGCATTGTCTTAGGCTAAACATAATATTCTCATTTACTCAGTGGTGACCATATTGTTTATTGTAAAATTTAAGTTCTTTATATCAAGTATCTCTAATAAGATTAAGGAATGTAGGGGATAAAATAGATAAAACAACTTTCATTTTGTTTTGGATGACTTTGTTTAATCAAAAAATGTTTTATCTTTATTTGGCCAACATTTTAATTCAATTCTTTCTTGATGCATTGTCTAGTTGTTATGCACATTAATTATTCGCATTTTTTCAAACACAGTTACCTATTTTGAGGCGTCAGTACAAAACTATTGAAAGTTCCTAAACACCAACTTCTTGATTTGTTTTGGTCTTGGTGCCATAAAAGTAATATTTCGATGGCCTAGCGTGAAACAGTTGTAACTGCCTATATGCTTATAGGCAGTAACAACTGTTTCTTGCTGAGCCATCAGTTTGTTTTTTTTAATTTAGCAATATTATTTATATTGGTTTTTCAGTTATTGGTAGAAAAAAAAACTCTAGCTAAAGAAACATACTCAAATCATTTATTCATTTCCAATTTGAACCTATCTAAATACCACTATAGGACTTGCTAGGAATTCAAAACATGTCTGCAGTTGGCCACATGAACATTCTAACTAAGCTGTAGTTGTTAGAATTTTGTAGCCCACAGGGGACATGAACAGGGTTGAAAATTAAAATGAACTGAATTAATTATAAGGTAATTTTTTTCACAAATCAAAACTGTTGTGAGAACATATTTATGTACATGTATATATAAACATGCTATGACAACAGTTTTGCTTTGACCTTTATCAATTTTTTTCATGGGTATTTGTTGTTGTTGTCTTTTGACATTTTTATGGTTGAGCTAAGTAAGTAGCTTTCTGGTAAATGATGTGATTCACTGTACAGTGGCTTGGTAGGACACTGTACAGTGACTTGGAGGAAAACAATTTTGGTGATGCTGCCTTGATGGTTGCTGGATGCTGCCTGGACTTGATTGATGATGGATGTGCCTTGGAATAGATGGTTGATGGATTACTCCTTGACATGGTGGGTAGAATATTAAAATCAATTATTATGCTCCCTTCTAAAAAGAGGGGGTATATTGCTTTGCACCTGTAGGTTGGTCTGTCAGTCGGTCTGCCTGTAGACAGTAGATGTTTTACAAACAGCTCTAGCTTATATTTAATTTTCAGTTGTAATCTAAATTAAGCATATTGAGAGAGATCAGTGCATTACTATTTTAAGTGCCTATATATATCAATAGCCAATTACAATGCTTTTGCAATGAACCCTCAATTGAACCTATTTCAATACTGCTTATTTGTTAAGTATGTTTCAGCTAATATGATAATAATGGACAATTTTTCAACCTTAAAATTGCAAGTAATACAACTTATTTTTTAAAGTTCAAAACTGTTGTAAGAACGTATAAAAATATATATATGCTCTTACAACAGTTTTGTTTTGACCTACATCAAAACTTTTCTTTATTTTTCTTTGTATGGGAATTTTTATGGTTAAAGATAGGCTGTAAAGCTCAGTAGGTAGCTTTCTGGTACAGGATGGAGTGTAACACTGTGGTTTGGTGTAGACCTATTAATATCACATCAATATCCCTGTCGATTCTGCTTCCTGGGAATTTCACCAGTACTCCCACTGAATATTTGGGCCAAGGTAAGAACAAAGATCAGTAGCCACTTCTGGGAATCAAACTCTGGACCTCTTGATCAAGAAGCTTGAGCTTACCTCTCGACCATTGACATCGTGTTGCACTTTACTGCGGCTTGGTTGGTAGACAATTTGGTGTCTGATGGTTGGATCATGGTTGATGGTAGAAGAAAAACTGGACTACATGGTTGACAGCCTGCACTTGGTAACGACTTCATCAACTTGATAATTGGTGGACTGCAACTTGAAATGATGGTCACGTCACCTTGGTTTCCATGGCTACAAGACAAGGCATCAATGCTGATTGCTGGCAGAAGACTACTGGAATGGATAACTGGCAGACAACTTCCAGACCCTGACTTGATGGTTTATGGGCATGTCCACTGGAATTGATGGTTGGTAAATGTGTAAACCTATTTAAGGTAGTGGACCTGTAAAAGTTCCGCAACATTTTGGATGTCATGAACTTTTAAGTGTTATCTTCAATTTTCATTAGGAAACCTAGGTCAATATTGTGAAAGATCATAAGCTCTGAAACATTGCAGAACTATTACGGGTCCACTACCTTAAGAGATGAAATGAAATGAATATTTTTTGCAGTTTTGGAGGTATGAAACTAAAAACTTAATTACAGGATTGTATGAATACCCAAAGCAGATGCATGAGTGAGTAGAATTTAGTTTCATACCTCCTTGAAATCAACAAACACTCTCTTCATATCTTAATATTTAATTTCATGAAAGGAAAACATAAAAAATTATCAGTAAAGAAATTTAGATGGACTTTACTTTGTTAATATTATTGCCCTATGCTTAAAAACTTGTTCAGATTTAAACGCTCTGCAGAAGCCATTTTTATACTCTGGTGAACGTGGTCGTATATTGGTATCATAATCCCCGTCTGTCTGTGCATCAAATCTTGGACAAGTTCGAAATTGGGTCAACTGGGGTCAAAAACTAGGTCACAGGGTCCAATCTTAGAAAAACCTTGTCTGCACTCTAGAGGCCACATTTTTTGCCCAATCAACCTGAAATTTGGCCAGAATGATTGCCTTAACGAAATGTTTTTAAACAAATACATCTTGTTTCTAAAATTAATTAATCCTTGAAGAAAGATTCTTGATTCATTTGAAAGCCCTGTTTGTGGTATTAAACCCTTGTCATGCTATTCAGGACATATTATGTTGTACAAAGATTTGACAGACTGTATAGACAAAGATCAGCCTGTTCAGATATGCAGTCTGATCAAAGCCATACTGCCTGCTTCTACTAAATAATTTGGGGAAAACATAAGCAAGAAAAGCCTTAAAATTGGCAATTTGTTTGAATAAAAGTTCAGTAGGATAAGGTTTAAATGTCATTCAGTGATATATTGTTTTTACAGAGAAATTCCAAGGCCAAGGTGATCTATGATGCATACAACTCTGTGAAGTCAAAGATTCCTGTAAACATTGACAGACAAAATGTGGAGACAAATGCAGTTTTGAGTCACCTATATAACAAACTGTTGAAATACCCCTACAACAGGTGGGTTACCTCTTACAGGGAACACACTAACACAAATCAATTGGCCAAACTCTAGGGAGGACTTGTAGCTATCATATGTGTTAAACAGATCACCATGGCTTGTTAACCCTCGTCATGCTGAATAAATTTTGGCTAACTATTGGTTGATAGTTGTAGACCTATGTGGGATAGCAGCTGGGGGCTAAGAAAGGATGTAATTGTAGTCCTGCTGCGAGAAATACCAGGAATTCTTTGTTAGGTGCTCCAGTAGCCGCAATATAACTAAGATTGTTGAAAGTGGCTTAAAAGCCCATTCTAACAACAAATTGAACTGGGAATACACTTGTAGGGAGGACTTGTAGCTATCATGTACAGTCGATCTTGTTTGAGCAACCACATTTATCAAGCAACAATTTTTAATAAGTGACTGTTTTCAAAATCCCCTTCTTTTGATCGAATATCTGAAAAAAGTAGATAGCATTGGTATAAGAATTATTGTAAAAGAATCCTATGTCGTTAACTAACAAGAATCGTCTCAATGTATTAAAAGCTATTTTCCTATAAAAAGAACTTGAAAATAAATATGATTTGGTTCTTTTGTAGAGGCAAAATAGAGGAAAATATTCACCGAAAAACATTGACAAGACACCAACTACATGCAATGATCCAACCCAAACAACATTGTGGCCTAATCTATTAATTTACGTGATGATGATTTTGTATCTCCAAGCCTCTTGAAATGGAACATATAAAATTCATTTGAGGTAAATATTTTTTGTTTTTGTCAAAGTAGACCTTAAAAGGTCCATGACAATTGGTCGACTGATATTTTGGCATTCAATTTACTTGGACTAGTATGTTTATCAAGTGCAACAATAAAAGACTGTTTTAATCACAGTGCACATTATCAAAACACATAATTATTTTTCGATAATAGATTTAACAAAGTATACTTATAAAATTTCATTCCACATTTTAGGGATTCAATAGACTTTATATTCTTATTACCCCACTTCAAAGAAGATGGGGGTTTATTGGTTTACCCTGTCCAGCCATCCTTCCACCTGTCCCTTACAGAATTTGAGTCTGTGGCATTATCTACTTCCTGTTTAGACTTAAAATGGTACAATAAGAAATTTTTGTAACATTTTTCTCAGGAACCATGAATCAGAGCAACTTCAAACTTGGTATGCTTTTATCAGATATGTGGCTTACTGATTTCAGATTCGTTGTACATCTTCTTCCTGTTTTACGACTTAGTTGATTTTCTGACTTAACATGGTACAATGGGAAATTTAGCATCGTTCTTTTCTCAGCAACCATAAACCAGAGCAACTTGAAATTTGTTTTGACAAATTAGACCAAAAAAACACCAAATGGATCAGCCAAATGTGGTGCACCAAAGGAATGGACAGGAATGATTATGCTATTGAGTACTTGACCAAAAATCCGGATATCGATAACTGGATTATCAGAAAAAAGTTATTTATATACCTCCATGAAATCAATAAATATTCTCATCTTCTCTTAAATGAAACAATTATCCTCTATTAATTTCCAGGTATTTCAACAACCATGGATATCAGAACCAATCAGGGCTATGGTATAAACTGTTCTCCAAGAAAAGTGGGACTGTAATTAATATCTGACAAAGAAAATGCGAGTATTTTATTACTTTTATTTCACCAAGTTGTGAAAAAAGAAAAGATTTTGTGTAAATGAATATTTTGAGGACAATAGTTTTTCATCAACAACAAGAGCTGTATTTTTAAATGTGGTAGAGCATCTAAAGTACAAAAATGTAACCTTTAAGAGATGAAGAGAGTATTTTGTAAATTTCATGGAGGTATGCAACTACAAACATAATCACACTTTGAATATGCACATAGGATTCATACATAAGTTTGTTAAGGTTTCTAGTTTCATAGATATTCTCACAACCGAGTTAGATATTTTTCATACAATACACTAATTACATATTATATTTATCTTATAACCTCTATTTGTCTTGTTTTTGTCAATGTTTCTAACTGAAATGCAAGTTTCTAAAAATAACCGCATTATATCATTGTTCTAAAAATAACTATGTGGTATCGTAAAAAATATCATATGGGATGTTACCACAGATATTTGTATAGTTATAAGATAAAATTTGATATCAATGATGCAAAAGCATGTAAATCTTTGTCACTAAAGGAACAGATATCTCAAGGGATTATACTTTAGTTTAAGGTTACAAAATAGCTGGATACTGAAAATTATTTTCATTTAGAAATAAAACAAATCTTTAAGCCAATCAGAATGCACAAATTTTGATGGATACAACTAATATCAAATGTTCAACCTGATCTTAGTCCATACCTCGATCTTTCCAAAACAGGAATGTTCCAGTTTCAGGATAACAAAGGTTAACAAACACATGTTATTTTATTTCAGTCATATACAGAGATGTAACAGGGGAGCCATGATATTGCTTGAACTTTTATTTGCTTTTGGTGATGAAAGACTTGCTTATTATTTCCAACAGAACATTCGAGATAGTGAAAAACTACAAAGTGACATGTGTGAATTTCCATTTTTTCATCTCTAACAAAGTATATACCCTGACAACCAATACTCCCAGAAGGTTAGTTTGTAACACAAGATGGTGCAAAGAGACAAGAAACTACAGCTGAGATCAGACTATGAACAATCAAAACTTAAATACTCTGAAAAAACATACCCATGAAGTTAATACTAGCAAGTACCCATAACAAAGTCTTTGAAAGATAAAATAACAAAGGAAAAGATTGTCAACAAGATCGTGTTATTCTGAAAAACCACATGGACAATGCCTTTTCTTTAATGCTTTTTGGTGGTTTATCAAGAAATAACGGTAGATTACCACTTGATAATATCATCGCAAAGCAGTGAAATTATCAAAAACTTATACCCTGTTTTTGTGCATTTCATCTTATCTAACGTCATCTATGCATGGCAAAATAAGTGACCTCACAATGAACGTTGCATAGCAATCACGCGCAAAATGACGCGCTTTATGAAAATATGTCCCAGGAATTTCACATTTTGTCTCTTTTTTGCAATTAAGAAATAGAATAATCAATTGTTTTTCGAGTAAGATCGATTAATATTTCATTTCATTAACAACAAACTATATTTTCACTTGTGGCTCCGCCACTCGTGAAATTAATGCTTTTATTGTTCATTCAATAAATATAAACTTACACTGAAACTAATGATTATCCTCTATATCATTTCAGAACTGCTGAAATAGTCTATGGACAATCATCTTCAGACTTGCTGTAACAATCTGTGGACAATCGTTACCCACTTCAGACTTGCTGTAACAATCTGTGGACAATCATCTTCAGACTTGCTGTAACAATCTGTGGACAATCGTTACCCACTTCAGACTTGCTGTAACAATCTGTGGACAATCGTTACCCACTTCAGACTTGCTGTAACAATCTGTGGACAATCGTTACCCTCTGCAGACTTATTTTGAGAATCTATGGACAATTATTACTTTCTTCAAACTAGCTGTGAGAATCTTTGGACAATCATTCATCCCTTCAGACTAGCTGTAAAAGTCTTTGAACAATTGACACTCTCTTCAAACTTGCTGTAAGAATCTATGGATAATCCCTCATCCCTTATGAGAGTCTATGAACAATCGTTACTATCTTCAGAATAACTGAAAGAATCTATCAACAATCGTTAATATGTGGAATCTATGGACAATTTTTCATCCCTTCAGACTTGCTGTAAGGAGCTATGGACATCGCTCATCCCTCCATCCTTCCTGTAAGAGTCTATGGACAATTGTACTCTATTCTGAGTGAGGCTGAGACTTGCTACAATATTCTTTGGACAATCTTTCATCCATTCAGACTTGCTGTAAGAAGCTATGGACAACCGCTCATCCCTTCATCCTTGCTGTAAGAGTGTATAGACAATCGTTTCTTTGTTCAGATTTGCTGTAAGATTCCATGAACAATCATTGTAAAACTAGCCAGAATCGCACACACCTTTTACAGTTATATTTATAGCCAAATTAAGTGGAAATAATGTAGCAATTCTATTTTAACCACTGAATACAATATTTGATGATAAATAAGACAGGTCATTTTGGTAGCATATTTGTATAGATTGTTGCGTTAAACTGAATCCTATGATGTGCTAACAAATTTGAACAATCTCAGTGAGACGATTCTAATGGGTTGGAACAACATAAGATTCAATTATAAACCATATTATTTTAGTGTTTTCACTCACAAAATTGGCCAAATGGCTTGGCGCACAACAATTGTAACTGCCTGTATGCTTATAGGCAGTTAAAACTGTTTTGCACTTGGTCATCAAAATATTTATATTTACATAGAACTTACAATAGTTTGAGTCAAGTTTTTATTGAAAATGTTCTAATTTTTGTAAGGATTTTTTTTCTTTTGAGAGTTGTTGTCATAGTCGTATTTAAGCCTTGTCATTCTGTTCACAGCATATTCTTGATGTACTCAAAGCTAAGGCAGATAAGTATAGACTAAGATCAGCCTGCACAAATTTGCTGTCTGATCTTAAATAATTGTGGAATTATGTAAAATGAGGTGTTATATTTGAAACAAAATTTTAATTCATCAGGATAACGGTTAACTATTTGTGCTTTTCATGGTTTATCCTCAACCCTGCATATTGGAAGGTGTTTTGTCTACAATTCTTTTGAATGATAATGTCTAATTGATAGTTCTTTAGCTCTCTCCTAATGGTTTTCCTGAAACTTTAGAAATCTCTTTATTTAACTTTAGAAATCCTCTTATCAAACTTTAGGTGCCCCCTTATTAAGCTTTAGAAGTCTTCTTATTAACCTTTCGGAGCCCCCTTATTAAGCTTTAGAAGTCTCCTTATTAAACTTTAGTAGGAGTCCCTATATTGAATTTTAGGAGTCTCCTTATAACTTTAAGAGCTCCCTTATTAAACTTTAGAAGTCTCCGTATTTAACTTTAGGAGCCCCCTTAATAAACTTTAGTCTCCTTATTAAACTATAGGAGTACCCTTATGAAGACAATCTTAAAAATGATATAAAGGGAGCCCTATTGTCCAATAATTGCCCCAACACTCACAATGCACTTCATCTGATATGGCAGTCACACCAAGACCTTCTTTCAACCTTTTGTACATCTTTTTTTTAACCACTGCATCAGTTCATAAGTAGCAAAGCTACTTTGGAAAATGTTTTGCTGTAAATACAGAAAATAAAGATAACCTTATGCCAAAGTTTTGAAAGTATGAAATCTTTAATAAAATCTAAATAATAATATCAAAGCTAAAGTAACAATATCTAAACTTGAATAAAATGATTTAAATCTAAACTAGATCAAATATAATTATAAATCATAATTAAACTTAAGGGATAACTAAATTAAAATTAGGTATTATGATTTCATTAAATATATTCTAACATGTTCTTAAAAAATCATAACTAAACTTAAGGGATAAATAAAGTAAAATTAGGTATTATGATTTCATTTAATATATTCTAACATGTTATTTAAAATATCAATAATGCAATTAATAAGATATAAAAATCATGAAATAAATAAAGTAATGTATATCATAAAATGAAATATATGAAGTATATAAGTTAGATTTAAGGAATGCTCTAATATTGATTAAATCCTATTTATGAATAGGTGATTACAGATTATTTTCTAGTGCCTAGAACAGATACTCTTCTTGGCACTATATATAAATATTTTCTGATCTAGATGGAGGTACTTATGAACTGATGTGGTTATTGTAATTGTAACTTTTTCATTATTACACTTTCACCCCCCCCCCCCTCCCCCCTCTGCCCCAGCTGTTGTGGACCAGGTCTAAGCAGCATATAAAACAACCCCTCCCTCACAGGTTGAATATACCTGACAGTGGTAAACACCACTGATCTTTTTCCTGTTTTATTCAGCATATTCAAATGGTTACAAGCAAATGCAATTGGGATATAATTTGCAAACAGTTTGCACTTTTTTGTTACCCTGAACACAGATCTTTGTCTTCCCCATGTTCACCCACAAGCCCCTTAATTATCTCCATCGCTGCTTTCCACGTCCGAGTTCCTCCATGGGTTTTGTACTGATCCTCAGGTCATCTGCATACAGCAGCTCCCATTGACAACCAGCGTATTTTATTAAAGCCCCATTATCACAATGATGAAAAGCACTCATTCAGTTATCCCTTTGCCTGCTGAATTTAAATTTTGTTTCAAACAAGTTGTCAATTTTTAATGAGTGAAGGCTGCACATCTGTGCAAGCTGATCTTAGTCTAAACTGTCTGCCAAAGCAGTGTGTACAACTGGAATGTGTTGTATGGCCTATTCTACTGCTCATGTTCCTGCACAATATGTTTTATCCTGGATGTTATTCAAAATTCTTGATGTTGTTGTATAGGCAGTTAAAGCTAGTTTGCTCTAAGCATTGATATAGAATAAATATATATATCTTTTGTACTTCAACATTAAATTATGGTTAAAACGATTATTTCAGAATTGCGTTGTGTCCGTCATGCGTCTGTTTGTGCATCCGGTTGTAAACTTTTTCTTTAAAAATCTTCTCCTCAGAAACTACTGGATGAATGATTCTTTAGTGACCCTTTATCAGTCTACATAAAATTCTTGTGATCGGATGAAAAATATGTATTTTATGGGCAGAGGTCATTTTCTATATGTTATATAGTGGAAACTTTTAAAATCATTTTCTTAGAATGTAATTGATGGGTATCAACCAAATTTCACTGGAATGATACTTGAGTGACCCTTTATTTCAGGCCTGTGGAGCGACTCAAGCCATTCATGACTATCTAGTTTTTTTGTCTTTTAAAAAAAATTATACTTTAACTTTGTTATTCTGGTAAATGTTTTGTCAAAAAATAACGTAATTTGTGAGAAACCAATATGAAAAGTTAAGCTAGATATCCTGATGATTTAGCAAGCTAATCATAGAACCAAGTGATGGTTAAATTGACTACACTAAAGTGATGATAGTTGGTTAAAGAACACTTTTGGATAACCTCAAACATAATGAGTCTGAAGGGAAGTTCAAGTTAGATTGGGATGAAAGCGCAGGGTTTTCCAGAGAATTTTTGCCTTAAAAGGTTTTTTATCTCTGGTTTTTAAGCCAGCGCTAATTTTTTGAAAATGTGTATTGTAAAACACAAGTGTTTTGTTGGATATGAATTAAAGTTAAAGTTGAATTTCCAATTAACTTTCTGATTTTGTAAATACAAGTACATGTAGAAGTATGTAATTTTATTTCATCAATTCATTAGGATATACATTTCCAAATTCATATTTGTTAAGCCATATGTTTGTCAAGTGTTTCTAATATTAAATACGTCTTTTTGTTATTGTAGTTTTGTGTGTCTTATGTGCAGAAAGTCCGCAACTGAGCATAGCCGAAATTAAAAACGTGGGTCTGGCTAAAACCCACACAGACAAGTTATAATGATATTATTGGTTTATAATGCGCTAACTCCTAGGCCAAAGGGAGGTAATTTTTGACGGCTCAGCGCCAAACAGTTGTAACTGCCTATAAGAATATGGGGAGTTAAAACTGTTTCATGCTGATCCATCTTTATTTTACCTGATGCAAGCTGTAGAAATTATATTTAAACTGAGTGGCTAAGCATAGAGGGAAGAGCGGCTGTCCATTCCTTCATTACAGTTTGCACTTTAAAGAAATAGCAAGAAAAAGTGTGGGTTAATGATGCATTCTAATATTTTCCAAGCTAAGGTTCTATAGATCCAATTGTAAGGAACAAAGGAGTTAAGGAAGCTTGGATTGAAAATGGTGAATCCTGAGAGAAATGTCTTAACCCTTGTCATGCTGAACCCAAAGTATTCCTGCTTTGGCAGGAGCTAAAGACCAACATAGCCTGCACATATGTGAAGTCTGATGTTAGACTACACCACCTGTTTCTCACTTTCAAACCAGAATTGTCAATAGATTTAGTTTTTCAAATAAAAATTGACCTACAGTTGGTACTTTCAGTGCTTTTTGCCCTTTGATTTTGATGATAATTTTAGCCAAAATTTATTCAGCATGACAAGGGTTAATAATTCTATAAATATAGAAGGATCCTGAAGAAACCCTTGCTTGAGCTAATGGGATCCTTCCTAATATTTTGGGATATTAGGGATTCAAGGTCACTATTAGTGTCAAACCCTGAAGAACTCTTTCATCACACAAGTCATCATTCATGGCCATTTTAAACACCACTCGGCCAATCTCATTATTAACCTTGGATGTACATAGACAGACTATTTTTAGCTCGACTGTTTTCGGAGAAAACCCGAGGCATTGCTATAGCCTCCGTGCCGTTGTCGTCGTCGTCATGCGAAAACTTTGACATTTTGTTATATCTCTGGTTCTACTGAAGGCATTCACTCGAAACTTGGCACACATGTTCACCATCAAGAGCATCATATACTCTCAAGGGTGATAACTCTAGATGCATTTTGTGCAAATTATAACTCTTTTTTGACTTAGATCTTTCCCCACCATCCAGCACTCGACAGCTGAGTTTAGGCACCCGTAGGCGGTGCTCTTGTTAAACATTACAGGAAAACCTTGGAAAAACTTAATGACATCAGTTAAAATGGCCCTAGCCCTTGAAACCGAGTGAAAACATTCAACATCGCCAACGCTACTAGGTTAAGTTACTGACGTGAAACCATCATATCCTAATATAAATATCTTTAGATTCTTAAATAACGACTGAAAAACCTAATTTTTGAGTGATTCGTCATTCTCAAAAATTAAGATTTTTCAGCCGTTGTTAACTGAAAAAGATATAAATCTACAGTGCTAGTTTTTCTTACACTGTGTCGGCCTAACAAAATGCACGATTTTGGTACATACCCATCCACCTTACATACATCTGAGGTCTGTTGCAGTTTAAGGAAATGGCCGATTGATGTTCCGAATGCATTCATGGCCCAAGATTATAAAACTGGATTTTTTTTTAGCTCTGCTGTTTGTTGATAATTGTAGACTTATATGAGATAGCAGCTGGAGGCTTGGAAAGGATGTGATGGTTGTAGTGGTGAGAGAAATAACCAGGAATCCATTGTTAGGTTCTCCAGCTGCCGCAATATAACTGAAAACATGTTGAAAGCAGCGTTAAACTCTATTCAACCAACCAAATTGCACCTTCATGCTGTGCTCTTGTTTCAAAGTTATAATTATATTGATATATAAATGTATGAGCATAAAGATAATATTAAGATGTTATTCTTAACAACTTATTAGTATCATCTTTTGCATTCATTCATTTTTTATAGTAGTATGACAAGATTAAAGCTTTAATTTTGTATTGAAGTTTGAGAAGAAGAATTTCTACAATCTTGGGTAATGATGCGTTTATACACTGGCTCTAGGGCAAATGGTGAATGAACCCCCATCTTACAAACAGAAAAATCCGCTGCTAAATATAACGGAAGAGGGGAAGGGACTAGGATCATTGAAATTATCAGTTTACAAAACCACTGGGCCAAAGATCTCCTTGGGCTTAGTGGTAGGCATGTTGAGCTTTATTTAGTAAACTAATAATTCTGCAAACTGTTCTTACTTAGATCAGAATGCACATACATTTAGGTTGATCTTAGTCTATACTGTCTGCTAAAGCCTTGTGTAGGCCTACAGCAGGAAATACTTTGATAAGCATGGGAAGGGTTTAGATAATTATTCAATATAGCCGTTTACAGTTGGGATGAAACTACAAGATTTTTTTTCAAAGTTCATCTTCTTGCAAACTTTCTGCTAAGTGCATGATCTAACAAATAAAAACATGTGTTATCACTAACTTACTGCAAACTTCCTGCTTGCAAATAGTTTGCAGAAACTCATTTTTTTATTCAAAGATTTTGCAGAATGTTTGCAGCAAATGAATTTTCTGCCGCAAACATATTTTAAGTTGCTGCAAACTATTCTCCCAAACAGATAAGTTCGCAGCAAATTGTATTTCTGTAAGGGGGTTCGCATTGAAAAATATACTTAGCAAAAAAAGAAACTTTACATGACTAACTGAGGGCTGTAGTATCGCTATGAAATCATAAAGAATACAGATGTTACTATTACATGAAACTTGAAGGCAATATCCATCGGTTTATGGAAGGGTCAGTACCGGATGTTTGTAAATGAGGTTTTTTATTAATGGTCAAAGGACAAAGGGGTCGATTTCAAAAATCACAGAAATGAAATCAAGATTGTTGGTGATGTTTTGAGTATAGGTGCTTGACGTTTTCGTGATAAGAGTCGTTCCAATATCATGATAGATCAGCGTCTGAGCTAAATACGCATACTTTTCTTGCAGTTATCCTTCATTTGATGAAATGATTTGAAAAATATGCAATGGAAACAGGGCCTCTACATGACGTCAAAAGTGGCCTATCTCAACTCGGCCGACACTACATGTGGTTGTAACTGATTTGTTTTGTTAATAAATATGGGTTTAAAGGTCACTTTCGATAGTTTTACATTTAAAATTCGACCGCTGGTGCACCTATCCATAGTTTCTTGTCGTTTCTCACAGTACAGCTAGAGCTTTCATCTGAGGCATCAGTCGCCATTCTCTCCTAGGCGTATCACTTGCCAATTGTGTGGGAGAGAAATGACACTTATCACACTGCTTTTTTGTCAAATATGGGATGAAAGACGGCCGAGCCAGAGGTCGAACCCATGACCCGATGAATGAAAACCAGACGCGTAACCAAATGTCCTAACCGGGCGCGGCAGTTCTAAACAGAGATGTTAAAATGTGAATTGCCTGTCCAGAGTAGCCAAACTTAAGAGTGACGTTATAATTAGACATTCAAGCTCTATGTATACCTGTAGTCTGATTCCTGCCTTTATTCGATTGTTGTTACATACCCGTTTCAATAAAAATGTACAAACAATTTTGTTTTTTCGTGCGGATGCTAAGGAATGAGTGTGACTGTGTAACAAAAATCAAGCAAAATGAACTTTAGGTAGCTCAACACGAGTGTGTGACCAAAACCGGAAGTTACAGACGCATTAGTTCGGACTCGCTTCAATCGCGCAAATTCCTGCGTCTGTGTTGTTTCTGTAGCTAGTCCAACTAACAAATATAAATAAAGTTGGCCTATAGCCACTGTAAGTCATTCAAAACAGACCAACAAGTATGTAAAGTTTCTTTTTTTGCTAAGTATATTAAGGAATCTGTTTATTGTTTTATTGTTGTTTGTCTGTCTTTCTGTCTGTTAGAAAAATGAACAAAAAAAACTTTACATCGCCATTACAATTTAATGCTTATATATGGCATGATAATAGATCACATTGATATGCGTCTGCAGGTACCAAGGTCAAGATTATGTGTCAAGGTCTAAGTTTTGAAATATGGCCATTTGGGTTACACAAACTCATCTTGTTCTACTTAGATTTTTAGCTCTGCCTTTTTTGGAGAAAATCCGAGGTATTACTCTAGCCCTTGGTGCATTCAGAACATCACTCGGCTATTTCTGTAAACTGCAACAGACCTCGGATGTATGTAAGGTGAAGGGGTATGTAACAAAAAGGTGCATTTTGTAAGGCGGAAACAATGTAAGAAAAATTAGCACTGTAGATTATATCTTTATCTTTAGTAAATAACGGCTGAAAAATCTTGATTTTTGAAAATGACGAATCATTCTCAAAAACTAAGATTTTTTCAGCCTTTATTTAAGCATCAAAGATATTTATATTAGGATTCGATGGTTTCATGTCAGTGACTTAAACGAGTAGCGTTGGCGACATCGAATGTTTTCACTCAAAGTTTCGAGGGCTAACGCTAATTTAACTGATGTCGTTGAGTTTTTCCAAGGTTTTCCCATAATTTTTGAAAAAAATTTGGCTATGTACATCCGAGGTTGATAGTGAGATTGGCCGTGTGGTGTTCCGAATGAGCCTTGGTGTTGTCGTTGTTATCGTTGTTGTGCAAAAGCTTTGACATTTTGTGAAATTTCTGGTTCTTCTGAATGGGTTTGCTGGAAGCTTGGAACACATATAGACTATCAAAAGAGCAACCTGTTCTATTCAGGGAGATAATTCTGCATCTATTTTGTGTGAATTATGCCCCTTTTGTTAGATTTTTTATCCACTATCCAGCACAAAAACAACAGAGTGTAGGCACCTGTAAGCTGTGCTCTTTCCACTTTCTAGCACTCAACAGCCAAGGTACATTCAGACTGTGCTTTTATATGCCCAAACATTTGACAAGAGGACTATGATGGTCCTATATCACTACCCTCTGTATCTTTATCAAATTTTCCAGCAAAAATCATCATTGTACTTTTATGATTTGTGGCCTCGAGAGTGTTATTAAGAAAATTGTCACTAAGGCCCCTCTATGATATCATGTGAATCCTTTTTATTTTCAATAGGGTTCTTCATTGTGACATGACCAACTTTCATGATGTTGGACCATATTTGTGGCCTCTTCAGTGTAAACAAGAAAAATTGTCATTAAGGCCCCTTTTCAAATAATATCATATGAATCTTTCATGAATTCTTCATGAATTTAAGTCAGAATGTTTTCAGGTCACATGGTTGAAGTCTCTTGAAAATGGGAAGGATCCATGTCATATCACAGGAAAAGGGGCCTTATTAATTTTTTTCTTGTTTACACTCTAGAGGCCACAAATATGGTCCAATCTACATGAAACTTGGTCAGAATGTTTGTCAGGTCACAAAAATTAACCTTATTGAAAATGAGAAGGATCCATGCCATATCATTGGAAACCGTGTTTTAATGACATTTTTCTTGAAAGCTCTCTTCAGGCCACAAATATGGTCCAATCTTCATAAAAATTGGTCAGAATGTTTGTCATCTCACAAGGATGAACCCTAAGTAAAATGGGAAAGATCTGTGCTATTTCATAGGAAAAGGGGCTATAATGACAATTTTCTTGTTTACCCTCTAGAGGTCACAAACATAGTCCAATCTTCATGAAACTTGGTCAGAATGTTTGTCAGGTCACAAGGATGAACCCCATTGAAAATGGGAAAGATCCATGTAATATCACAGGAAAATGGGCCTTATTGAACATTTTCTTGTTTACCATCTAAAGGCCACAAATATGTTCCAATCTTCATGATACTTGGTTAGAATGCTTGTCAGGTCACAAGGATGAACCATATTGAAAATGGGAAGGATCCATGCCTTTTCATGGGAAAAGGGGCCTTAATGACATATTTTGCCTTTCCAAGAATTGGGGGCTATTCTGGTCACCTGGGTGAAGGTGTTAAATTGGCGTAATGCTTTATTTAAGTTTTTATGTGCAAGTGTTTAAAATCTCTGTTTCTACTAAAGCTATTGCTTTAAAACTTTGCACATACTTCTGTGACTATAATATCAGCCTCTAGATAAAGATTCATTACTCTGATATTGAATTTAGTGGAATTTCAAACCTTTTCAATAATTAGAAATCTTGGTTAAGTTTTTTCTTGCAACTGATGTATAACTGTAATATTTCTGTTTCTACCTTAGCTATTGCTTAGAAACTTTGCACTCCCTCCTTGACCATAATAATAGCCCACAGAAAAAGATTCATTACTCTGATATCAAATTTCTTTGGATTTTAACCCTTTTCGGACTAAGAAATTCCTGGTTAAGTTTTTACGTGCACATTTTGTATATCACATCATCAGTTATATCTCTATTTCTAAGCTATTGCTTGGAAACTTTGCACATGCTTACGTTACCATGAAATTAGCCTCTACACAAAGATTCAATACTCTGATTTTCAATTTAGTGGAATTCTAAACCATTTTGAACTTAGAAATTCTTGGTTAAGTTTTTATGTGCAACTATTGTTTATTATTTCTATTTCTACTTAAGCTACTGCTTTGAAACTTCGCACATGCTTATGTGACCAAAACATCAGCCTCTAGACAAAGATTCTTTTCTCTTGACTTTCATTTAATTGAATTTTCCAAAGTCGATATTGATTTGCTGTTATTATCCAACACTAGGAATAGTCTAGCTTATAGCTGTCCAGTCTGACAGCTCAATGTTCTTGTTTACACTCTGGAGGCCGAAAACAGGGTCCAATCTTCATGAAACTTAGGTCAGAATGTTTGTCAGGTCACAATTAAGGACTGAAAATAGGCGGGATGAATTTGATATCATTGGAAAAATGACCTTAATGACAATTTTTTGGTTTACACTCTAGTGGCCTCCTGAATCTTATATGTACAATTACGACTTTTGCTGGAAAATTTGATAATTCTTAATTTAGACAAAGATACAAAGATGAGTGATATAGGACCATCATGGTCCTCTTTTATTTCTGTTAGGGTAATTATGTGATCACCCTTAGTGTCCAGGGGGACTGTCCATTCGTGGTTTGCACTTTTTCTTGTGGAAAACTGTCGACTTCTGTAAGGTTGACATGAAATGTGCTTGTATCATTCCTCTCATAATTATGGACTACTGTGTACGCCCAAGGACAATAGATCTTAACCTAGCTTAATGGACAAAACCCCCAGGTATTGTAATAGCCTTGGCAGCATTGTTGTTAGAGTTTTGCAGAATCTTTGACATTTTGTGATGTCTCTATACTGAAGAAGTACTAAAGTCATTCACTCGATCATTGGCACACATGTTCACCATCAAGAGCAATTTAACCTATACTATCAAGGGGGGTAACTCCCGACCTTTTTATCCACCATCCAGCACACAATTAAATTGTGGAATTTTTTGTGTCATGAATTTAAATCAGAGAATTCTTCATTCTAGATTCAATTCTTGATTTTAAAGTTTATAGGACATTCTGCTATCCTGAGGTTGATACATATCCGCTGTTCTGGATGAGGACCCCTTATAATACACACTATTATCTTATAACGATACAAATATCCATGTGATAACATCCCGTATGATATTTTTTATGATATCACATAGTTATTTTTAGAACAATGATATAATGCGGTTATTTTTAGAAGCTTGCATTTCAGTAAGAAACATCGACAAAAGGCAAATATAGGTTATAAGATAATTATAATACGTATTTAGTGTATTGAATGAAAAAAATATCTAACTCGGTTGTGAGAATTGATCATTGTCTCGGCAGAGCCTCGACAATGATCAATTCTCCCAACCTCGTTAGATATTTTTTTCATTCAATACACTAAATACGTATTATAATTATCTTATAACAAAACACTAAGTACATATTATATATTTATCCTTCTCACTAGTTATATAGTGTATCACTCCTTTCTCTCTAGCTTTATCTAAATGGTGTATTAGTCTCTGCCTTTGATTTATCTGCATGTAGGGGAGACTGGGGTACTCTGGGACATGGGGTACAGTGGGATACTTGTGATTTAAGGTACTTTGTGTGCTTTGATTTTATTCAGATTCACACAGAATAGTGATCCACACAAACTTCTTACCCTACAAAAGTTTCATGGCGGTAAAACGAAATTTTGAAATATTTCCAATCTTAAATGAGATTTTCACAACTGAAAGTAAATTTTTCAAAATAACTATACTTTCTTCATATTTTGTCAACTTAAACTGCCTTCTTTTTCTTGTTAGTCATTAATGTAGTACTGTATATTAACTAAGATATGACATATTGATAACTGCTGTGTTATACATATTTTTAAAACAACATTCATTAACTTTTGCAGGGACGGGTTGGGGTACTCTGGGACATTGCATTTGGGGTACCCTGGGACAGTGTCCCAGAGTACCCCACTGTTCTTTTACATGATCTTCCATGGATGTGTGATCTCATATTTGCTTTAGAATCATTTTTTATTCAATCAATGGCTCTAAATTCATTTGTAAACTTCTTTATCATAGATATGTTAATCAAGTTTTAGCATATTCTTCATCTTCGACTGATGCAGATTTTTTCATCAGTTAATCGGAAAGGAAATCTTACTCTGCCTTCAAAACAATGTGTTTGTCAAAGGCCGAAGTTAAGATATCAATTTTCTAAACAATGTGCCCAAAATATCTTTGAAGACACCTTGACTCATGACTTTTCAATTAACCCGTCCACTTTGTACCAACAGTCAAAGTATTTTGGGCATTTTTATCGAACTTCAAATTCTTAGAAATTATCAACATAGTCTTCAAAGAGGCCAATATGTAAAATCGTAGTGAATAAGTAATTTATTGACTCTGCAGTAGAAGCAAGAGTTTTCGCTTAATGTTTGTCTTTACTCCAATGATATCAAGATAAATTTCTGATCACTAGGTCTTGTTGGTGAATTAGGCTGTAGATTTTGTTAATTTGTCAGTAGATCGCTGTGTAAAGAATTTGCTTTGAGCTGCATCTAGTCAGTACATTTGGGAAAATAGAATAGGCATTAAATTATAAATTGATTATCCTATCTATTTCACATACTAGTAGATTCCAGTTGCTACTGTGATTTCACTAAAATATATTTATATTTCCAATCGGTACTTATAACTTTGGGAGAGTGTAGTTCTTTGGGATGGTGTAGTTTCTTATCTATCATAAACTTGTTTTTCTTGTTTTAGGCCCTTTTAGTTACAGCTTTGATCCCTAGCAATTCAAAGTTGAGGGGCCAATGACTCCTGGGTATGAAAAAAACTAGCACTATTTAAGCACTGGTATACTTAGTAACTTCCTGAAGTTGACATTCATTTCAATTAAAACCATTCTTAATTGCTCACTGATTGCTCGACTCATTCATTCCTAACACTCACTCAAATCATTCAAAAACGCTCAAAATAACTAAAAGAGGTAAGATCAACAACTACCTTCAAATTGAATAAGGCAAGAACTAAATCGCGATTTCACTGACATAATTGAAATTTAAAGCTTCTGACAGGTTCTTGAAGAAATAGGAAGCTATTTATAGAACTTATTGGCATATTATATGAAAGGGAATTAATACATATCAAACAATATTGGATTACATCCCTTTAATTTCACTTAAAGCTCGCTCCACTCACTCATTCAATATCAATCCCAAATCATTCCAAAATAATTCATCTTGTCAATTTCTCGGTGATATTAACTGTAGCCTAAAGCATACTGAATAAAATGTTTGATTTTACATCTTCGAAAATCTAGATGTTATCATTTTTTGTGACCTGTTTTATTATATGTAAGAATTCACGCAATTTCATGATTTATGTTATCTGGCCCCTTGTACACTGATAAAATGTTTTCTAGAACATTTTAAAAATGTCTACAGAAATGCATACCACACAAATTGTCATTGATCCTTTCCTAGGCCCAGGCTACTATCCCATATAGGTCTACGATTATCAACCCATTGTTAAGAGACAAAAAGTCAGAAAGGATGCTGTTGACGGGGATTGAACCTGGAGCCTCTAGATTGACAGTCCAATGGTCCGACGCGCTACCAAGTGCGCTATGATGGCGGTTAAGTGAGCAATGGACTTGTTGGTTTTATCTCAAGTCAATGTGGTAGTCCTGTTATTGTCTCGAAATTTGGAGTGTCAATCTTTGAATCTTCAAATATCGACTCAAAAACAGTTCTTGCGGGAGCTAGACTTCAATGAATTTGTCTTCAATATGAAGAAGAAAAAAAATAATGTGGAATGCCTCTTTTTTAAATAAGAGCCCTTTTTGTATGTCTGATGCGCTTTTTATAGAGACCAGTATATTTCTAATCAGAAAAGTGGATGTTGAAAAGTATTCCCAAACACTGTCCCACTGTACCCCGCTAGGTGTCCCAGGGTACCCCATATAAAGGGCACTCTGGGACACTTTTATGACATTTTTTAGATTGGATTTTCTTTATCTATTTATATCCTATGAATCTAATAATCCATTTCCTACATAAAGTATTCATAAATGTTTTGTGCAACAAAAGACTTCTTATGTCCTTTGAACAATTTGAGCTGTACGAACAAAAATGTAATTTTTGTCCCAGAGTACCCCAGTCTCTTTTCTGAAAACTTTTCAAGATGCAATTTAACCATTAGACGTTTTCATTTCAAATGATGAACATGCTGACTTGCACATGAAGTGTGTTTCATATATTTTCATTTTTATACTCGCCACCTACTAAAAAGAAGGGGTTATACTGGATTTGTCAGGTCCATGACATTTTGTCGAAATTTCATTTTGTCAATTTCAATTTTTGTTGACTGTCATATTGGTTGAATGTAACAATTAATTTCCTTTAAATCAAAGGGAAAAGAGCACTAGAAGTACTGAAATCTTTGGCCAGTGCAGAAGATATTCTCTTTTTGCCCCCGCTATTTTTAGTGAAAACCTTAGGAATTGCTATATAGCCTTGGCATTGTCGTCATCATTTTTGTTGTTGTTGTTGTTTAAAAACTTTGATATCTTGTGATATTTCTAGTTCTACTGATGGCATTCATTTGAAACTTGGCAGTTGAAACTGCCTTCTAACACAGACAGTTCTAACAGTTTGGTGCTGAGTCATTGAATGTTGAGATATAGATGGGCATAATATACAATTTGAAACTTTGCACCGATGTTTACCATAAAAGGAGAAATCTATACTATCAAGGAGATTAACTCTAGGGAATTTGTGTAAATTATGTCCTTTTTCGACTTATATTTTCATCCACCATCAAGAAATCAATTGTGAGCCAAGCATAGGCACCCATATGCAATTTTCTTAAAGAACCAATGCTTGGTCATAGCGGACAACAGATGAAGAAGATTAAGAGAAGACAGCATAATTGTGCGCCTACCATAGCAGGTTTAGCAGAAAAACAAATGATGCATTTTCAAAGAAGAATAGTGTTCGAATTTATTGTTTTGCTAAAATCAGATAAAATTAGGTTTAATAATGGTAGAGTCTAGAATGCTCTTGAGATAAATAACTGGTCCAATCATTTATACAATCATTCTAGCAATATTAAAAGACTTAATGTTATGGTTTGAATTGGGATAACATCAAGTCACTTCAAAGGGGGGACTTATAGGCATACAAATTTTACCAAATGAAAATACCCATAATGATAAAACTTATAATTTTTACATCTTCAATATGAATTTCATCCATTTGATAATAAATGTACGCCTTGTATTATATCATTCTTAGATTTCACTTTATAAAATCATCTTTTATAAGTAAATATTATTAATAATTAACAAGTATAATTTCAGCTTCACTGAAATACCTTAAGTACAATCTCCCTTCCAAGGAAATGTTAAAGAAAAAAATTCCAACCCAAGAGAAAATCTTAGTCATCAATTCCGGTTCAATGAATTTGATTTAGATTTTACGCCTGGAACAAGAATTGGGACTGAAAATGTACCTAA
Organism: Fragum whitleyi; assembly: GCA_948146395.1. Taxonomy (NCBI): domain Eukaryota; kingdom Metazoa; phylum Mollusca; class Bivalvia; order Cardiida; family Cardiidae; genus Fragum; species Fragum whitleyi. The sequence goes on along the minus strand of OX411544.1, from coordinate 53,142,464 downwards.
TTCTGCCCATAATCCTGAAACAAGGCTTTTCCATGTGACAAGAACTGGGACGGAATTTCTGTTCGGATTCCTTCCCGTTTCCGCCCAGAATCTGTCCAAAATTTCCAACGAGTATGTTGAATTGACACTTTGTTGAAATTGAATTTTCGTCGAATATCATCGAATTTCATCAAAACAAAAATAAAAAAAAAAAAGAAAAAAACCTTTAGATAGGAAATCTTTGCCAAGATTTTTATTCATTATGACAAGGGTGAAAATAGGGTTGCAGACTGTAATTTAGATTTAGATTCAGTTGTTCGTCAAATCATGGGGTCAGAACAATACTGCAAAAGTATCCCGAGGCACTCAGACAATTATAGCTTTGCACTGTCTCCTAAAAATATGGAAAAAAGAATTAATGAATTATTGTGTTGAAAGATATAGCTTCTAAAAAGAAAGTGATGGAATGATTTCTCATTTAATCCATCTTATTAAGAAAAGTCAAGTGTTTTAAATAGTGCTTGTCCAAAGTATATCTCCTAAATTTGATGGAACTGTATTCAAACTGTTCTCCATCAACATGTCACTCTTCAAAAGACACAATATAAATTGTAAAATATCTACACGATGGTCAAACTCTAATTTAATATGTAGTTTTTGAAAGCTTGACAACTTGGCATTTCTACAACATTAATAAATCTAAACTTTTGCACTGGAAAATCAATAAAAAAAAGATAAAGTCATGAAAAATCATGACCAAAAAATGACTTTGAAGAAATCTGATAGGAGCTAAAAATATCTCTTATTGGTAGGCCTTCCAGTCTAGTTCAAGTTTTATAAAGTTACCTCCCTTTTCAATACTGCGCATGCTCAATTGAAAAATTAAAAATGGCCGCCGCCGTGTTGGCAAGTCGGTAAAAATCAAAACATTCTGGTTTATTCGGCGTAATCTGTCCCTTGGTCGAACAGTGACATTTGCATCCGACGAATGTTACGTATCTACATTTGTCCTGACGCTATTTAATCCCACCGGGGCAAAACTGCTGAGAAATGTCGTGGTTAGGAGGCAGTCTGTCATCTTTGACAGGTCAACTGTCTAATCTTACCAAAGACATTCTGACAGAAGGAACCGAAGAAGTTAGTGGTAAGCTCCCCAAAAATATCTGACATTAATCCAAACAAAGGAATTACTTAAGATTTATTCTTTCAAATTTTTTTTCTGAAAAAGTAGAGGTTTCTAAACAATACCAAATGAGACTCCACCCTTGCATGTGAAGCTGGGTTTAATTGGTGTGTGTATTTCCACTTACTTATTGTTGCTACCGTAGCACATGCCCATATGAGCGACGCCCCCTGAAGATGGTTAGTTGCTACGGGGGATAGTGCAAGGATACATGACGAAACTACTGCTGAGATCTGCCATGGTTCTTTAATGTGCTCGATGTAAAGCACCGTCTCACGGGGCCTCGGTTTAACATTTGTCCAAAAGACAATTAGTTTTGTTAGTGTACCAGCCCGGGAATTGAACCCACGCGGTCCAACTTCAATGGTTTTGAAGTCTAGTGCTCTACCAACTGAGCTAATCGGGCTGGTATAAATGGAAAAATGTTTTCACCGTTTTGTCATCCTGAACTGAGGACTGGTGTCTGACTTGCTAAGTGGGTAGAAAACTATGCTAGTATTCTGTATTTTGCTAATTCTCCTCTGCCTTTATGGGTGACTATTGAGTTCAAAATTAGTATTACGATAGTAAAGCTGCTATTGGAATAGTATTGCTATAGTCAGAAAACGGTATTGCAATACTATCACAATAGTTGTTTTTACAGAAAAAACAGATAATAATCAATTTTAATGTGTCATGCTCTTTATTAGGTAGTTACTTTATTTTGTTCTTGTAAGATGCTGTTTACTTTGTCAATGGCGAGTAAATGATCAAATAAGTTGATTACAGGTATTCCCCTTAAAAGAATTGGATTTTACCCCATTCTCAGTTGATAACATGCAGAAAGGCTTCATTGTTACTATATTTAGTTCTACTTTCATTTTCATAAAAACTATTGTAAACTATGGATAGTCAGAGAAGCTATTTGGAATCTATTGACTTGAAATATTGCTATCGACCTATTGGTATCGCAAGGTAAAATATCACGATACAGCGATAGTTCGACCTATTGTTACACCCCTATTTATAGGTGAATCTTTGCTATCACAATTTAGAAAAATAGTATAATATTATAAAAAAAATTAACCTATGGATAGGAAAAGTAGTTTTAACCAAGTTAGGTTGCTGAAAGAAATAAAACATTTGAAGCCCTGCGTTTTGATCTATGGAAAGTACAGTCAATCTTGTCTTAAACGACCACTCAAGGGACATCATAAAAATGGTCGCTTAATAAAATGGTCGCTGTATATAAAACATTGAAATACAAATTCTCGGAAGTTCGGAACTGAAAGACATCCCCCCCCCCATCATTTTGTATGAAAATATTTTAAAAGTTTTTATAGCTGAGAGAAAGTGATATTCTCACACAATCATTAACAAAGTGTAACTTATTAAAGTTAGGCCATTTATCTTTTACATCACCTACAAAAGATCGTGAGTCTGCTGATTTGTTTACATGTTCAATTTTGACATTGACCAACATTTACGTACATGTTTGATTCATATCTATGTTTCATTTCTTAATCGAACGAGAAATTGGTATTTATTCAACTCGTCATCCAAATCAGCTGCAATAATATTTTAATGTGTTTTCAACGCACATGCAGCTTTTTAAATGACAAATATATTCAAAAGAAAAATTATATTATATAAATTACAGGTTTTAAAGATTGCGGCTGAAAATCAAACTGGATTACTTTAAAGGTTTCAATCCAGATTTTCTATTGACAGTTTCATTTTATCTTCCGGGGAGAAAGTGTGAAAAGTAGTGGATTATCAACAATTGATTAGTTTGTATTGTCATGCTAGTATTTATTAATGATTTTCACATGTTTATGACAGGTTATGAAATTGCATAATGAGATATTATCATATGGTCGCTTAATAAACTGTCAATAGACAAAATTGACCCAAAAATGTCAGCGACCAGTCACGTTGGACAATAGTAGCTTATTAGAGCAACAATTTATAGTAAAAGCCTACGGGAGGACCTCAAAAAGGTTGCTTAACAGAAAAGGTTGCTGAATACAGGTGGTCGCTCAAGCAATATTGACTGTAGTCTGAATAGACCATCAAATGCAAGCTCTCTCTCTGATTGGATAGCTTTAAATTCTATAAATGGGTTTTGCCATGGCTTTTAACATTTTCACCTGCACCCAATGAAAACGCGGTGTCCACTTGGCTCCAAAAATTAGCTTGAAAGGGGGGGGGTGGTGGCTGCTGTAGCAAAGGTTCCCAATACCATATGTTTTACACTGGTTTAGAGAGGCAAATTTCAAATTGGAATCTGTGGTTTGGACCATTCATGTATAAACCAATAATGACATGATGCCAGGTAAGTAGTTCACACCTTTTTGTTGACAGTTCCGGCAAATAATGCCTGGGAATATCTTAATTGACCCATGAAACGCGACATTATCTTTTAATTGGCCTACCTTGTTGTCAAACTGTTTGACACTAGGCTTATGGAAACATTTGAAAATAAGTCCCTGTAAGTTCATTAATCATACCATCACCTTGTAACTATAGCTATTACATTATAGCTGATTAAATTTTTGTATAGCATATACTATTTATAGATGACGATCTTCGTTGAAGAATCTGTGATTTTTGTCTCTAAACTCCATAGTCATATGCTATTTAGACTAGGACACTTTGGTTGACTTTGGGAGCCTATATTTTCTACATTTCCCGCTCGAATGCTTCAAACAATGAAATGGGTCTTTGCATTTCTCTGAAGTTTTCTTTCAAGGTGATCTATTAAAAGTGAATCAAAACACATGTTAAGAAAGAATTATTATAATAGTGCGTAGATAATTGATTTCTCCTATTTCTAAAACATAATATTTAGAATTCAAAATTCATTGATCTTATGAAACTTTACATATTTTACTGTACCTTTATGAGATTGTAATGGGTGTTTCTAAGGTGCCAGGCAGGTAGGTCTGATTTTTTATTCATTATTTGGGGGGGCTCTGCAACACTGATAACAGCGTTACATCCTCGGCTGTTTCATTTCTTGGACCCCACCCAATGGATTTGCAGTGTAGTTTTAGATAAGGAGATCTAGTTGCAACATTTTCAAAGGTAAACAGTTGTGACAGGACTTAACTGTGTGTAAGAAACTGTGGCAAACACATCTAAGGTGTCAAAATACGGATTATGCAATCTATTTTTGTTTTTGATGATTTCAATGTTTCACTCTCGTTATCTAGACGTGGGAAAAGTTACTTTTCCTGTATTATCCTTCACACAGCTATATGGCAGAATAAAGGTTAATTAAAATAATTTGCATTTTGAATTAGATGATTTATTCATTTTTTCTCCACTGGCCAAAGGCCACTGGGGGCTATTGTCATGGCGTTGTGTCAGCCGTGCGTCCGTCTGTATGTGAATCTGTGCGTCTGGTCGTAAACCTTTTCTTTAAAAATCTTCTCCTCAGAAACTACTGGATGAATTTCAACCAAACTTCACAGGAATGATCCTTGGGTGACCCTCTTTCAAAGTTCAGGGGTTGACACAATTACCAGTGCTTGGGCCTGAGACCTGTGGATTTTTGGAAGGACTGGTAGCTGTAACTATGCTGCAGGTCCTTCAGGCCTATAGTTAATGGCAGTACTAAATATTCCAAATCTGTCCAGCTTTGAAAAATAATTGCCTTTCCAATACTTATATTTGCATTTCCAAATGGTAAACATTGTAGAAAAGGAAGAATTGCTTGACAAAAGCAATTTCTTCTTTTCCAATAATGTTTTCCTTGCAATTTATCCCTTCAATTGCTAGAAATCAAACATGGTTTTCGTGCAGGACCTGTTGTTATCAGGGAGGACCAGTAATATTTAGGGCTAACAGATCCTTCAGGCTGCTGGCAAAAAGTAGTTAGTGTAAAACTCTGAATATCTATAAAATCTACAAGATTGATAGGTATCAATACATGTTAACAATGACTCCACAGTGGTGGAACGATCATTATTAACCCTTATCATGCTGAATAAAAGCCTAAGCAAAATTGCATTAAAAACAAAGCACTATAAAGACTGGATGTACTAATCGTATGTCATGTTTTATATTGAACAAACATTTTTTTTAAATGTTTCTGTTTAAAAAAGGTTTATCAGATGGTATAGACTGAGTTAAAACTGCGCATATGTGCATATATACCTCCTGCTTTAGGAAAAGCTACAAATAACATGACCAGAGTTATAATTATTGATTAATTGGATTAGAATAGATAAGATGATTGACATTTCTTCTATATGTAGTGAGTGATCTTTGATCTTTTGATATTACCAGGAGATTATGCTTTCATGAATTTCCTTATGCTGTATACACACTTTGGGTATTGTTGTTTGCCTTTGTATCACACAAACCCATTGAATTTTTTTCCTCGTAAATGCTCCAACATTGACAACTAGTAGTCATCTTCATGTTACCATAGCTTTTGACAAAAAAATAAACAAAACAAAACAAAAAAAATCAGAAAAGTGCTGGATCAAACACTTGTGGCAAAATGATGTCCTATTGTAACAAGATCAAACAGAGTTCGGGATGAGCTTAACCCTTTTCGTGGCGAATAAAAACCTTTGCAAAATGCTCTAATTGTGAGTCTGTATTAAATTTTAATTTAAAAAAAAATTATTTCAAAACTTTCCCAGCTTAAAGAGGAAAATAATGTGGTAAAGACTAAGCTTAGACTGCCAAGATATGCAGGTTAGGTTTTTGTCTATACTTCCTGCCAAAGGAGGAAGACTTTGGCTTCAGCATGACAGGGGTTAAAAACAAAGCAGGAGATTGGAGTGAAATGAAAACTGTTTATTTAATTCAGTATCATCCTCATGAGGTTTTAGACTTGGATAGATGAAATATTGTTATAAATTGCTACACCTTACTAATGATGTAAATATGAATGAATACACATATTTTCTTTTTGAAAGAGGGTGTGTTTAGTGGAAATGCACTTGTGAAGGTCATTTATAGTTCAATTATAATTTCTTTTATTCATTGTTATAAACCTTCCTTCTCCGGAAATTCAGTGTGGTGTGCTGTATTTATTATGAGAATGATTAAGAGAACCTGGTCATAAAAAAAATCTTTGTCAAGGGCTCAATGCAACACTGTCCTACTATAAATAAATATAGGCACTTACAAGAGTGTTGCCCCACCTCTTTCCCTATTAACAATTGATTGATTGAATTGAGTTTAATGCCGCTTTCAACATTTTTTCAGTTATATCGCAGAGGCTGGAGCACATAACAATGGTTTCCTGGCATTTCTGTCACCAGTACAACCACCACATCCTTTTCCTAGCCTCCAGCTGCTATCTCACATAGGTCTACGATTATCAACCCATTGGTGAGAGACAAATAGTTGGAAAGAATGAGTGCCACTGTCGGGGATTGAACCCGTGACCTCGAGATTGAAAGTCTGACGCGCTACCAACTGCACTATGACGGCGGCCCCAATATTAACAAAAGACAATTTTATTTACCTTTGATATTTAACTTATTCAAGAGAGAGTATACCATAAAATTAATTAAAGATTACTACATTTTTCAAACCAACATCTTCCTTCCTTTAAATAAAATTAAATAGCATTAGAATGATTCTTTCATGCTTTAATTCTTTTCTTGAATCCTCAACTAAATATTGATGACTCAAGACAACTCTGCATATTGCATTGACAAAAACATAGTTTGAAAAAGAGGAATTACTTGAAACGAGCAATTTCACACAGTCTCACCCCATTAGAATTTGTATAACTATGTTTTGTATATAGCGGCACATGTTCTGGTCGACCACACTTGTTATCTGGTAATGGTTTAACCCATGTCATGCTGAATAAAATATCTGCTAAATTTTCATAAAATCAAAGTGCTGTAGGCAATGGTTGCACTAATTTTTAGTCAGTAGTTATTTTGAAAATATGATAATCAAACTTTTTACTTTAAAAAAGGAAAATCATGGTGGTATAGACTAAGATCAGACTGCACAAGTGTGTAGGCTGATCTCTGTCTGTACCCCAACCAAAGCAGCAATATTTCAGGTTCAGCAGGACAGGGTTTAAAATCATCATGAGCCTTGTATCTTTCAAATGCATTGCATGCATATTTGACTTGTGATTCCGAGATCACGTAATTAAGGACATTAGTTGTGACTTTGTGACATTCTTTTTTTGGATGAACAAAACATCATAAATCCAGTTTATTCAAGCTGTAGTTAGGATATTTTGGCAACCTGTCGATAATGTGTTCATGATTGTTTCCTACATTAACTTTCCTACATTCACTTCAGATTATAGATGAAACTAACATTCTACAAGATGGTACGTTGATAGACCTGTGTGGGGCCACATTGTTATGGAGATCTGCGGCTGGGCTCATAGCATCTCCTGTAAGTATGTTACAGGTAGTAGCTTTTTGATGCTTATTGGAATCAAAATCATTCTAAATCACTGGCTCAGTGATCAAATCAGGACAAATCTATTGTATAATGCCTCTGCATTGAAAGATTCAGGGCACATTGTTTTACCATTTTATGTCTGTCTTTTGGTCTGTATGTCTGTCTGTCTGCTAAACTTACCAGACAAACTTATTATTGCCAAATACTTCAAAGCTATTCAAGATACAGTGTTCATATTTGGTATGATGATAGATCTCAAAAGTGCCCATGTATAGACACCAAGGTAAAGCTCATGCAACAAGGTCAAGGTCATCTGTCAAGGTCAAAGTTTTAGAAAATTTCTTCTTCAGGGGCATATGTGTTTCACTTACACATCTTGTTTGTCTTGGTGATATACATGTAAGATACAGCAGGTACTTATGAAATTATCAGTAATTATCTATTGTTATTCTAAGAAATATCATAAAGCAGCGAATCATCTATATTCCAATCAAATTAAATGCAGTTTGTAAGTGCAACTAGCATTTGCACAAAACATTTGATTATTGTTAACAAATAGTTCCTACTGTGAAATAACAAAAAAGGTCTACAACTTATAGTTGTACAGGACTATATGTAATTAATTGGATTCAAATATATTAACCCTTGTCATTCTGAATAAATTTTGGCTATAAATTTTTATCAAAATTAAAGGGCAAAAAGCACTGAAAGTCCCAACTGTAGGTCAATTTTTATTTGAAAAAATAAATCTATCAACAATTCTGGTTTGAAAGTGAGAAACAGGTGGTGTAGACTAACATTAGACTGCACATATGTGCAAGCTGATGTTTGTCTATAGCGCCTGCCAAAGCAGGAATATGCTTTGGCAGGATTCAGCATGATAAGGGTTAACTTCATAATTATGAACAACACAATAAGTATTTACACAATACTATATCAATCGCTTGGTAGAGCCATTATCTCGATATCTTTCAGAGTGAACGGGAGTTTGAAAACATGGTAGACGACCTAAATGCAGGAAGACCTCAGTGTCCAGTGGGTCTAATGACCCTTGTGTTACCCAGAAAAGGGACTTTTGGGATCAATGATAAACAGCCCTTTGTGTATATTAAATGTGGGCATGTACATGGTCAACATCAGTGGGGCCAGGCTAATGATAACGATGGCAGAACATGTCCACTCTGTCTTACAGTAAGTTGGGAACTGATACAAGTGCATTGAAGTTGTTAACATCAGTGATACAAAACAGATAATAATGTTGGCATATTTTTAGTTCATCCTGAGTAATGGTGTTCTTGGAAATAATGCATGTACATGATTGACAACTGCAGGGCCAGTTGAATTGAAAAAGAAAATAGGTCAGCTAAAAATACCTTTTTGATGTCAATAAAAAAATGGCTTGGAAAACATTGTGGATTTAAGAAAATGCTTTTTCAATTAAATTCTTACTTTTTTAATACATTAATGAAATGAAAATTCAAGAAATTGCTTGATTTTTTTAGCTGGACTATTCCAAGAATAGGAGGGCTATTCTGGTCACCCGGGTGTGGGCGTAATGCTTTGGTTAAGGTTTTACGTGCAAGTGTTTAAAATCTCTGTTTCTATTAAAGCTATTGCTTTGAGACTTTGCACATGCTTCTGTGACCATAATATCAGCCTCTAGACAAAGATTCAATACTCTGATATTGAATTTAGTGGAATTTTAACCCTTTTCGGACTTAGAAATTCTTGGTTAAGATTTTACATGCAAATGTTTAATATCAGTTATAGCTCTATTTCTACTAAAGCTATTGCTTTGAAACATTGCACATGCTTCTGTGACCATAATATCAGCCTCTTGACAGAGATTCAATACTTTGATATTGAATTTCATCAAATTTTAACCCTTTTCGGACTTAGAAATTCTTGGTTAAGATTTTACGTGCAAATGTTGTATATCAGTTATAGCCCTATTTCTACATAGGCTTTTGCTTGGAGACTTCAAACATGCTTCTGTTACCATGATATCAGCTTCTAGACAAAGATTAATTACTCTGATATTGAATTTCATCGAATTTTAACCTTTTTATGCCCCCGCATCGATAGATCAGGGGCATATTGTTTTACTCATGTCTGTCCGTCCGTCCGTCCGTCTGTCCGAAAACTTAACCTTGCCAATATCTTCAAGCCTATTCAAGATACAAAGCTAATATTTGGCATGATGATAGATCTTAGTGATCTGCATCCACTGGTACCAAAGTCAAGGTCATGTGACAAGGTCATCTGTCAAGGTCAAACGTCCAGAATCTTAACCTGAAAACTTAACCTTGCCAATATCTTCAAGCCTTTTCAAGATACAAAGCTAATATTTGGCATGATGATAGATCTCAATGATCCGTATCCACTGGTACCAAGGTCATGTGACAAGGTCAAGGTCATCTGTCAAGGTCAAACTTTAACCCGAAAACTTAACCTTGCCAATATCTTCAAGCCTATTCAAGATACAAAGCTAATATTTGGCATGATGATAGATCTTAGTGATCTGCATCCACTGGTACCAAAGTCAAGGTCATGTGACAAGGTCAAGGTCATCTGTCAAGGTCAAACTTCCGAAAACTTAAGCTGAAAACTTAACTTTGCCAATATCTTCAAGCCTATTCAAGATACAAAGCTAATATTTGGCATGATGATAGATCTCAATGATCCGCATCCACTGGTACCAAAGTCAAGGTCATGTGACAAGGTCAAGGTCATCTGTCGAGGTCAAACTTTAACCCGAAAAACTTAACCTTGCCAATATCTTCAAGCCTATTCAAGATACAAAGCTAATATTTTGCATGATGATAGATCTCAATGATCCGCATCCACTGGTACCAAAGTCAAGGTCATGTGACAAGGTCAAGGTCAAACTTTAACCTGAAAACTTAACCTTGCCAATATCTTCAAGCCTATTCAAGATACAAAGCTAATATTTGGCATGATGATAGATCTCAATGATCCGCATCCGCTGGTACCAAAGTCAAGGTCATGTGACAAGGTCAAGGTCATCTGTCAAGGTCAAACTTTGAAAAAAATGCCGTTACGGGGGCATTCGTGTTTCACAAACACATCTTGATCAGACTCAGAAATTCTTGGTTAAGTTTTTACGTGAAAATGTTGTACATCAGTTATATCTCTAATTCCAGTAAAGCTATTGCTTGAAAACTTTGCACCTGCTTCTGTGATCATAATAACAGCCTCTTGACAAAGATTCAGTTCTGCGGTTTTGAATTTAGTGGATTTTTAACCATTTTCGGACTTAGAAATCTTGGTTAAGTTTTTACGTGCAACTGATGTACATATGTAATATTTCTGTATCTAATAAAGCTGTTGCTTGTAAACTTAACACATGCTTCTTTGACCATAACATTAGCCCACAGACAAAGATTAATTACTCTTATATTTAATTTAGTGGAATTTTAACCATTTTCGGCCTTAAAAATCTTGGTTATGTTTGTAAGTGCAACTGTTTATGTTAGTTGTATCTCTGTTCCTACTAAAGCTATTTCTTTGAAACTTTGCACACGCTTCTGTGACCATAATATCAGCCTCTAGACAAAGATTCTTTTCTCTTGACTTAGATTTATTGAATTTCCAATGTAGATATTGATTTGCTGTTACTATCCAGCGCTAGGAATAGTTGAGCTTTGCTGTCCTCCGACAGCTCTTGTTAATTGTTCCAAATAGTTTCAACTTAAGACATAAAGATCTCATAGACATAACAATTGATGTGTCATGCAGGGATACAAAACATTGGTATCCCATTTCTGCTCGATCCCATTTTGATGCCACTGAATAAATTTAAGGAATAGCTTGAAACAAGCAATCTCTTTTGTTCTAATTGTTTTCATACATACATAATGTTTTTATACGCCGCCGGAGGCGGACGTATATTGGCGTCATCTTCTCCGTCTGTCAATCCGTCCGTCCGTCCGTACGTCCGTCCACTTTTCTTGTCAACGCAACGCCTCCTAAACTTCTGGCTGGATCTTCTTGAAACTTGGTCAATGTTATCACCTCAATTGGTAGATGTGCATGAAGGAAGGATTTTACGGTTCGTTGATTTTTGCCTGAGTTATGCCCCTTGATAACTTAGTCTCTGGGTCCACTTTTCTTGTCAACGTAACTCCTCCTAAGTTTCTGGCTGGATCTTCTTGAACTTTGGTCAATGTAATCACCTCAATTTGGTAGATGTGCATGAAGGAAGGATTTTATGGTTCGTTAATTTTGGCTTGAGTTATGCCCCTTGATAACTTAGTCTCTGGGTCCACTTTTCTTGTCAACGTAACTCCTAAGTTTCTGGCTGGATCTTCTTGAAACTTGGTCAATGTTATCACCTTAATTGGTAGATGTGCATGAAGGAATGATTTTATGGTTCATGATTTTTGCCTGAGTTATGCCCCTTAAAAACTTAGTCTCTGGGTCTACTTTCTTGTCAACGCAACTCCGCCTTAGTTTCTGGCTGGATCTTCTTGAAACTTGGTAATGTTATCACCTCAATTGGTAGATGTGCATGAAGGAAGGATTTTATGCTTCGTTGATTTTTGCCTGAGTTATGGCCCTTAAAAACTTAGTCTCTGGGGCTTATTGCCTCAGTTATGCCCCCTTAAAATTTAGTCTCTGGGGCTTATTAGTCCCCTACCGGCGAAAGCCGAAGGGGACTATTGGTTTGCACTCCGTCCATCTGTCCGTCCGTCCCTCCGTCCGTCCGTCCGTCTGTCTGTCAGTCCGGATTTTAGTTTTCCGGACTTTTTTTCTTAACCCTTGGAGATATTTAGCTGATTTTTGGTATGTGCGTCCGCATCAATGAGTTACAGAACGAGTTTGAGTTTGGCCCCGGTCCATTGATTTTTGTGGAAGATACGGATGCTGGACTTGGAAATTACCAGGAAATTTCATTTTTCTGGACTTTTTTTCTTAATCCTTGGAGATATTGAGCTGATTTTTGGTATGTGCGTCCGCATCAATGAGTTACAGAACGAGTTTGAGTTTGGCCCCGGTCCATTGATTTTTGTGGAAGATACGGATGCTGGACTTGGAAAATTACCAGGAAATTTCAATTTTCCGGACTTTTTTTCTTAACCCTTGGAGATATTGAGCTGATTTTTGGTATGTGAGTCCGCATCAATGAGTTACAGAACGAGTTTGAGTTTGGTCCCGGTCCATTGATTTTTGTGGAAGATACGGATGCTGGACTTGGAAATTACCAGGAAATTTCAGTTTTCCGGACTTTTTTCTTAACCCTTGGAGATATTGAGCTGATTTTTGGTATGTTTGTCCGCATCAATGAGTTACAGAACGAGTTTGAGTTTGGTTCCGGTCCATTGATTTTTGTGGAAGATACGGATGCTGGACTTGGAAAATTACCAGGAAATTTCAGTTTTCCTGACTTTTTTTCTTAACCCTTGGAGATATTGAGCTGATTTTTGGTATGTGAGTCTGCATCAATGAGTTACAGATCAAGTTTGAATTTGGTTCCGGTCCATTGATTTTTGTGGAAGATGCGCATGCTGGACTTGGAAAATACCAGGAAATTTCCAGATTTTTTTTTTTTATCCTCAGAGATATTGAGCTGATACATAAAATCTGATACAACTAATATTTTGGAGAGGTAGTTATACCTTTACCACCAAAAAAGATGCTGCTCTAGGGATGTATTTATAAATCCGGTAGGGGACTTGGTATTGCCATGCAATACTTCCAAATGCTTGTTGATATTGCACCCTTTTGAATGCAACTCTTCCTAAGTTTCTGGCTGGATCTAAATGAAACTTGGTGGATGTTATAACCAAAATTGGTAGATGAGCATGAAGTAAGGATTTTATGGTTCATTAATTTTACCCCAAAATTATGCCCCCTTAAAACTTAGTATCTAGGGCTTATTGAAATTGCAGCCTTTTGAACACAACTCCTCCTTACTTTTTGTCTTTATTTAAATGAAACTTGGTCAATGTCATCACCATAATTTGTAGATGTACATGGATCAAGGATTTTATGGCTCATTTATTTCCCTGAATTATGCCCCCTTAAAACTTAGTGCCTGGGGCTTATTGAAATTGCAGCCTTATGAAGGCAACTCCTCCTAACTTTTTGTCTTGATTTAAATGAAACTTGGTCATTTTCAATTTGGTTCTGTCAAAATAAGTAGTGTCTACAATTATTTTTGTGAAACAGCAGCAAAGTGGCGGCGTATTTTGTGACGATGGCACTCTTTTTTTCTAAATCTAATGATCTAAAGATTGTCTTAAACTTTTTAGAAATTGGAGCAGTCTAAAAGTTTGCCATCTGGTAATAGGGTTAACGGTTTCTAGTTGGTACATAAGTACAGTGGAACCTCTGAATCTACACTTCTGATAAAAGCATCTCACAACTTGAAATTGACAAAAAGCACTAATTATTAAATTAAAAGAACTGCTACCTCCTGTTCATAGCAACTTCTGGATAATAGCAACAAAAGGGTTGACAAATTGAAGTTGCTATTAACACAATTCCACTGTATAATATTGTATTCATTATTTTCAGGTTAGTCCATTTGTAAAATTGAAGATGGGTGGAGAGTTGAGTCTATATGTCGATAATGAACATCCAACACATTGTTTCAGTCCCTGTGGTCACATGGCTTCAGAAAAAACAGTCAAGTAAGTACAGAATATAGAATAGTTATTGATATGCCTGGTTATCCTTTGTCATATTGAACCTGGAACATACACAGCATACTGATGCCGTAGGTTCAAAGATCAGTTAGTACATATGTATGACACGTAACAAAATAGTTGTAACTGCCTATATATTCATAGGCAGTTACAACTGCTTTGTACTGAGTCATGGATATATGCAGGATTAATGTAGTGAAAGATTCCTTTTCATCCTATTATTTTGGAGTAGTTAAATAAAAGACAACCCACTATCAGTTTTTCCAAACAAAGGAAGTTTAGTTTTGTCTAGAGTGAAAAATTTATTTTCTCCACTTACATGATGAAAAAAGTATTCTTTTGTATTTGAATTCTGAATTAAAAATTACATTTCATTTATAGGTATTTCATTAGCAAATATTTGAAGATAAAAAGAATATCAGTACTTGCAAATACATTAGAACAACAAAGGAAACTCCCAGGGTTGCCAGCAGTCTTGAAAAGTCAGGGAAATTGAATATTTTTTCAAGGTCAGGGAATTGTCAGGGAATTTTGAAATTCGGTCAGTGAAAAATGAAAATCCTAAAAAAGTCAGGGAAAAATTATTTCAAAGGTTGAAAGATGTTTGCATTGAAGGTTTTCAATGGCTATAGCATTCTTTACTCATTTGATATTTGACTATCACGCTCACAATTAAGCATTAAATTCAAATAACAGTAAACAAAGTATAAAAGTGATTTAAAGAAGCATTACCTTCTTAACTTGGTGTTTAAAATTACCAGATTTTATCTTGGAACTTCATTCAGCCTAAAGATTGAAAGCCTTTGCAACCCTTGCCTCCAGAGCTGACTTAATTATCAATTAGATTTTCTGTTGTATTGTAGGAATATAACACCAGGAAAAAGCATCCAATCCTTAAAAAAAAAAGAAAAAAATCAACCTGAATTTATATGAATGGATACAATATAATGTACTTAAGCTAAATAAAAAATTCCTAGGTATGAGGAAATGTTAACTCATATGTTTTTTGACTGCTATAAAATAACCCCATTAATACAAATGACAAGTTCAAATATAATCTATTTTTATCAAAATTTCAATTTAAATAGCAATGACATCATTTTGGGTACAACAAAAAATGATATAAACATGGTATGCTTACATATGAAAAGATACATCTACATGTGTAAACTCAAGCAATTAACACCATCCATACAAGGACTCAAAAAAAACTTAAAAGTTAGCATCTGAAATTTTTGAACACTCAAAATACGCAGCGTCTTATGAAAAATACTTGACAATTGTAAGAAGAATGATACAAGGCCAATAAATCAAGAAATTAGAACAATCCATTTAATTAGTAAAATTCAAGGAAGAAACAACATCCATTTTCTTTAATATGAACACCCTTTTAGGTTACACCCACAGTTTTGATTTAAAACATGTTTATTTTGTTGATTTTTTTTTTTCAAAAATTTACACTTTGTTTATCAAAGGTTGTTATTTTTATGTAATACATTCATGCATTCATCAGGTCATATATAAAACCTCTCTGTAGTAAACTCTGCTTTTGTACGAATCAAAACAAATCTAGTATCATATTTCTCTCTCTTTATATTCCTGACTTTTGTTCAAATGATTGGCGCGATCTTGGTCAATAAGTAGAGTTTAATTTTTTGTAATAAAAAAGCAGTAAAAAGCAGACTGTATAAGCTGGGATCCGCCTGCACATTGTGCAGTCTGATCTTTGTCTATGTTTGTCTGCCATAAACCTTGTGTTTAGAAATAGTATTTTGCTCGAGAAAGGAATATGATCTAACGATGAAACATTAATTTCACAAATTGAAAAAAGATAAAGAAAATCTTGTTCGCAAATTATTTATGAAATGAAAGTCCCTAAAATATCCTAACATCATACAGGTTATATAACAAAGAATCAATTTCATTTGTATGCTATTCACATGCTCAATTGAAGGTTTACTTAAACTAAAGTCAAAAGCTGTATTACTCATGATAATCTAACGTATGATAAAAGCAGAAAATATTAGTATTTTGTTATTGCCGCGTTTGCAATACGTTTAAAGATTAGATAAAGTTATCTTATACCAATTTTAAGTTTGGATGAATTTTCAGTTGAGTACAAGTAGAGTTTACATTATACAGTTAACAGCATTGTGAAATTGAAAAGGTGAATACTTTTGGAATGATTTAGGAATGAAATTAAATGAGTGTATGGAGCTAGTTTTGAGTGAAATTAATGGAGGGTAATCCTGTGTCACAATTTTTTTTCAGGATGAACAAGATTGGCGATATTGATTGCCTCCCTTTAACAAAATATGCATACAAGTTCTATAAATAGCTTCCTACTTCTTCAAGAACCTCTGAGAAGCTAACATTTTGAACTATATCAGTAACGTCGCAATTTTTCTTTATCAAAAATTAATCTAGAATGACGTTGTTGATTCTATAGTTTTCAATGGGGGTTGAGCGTTTTTGTATGGTTTGAGTGAATGTTTGGAATGAATGGAGCGCTGAGTGAGCGATTTAGAATGGGTTTGATTGAGGTGAATGTCGATTTCACGATGTGAAAAACTGTATTAGTCTCAATCTTTATTGTGTAATTTGAATCGACAAATGCAAAAATCACTTTGTATGTAATGTATAATGCATGTTGTTGTATGTTACGATTCTGATAAATAAAGTGTAAAAAAAAAAAAAGAAAATTCCTAGGTAGGGTGAGTCTTATTTTCCCATGTTTTATCCTCCTTTTTTTGATAGCTGATTGTCTACATATTAAGATAAGCTTGGTAGCTACTTTCTAATGTTTAAAAAAGAATATTTAATGCTAATATTCATTTATATGTAGCAGAGATATTGAATCAGGGAATAGTGATACAAAATATAAGGAATTCTTATAAAATTGGATAATTTGATGCTTTATTGTCTAATGTAAACAGCTTGCATATTATAATCAAAGCTTATCAGTTTCATTTTATCATATCTATGTCCCTTATTTGTTTTATAACCGTTTTCACTCTGTAGGTATGGTTAAAAAAAGGATTTCTTCCTTACTTACCACTTGCTTGTCTGTAAAAAAAAAAATTCACATAAAAATGGGAAAAATGTTAGGTTTCTCCACTTTTGCTAGGTTAAGAATCAGGACTGCAGCGGTTTTTTTTTCCATCTTTGAACGGGTCCGGTAAACAGACCCGTTCCCAACGACGAAAACTACAATTTTTTCCCAAAATGGAGAATGAAATTCCCATTCTAAGCTCATTCTTGAAGTAGATATAAACTTTGATAATATCCCATTGGAAAATCCTGTAGTCCTTTTAGCAATAAATATCTGTGTTTTAATTTGTCAACAAAAGGGGAATTCCCTAAGATCAGTTTATTTTAGTCAATGGTTCTCGATTTCATTGGCAGAAACCATTACCAAGCTGGAACTTAGTGTATTTTGGGTAACTCGGAAGACTTCAAGTTATCGCAGTACAAAATTGCATACTTTTGTGAAGCCAAGATATTGCAATTTTTTGACCTGATTTGCAGTTGACGATCTTTTTGCATTTATTTATCAACTGATGACAGATGAATTGAAAGAAGATACTTTATAGGACAAAGGACTTTTGGTCATGGTTGAAGAAAATTATTTGCCTGTTACGTAAGCCAAAATATAATTGATTACATTTGTTTAATTTTCGTAAACAAAGTTGACTGTTTATTCACGATCTGGGCACCTCTCAGAACCAACCTGAATTGTCCTTTAAACATTCTACAGCAGGTAGAACATATGAGTATACGATATTTTGAAAATATTTATTTTAAGTAGTTTCTATGATTTTAGTAGAAACATTCAATTTTAGCTGTTTTAAAAACCACTAGGATTGGAAATATATTTGGTTTCTGTTGATTCGTACCCAAGAATGTTCAACCCATGAATAAGTTTAAATCTATATTTTAGGTTTAACCATGATTTTTTTTAACAAAAAAACTCAGTGACATTTCTAGTGTCAGTGAAGAACATAAATTGGTCAGGGAAAAGTCAGTGAAAAGTCAGGGAATTTTCTTTCGCTAAAGTGCTGGCAACCCTGACTCCAAGAAAGGATCATTGTAAATTTTGATAATCTGTTTTTCAAAAAGCCTCTTTGGAATATTTTGAAAACAATAGTTTTGCTTCCAAAAGAGTTGATATTTGGTCTCTCTTAACCAAACACTTCTTAAGATTTCTTAATACAGCCTCATATATACATGAACTGAACAACAAAATGACGTATCACCCTTTCAATAATAAATAATTCTGCCAATAAACTTATTTAGTAGAGAGTAGACAATTTTTATTCAGTTTTGCCAAACTTTCTCTTACAGATACTGGTCTCAGGTTGCAGTACCCCATGGTTGTCAAGGTTTTCACGCCATTTGTCCATTTTGTGCCACGCCACTAGACGAGGATCCGTGTATCGTTAAACTTATATTCCAAGACTATACAGACTGATAAACGTACACAGAAACAAGCTTTCCATGTACATCATGAAGATGGAGTGGTGAACCTTCACGAAAGTGTCTACCGTATTTTCTGTAATAAAGTGTTCTTCTCGATAGTAGCTCTCTCCTTTTTACCATGAGGAACCTGCCCTGTATATAGGAAGATAAAATGTGCAAACTGTTTACAAATTATACCTAGCTTTGCATGCAAAGCAAGGTATAATTTGCAAACTGTTTGCGTGTTTTAGTCATCCTTAATGCAAGGCTGTATTAGTTGTTTGAAATTACACAAATTTAAAGAATTTTGAGACTTATTCCCTCTTAACAATCAATATAGCAAAAGCTTGGAGGTAATTCAACTGAAATACTAATTCAAGACGATTTCCCTCCCACTAATCATTTAAATCAATATTTGCAAAAAGACGTGAATTTGATACATAATTTGCTTTAAAAAATGGGACAAAATACAGGCTCTGCGCTTATGTTTTGGACCGCTCCTGGAAACATTAGAAGAAACTCATTATGTGTCTTTTAATACAAAGATTACAAAAAGATTGTTATCATGGTAGACATTTATAAATGTTTATCTATTCCAATGTGGTACTGTGTACACTTTTTCCTGTGATTTTCACTTTGCTTCAGCCAAAAAATAGGTGCTTGTTTGCTCTTCTTTAAGAAAGTAAGACCTTTTATACATGAAGGGACTGTCTTGCAAAACCAGCTGATATCAGGGTA
Organism: Fragum whitleyi; assembly: GCA_948146395.1. Classification (NCBI taxonomy): domain Eukaryota; kingdom Metazoa; phylum Mollusca; class Bivalvia; order Cardiida; family Cardiidae; genus Fragum; species Fragum whitleyi. Next base: position 53,123,057 of record OX411544.1, on the reverse strand, counting down.
CAAGAACAAGAACATAAAGGAAAATGTGTAATTTTGGAAAATATAATATACATTATTTGAGAGATAGTGTTTAGGTTATGAGAAAAATGTAGGTTTAATTGTGTATATTAGAAATGTGATAAATTCTGATTTTACACGGCCAATTTCTAATGTTCGTGAACCTCATCCTTTCCTGATGTTCCCATTGGGATGTGGAGAAGTCTATTTGTCTGCCTTATTGTCTGTTCCCTTACACAAGCACTGACAGTCTATACATGTATTATTGGTCTGAAATGATTTTTTAATAAAACTTTTTTTTACATTCACTGCTGCTACAGCTCTTGCCAAAGAGTTTGGCTTATAGAAGCAAATTGGCTGTTTTGTCCTTGCCACATTTATTCAGGGTTTCAAAGATATGTCAATGGGTTTTCTTTGTGAAAATGGGACAAACAAAATTTGACAAGCTTAGAATACGAATTGAAAAACAAACACACAAATAAGTAATAATGAATAAATGTTTATGGTAATCAAATTTTTTCACGAACATTTGGAGTTTTAGATGTTACTGGAGAAAAAACTTATAGGGCTAGAAATACTTGCAACTACGAGGTGCTTATTGATATGATGTCAGTTAAAAGCTTTAAATGTCTCAATAAAAAAAAGCTGAACAAGCAAGTAATACTTGCAACCATAAGTGTATCAATCTCAATCAAAATCTCTATGGTCAACTAAGGTATGCAACTTGAGTTCAATATATTAAGTTTTAAAGTTAACCCCAGAGAAAAGATTGCATTTGTTGCTAATTTATAAGTGTATATTGCTAAAAAATGTATCTTTGAGCCCCTTTGATCACTTCACTTTCTTCACAATTGAGACAGCGCCTAAGTCTTTCCTAGGTTTTGAAGGTTTTGAGAGATAAGGGCAATGTTGTCTAAAGGGCCAATGTCAATACATTGTTCAATTTACAGTTGAAATTACTCAAACGACCACTTCTATTAAGCGACCATCATGAAAAGTCCCTTCAATGTAAGCAAAACCTCAGAAAATGTGCACATTCTTCAATGAAAAATTGTTTATCATTGATCTTATGATGTTGGAATCCAATGAGATGATTCTAACAGGTTCAGACATCATAGGGTTCAGTATGAATTATGCAACAAATTACATACGATATCTAAATTACCTTATTTATCTATCCTGAAATATTGTATCTAGTGACCATTTCCATAAGCGACCACTTTTAGTGGTCGCTTAACACAAGTTTTGCTGTATACAAATATACAGTAGGCATTGCAACTGTGTTGCCCAACGACTGGAATGTCACTGTTAATGACTCTGAAGATGAATTGATTTCATTTATCCTAGATAAGTTTCTAACACATAGAATAGGTTTAACATGTATTATCTGAATACATTCCATGATATTAAATATGTTGCTCTTGAGTGGATGGTCAATCAAACTGATTGGATCAGTATATTAGATTTAGATATGGTTAAGAGTATAGTTTAGATTATTAGACATGAGATTGACTTTCATGAAAATTTGTTAAGATATCAATAAAAGTTTCATCTGATCAATTATGAGTGAATTAAACATCAAATAGTGTTTGTATATTCAATCCCATGAAAGGATGTGCAATTATGAGTGAAAATGATCAGGGTCCAAGATTATGAAATTTGTCTCATTCTAAACTGAGAATTATCTCAAATTTAGAATTTTGACAAATGTAAAATAAAATATTAATATTATCTTTGAAGTTCATACATCTATATTAGAATAGCAACAGAATTGCAGCTTTAATATCGAGTTGAAATTTGAGAACATTTTGAGTTAAGAGCGAGAAAAGTTTTATCATCTCAGACCCAGATCTTTGTCTCTAAAGCATTGTAACTGAATATTGGGACCCTAGATAATAAAAAATCTCAGGGCCCAGGTCTTTGTCCCTAGAGCATTGTAACTGAATCTCAGGGCCGAAGATAATAAAAAATATCAGGCCCAGGTCATAGTTCCTAAAGCATTCTAACGCATTATAACTGAATATTGGGGCTCGTGATTATAAAAAATCCCAGGCCCAGGTCTTTTTCCCTAGAGCATTCTAATTAAATATCAGGCCCCGAGATAATAAAAAAAAATTTGTCGCCCCCAAATGCAAATTTTCTGAAATTTCAACTTAAGATTAAAGCTTTAACTCTATAGTCACACAGTAATGAACATAATGACATAAAAGATAATATTAATTAGTTGTTATGAATAACAACTTATTAATATTTTATTTTTTGTTCATGGAAGAAGAGGGGGTATATTGCTTTGCACTTGACGGTCAGTCAGTCTGTCAGTCGAAGGACTATCTTTTCTGTCCAGAGGATAAAAAGTATGGAAGCTCGAATCATGAATTTTCACATGTGGATAGATCTCATTAAGAAGATGTGCAGTGCAAAAGAACCATATCTCTACTCATCATATTTTTTGGGGTTGTTGTCCTTTTTAGATTGACAAAGAATAGGCCATTGACCTGCTCTTATGAGGGGCATAAATATTTTACAAACATCTCTTTTTCATTTAAAGAATGAGAAAAGTTATATAATCTAGGGAATAGAAGTTTACTTTATCAATTAATGATAAAAATGATATTAATATCAGAGTATGATAGATATTTGAAAATTAATGAAAGTTTGTGTAAATGGTCTTTTTGCTTTGTTATAGATATGTGGTAAAAAATGTTAATTATAATGATTTTTTGTTCACTTTGTTGATTTTGCCTTTGTCAATGACAGTACCTCATTAGTTCTGTTTTGTTGACCTAATTTGTATTTATTGTCTTTAGGTGACTGAAATCTTGTAACTTCAACTCAAAATGAAGCTGGAGTTACAAAGTTTTGGTCTTCAAATGACAATGTGATTGTTTACTACTAATACCTCATGCCTGCAACATAAATTAATCATGTTAACAAAGAAATGATGCCTGGTTAATCTTCAACTTACGAATTACTGTTACAAGATATAAATTATCAATTTAAACCCTAATGCTGAATTAAAACCTTTGCAAAATTGCATTTGATTCAATTGGTTCTAAAGGCTCCGAATGCACTAATTGTTAATCAGAAAGTATTTCAAAACTATCAATTTTAAGCTTTTCTGGTTTTTAAATGGAAATCATGTGGTGTTGACTAAGATCAGGCTTCACATGTGTGCAGACTGATCTGTGTCCATACCTCCTGCCAAAGAAGGAATATTCAGGGTTAATGAAAAGGATTTATCAAGTGTCTTTGATCAAATGCTCTTTGCTTTTGGTTAGTAGAGTGAAAGAAAAATTGATATACACATTATTATAGAACCTGTGTGTTACATTTCCATCAATTTTACTTGTGCACTAAGATAAGACACTGTTCAGTTTGTCCTTCTGCACAGAAAAAACTTTGTAACAAGCAATTTTTCCCTTTTCCACTATATTCTATTCTTTGTTTATGCTGCCAAAGATGAACGTACATGTGTATCATCTTCTTTGTTCATCTTGGGCCAGGGGTTATGGTGCTCTTGTGTCTAAATGCACCCTTTTGTTATGTCATCTGTAACCTCTTTCAATTCAGACTAGTTTAAAATCAAGAAAAACGGGAAAGGGTTGATGCTCATTGTCTGCCGTGCCAGCAAATATGGAGGATCCAGTACAAAACTATTTCAAGTGCCTATAGTATTATAGGCAATAACAATAGTTTTATGCTGACCCCTTGGTCAGAAAATTTTGGAAATATCACAAACTCAGACTCAATTGATAGTAAGTATCAGAGGAATATGAGTATTAATGGTTCAAGAGGTATTAAAAATATGTTGATGCTTTTACTGTGTTTTATACATGAATTAGTCAAGTTTGTATTACCTTAGTCTTTTGCTATAAGACAATGCAATTTCTTTTACAAATTAATAAAATCCTTCATTCTGTCTCATTTTGTATTAATCTCTCTTGTAATAGAAAAAAAAACAACCTAGTAACTAGAGCTTGAACTCAGCTGCAATAGAACTTCTTATTCATTTCTTTTAACCCTTCCACATTTGATTAACTTTTTGACAGGCAAGAACTCTAAATGGATTTAGATGTCAATTCTGTTTGCAGTTTTCAGTTTAATGAAAATAAATGCATGGTATTTTATAAGCCAAGATATTATTGAGAGAAAGAAAAATTCTGTGAAATGAGGAATTTCTTTTACCCCCAGTGATGTGTTTTTTCTCAGGAAAGAAATAGTATTTGTATATTTCTAATATTTGGGGAAGGATATGCAAGCAATGACATTTATGTAAATATTGAAGGGGATAGAGGTCAGGGCCCGAGGTTATAAAACTTTTATCATACTCAATTCAAAATGTTCTCAAATTTCAATTTGAGATTAAAGCGTATTTCTCTTTTTATACTCATTTTAAGGTATTCGCATAAAAGATAATATTAATAAATTGTTATAAATAACAATTTATCAATATTATCTTTTATTTTCATACATTTATTTAAATTTAAAATTTGAGAAAATTCTCAATTGAGTTGAGCCTGAGAAAAGCTTTTATAACCTCGGGACCCAGGTGTGTGAAGACAAATATTCTGAGACTTTTTTTTAATGCATTGTCAATGGGTCACCAAAATGTCATATCTACAGCTTTTTCAAGCTATATTTTGATGGCTCAGTGTAAATTAGTTGTAACTGCCTATATAATAATAGGCAGTTACTACTGTTACACACTTAGCCATCGATATACGATATTTTTGTTGTCTGTCGATGACTTGAAGCTACCCTGTGTTCAAATTACCAAGCTGTTCATATGTTGATTTTTCTTGCTCATAACTGGTTTAAGGGCACACTGCGTTGGTTTTTATATACAAGTATTGCCTGTGTCGTTTAGAGTTGCTTTGTTTAATTGTTGACATTTTAGGACATAAAATCTTAGAAATTTTCCACGTTCGAAGAAATTCAAAATTTTTATTATCCAATGAGGGGCTGTTTCATCCCATTTGAGTGTATTGATAAAGGAAAAGTTCTTAAATATGATAAAATTATAAAAAGATGATATTGAATTAAAGAATACTGATTGTAATGGATATCAAGTATGTTCATTGTTATGTTCTTCTTACTATGGTCTCTGTAAATTATTTTTTGTACATTGTATTATGTTTACATTGATATTTTGTATATTTCTGTTATGTTTCTTACCCATTGTGAAGATTTTGAATAAATTGTCCATATATTCAGTGTAGATATTGAGGGCTCAGCGCAAAACGGTTGTAACTCCCCATAAATATAAAGGGAGTTACAACTGTTTTGTGCTGAGCCATCGATATTAGTTCAGTTCTTTTTTAGAGAAAACCTTAGGTCTTGCTATAGCCTTAGCCTTGTTGTGGAAGTGGTTGTTGTGTGAAAACTTTGACATCTTGATACCATTAAAACTCTAATGGAGGCCCAACAGAAGAACATAGGCACCTATCGTTCGGAACACCACTCAGCCATTCTCTCGATCACCCTCAGATGTACATAGACGGACTATTTTTAAAAATTACGGGAAAACCTTGGAAAACTCGATGACGTCTAGTAAAATGGGGTTAGCCCTCAAAACTTTGAGTGAAAACATTCGACGTTGCCAACACTACTACTACAGTTAAATCACTGACGTGAGACGATCGTATCCTTGTACAAATATCTTTAGATTCTTAAATAACTGCTGAAAAATAATAATTTTGAGAATGATTCATCATTCTCAAAAATTAAGATTTTTCAGCCGTTATTTAATGTAAAAAATATCAATTTACAGATAGCACCAGTTGTTTCTGCTCTAGTTTTTCTTACACAATTTTTAACATACCCATCCGCCTTATATACATCCGAGGTCTGTTGCAGTTTACAGAAATGGACAATTGATGTTCTGAATGCATAGGCATCCATAGGTGGTGTTCTTGTTTTATCTGCATGGTACTTGCATTTGGTTATATGTTTTGGAATAAGTGCACCAAAACCACTGACTAGTAATTCCATTTGAAAGAGATTTTTGTATTCTGCCATGTGGTTGGCATGTTATGAAACAATTGAATATCTTTCTTTTCATGTGTAGTCTAAAAGATAATTAACCCTTGTCATGCTGAACCCAGAATATTCCTGCATGTGCAGTCTGATGTTAGTCTACACCACCTGTTTCTCACTTTCAAACCAAAATTGTCAATAGATTTAGTTTTCCAATTGAAAATTGACCTACAGTTGGGACTTTCAGTGCTTTTTGCCCTTTGATTTTGATGACAATTTTTAGCCAAAATTTATTCAGCATGACAAGGGTAAACAAAATGATATGGTTTGTTTCTTGCTATCAAAATTTAAAACAAAGAAACTAAAAGTTTCACAAAATCAAAACCACCAATATAACTTCAATACTTTATGTATCATACTTGCATTTTGCAAACCTAACCTCATTTCATATTATTACAGTGGTAATTTACTTATTTGAACAAAGATAAAAGCTAAGCCTGTCTTTTGTTTAGGATTATTAAACATTGGCTAAAATGCAAAAATGGTTTCAAGCTTTGTTTGAAAGTGGGAATGCAAAGTGCTGTATCATTTCAAACTTTTGCAAATGTTATCTCATCCTGAACACAAATCTTCTCTGTATTCAGGATGACATAACTGCGCAAACTGTTTTCAAATTATACCCTGCTTTGCATACAAGTGTATGTGCAAAGCAGGGTATAATTTGCAAACAGTTCACACTTTTTTGTCATCCTAAATGCAGGGCTGGTTTACTTTTTCTCCAGGGTATGTGCAAAGACGTTCATGTTTGTGTATTATTTGATAGAAAATATTATCAAATGTTGCTTGTACAAACTAACTTTACTAAAGATTTGTTTTGTATTATGTAATTGTGTTGGCCATTATTTAGAACTTGTGCCTTGATTTTGTTCAGAGTTTTTGTACCTGATTGATATTTTTCTCTTGTCAATTGTGCTACATATTCCTTGTACTTTATTGTTGTTCTACTGCTTCATAGAGATTTTGTTATTGTTTTCTCTTTATTAATTGCATTGCAAAAACATTTTATACACCTGTCAAAAGATGGAAAGTATTAAGTGATCACCTATGGCATTTGGATGTCTGGCAGGCTGGAGGCATCTACTCTTCTGTGTGGAGCATAACTCTGTCAGGTTGAACTGAAACTTAGCAGCTATGTTTCTCTCATTAATACATTTTGAAACTGATTGAATATGTAATAGTAAAAAATGGCTTAGAAACAAAGCGAAAATGATAGTCTCTGGCTTAAGTATGATCTCACCAATACCCCTGACATGAAAAATCAAACAACCTGATTCTTTTTTTCAAATTCACTGTATTGAACACCTATGGCTGTTATTGAATAAGTTGTATCCTCTGATAGATCCGTAAATAATCATATTTTGTAAATGGCTCTAGCTAAATTACAAAATTGTTCACATCTTGTTTAAAGTTTTCATTTGCATCAAAACTTAGATTTATGTCAAGATAGACATAATAAAGAATAATAAAGGGAATGCTTGCTGATGTATGAATGTTCAATAATCAACTAAAAAACATTCCATTTAGTTTACAAAATTCATCTTTTCCACACATATTGGATGTAATTTGAAAAGTAATCCTACTATTTGGTAGAAAACATTGTGGAAAAAGAGAAATTGTTTTCTACAAGCAATTTCTTCTTTTTCCGCAATATCATCATAAATTAAGATAAACAGGTACATCAAATCTTGGGACTGAACAGGGAAGGACCAGAGACCAAATTCAAAGCAAAAGGTATTTTAGAAAAATGGATGAGGGATTAAGTATTGAATTCAGAAAACAAGTGAGAAACAAAATACAATGTAACTATTGATATCTGCAGAATATTTGTGTCTGCCAAGTTAATTCAACTGTTTTGTCACTGACTCATTAACCCTTGTCATCCTGAATAAATTTTGGCTTAAAATTTCCATAAAAATCAAAGAGCAAAAAGCACTGAAAGTCCCGAAAGGTAGGTCAATTTTTATTTGAAAAACTAAATTTATTGACAATTTTTCCGTTTGAAAGTGGGAAACAGGTGGTGTAGACTAACATCAGACTGCAAATATGTGCAGGCTGATGTTTGTCTATAGCTCCTGCCAAAGCAGGAATATTCCGGGTTAAGCATGACAAGGGTTGATGATGTTTGCAAAAGATTTTTTGTATCTTCTTACAGAACTGCGGATAGAGGGTGTAACATTTTAACATTGAAATCTATTTTTTTTTTTTTTTACCCAAACTATGACAAAATTAATGTTTGGGCTTCTTGTTGGAATTGCCTCAATAAGGAAATTCTAATGAGTACCCACAAAATAAGGAAATAATGAATTTAGTATAGCTTTACCCTATCCTATCTTAACTTCAGTTCTTAAGTTTTGTACTTTTGATGGCTGTAATTGATTGATTGAATAAGAATGATCTGATATTTGAATATATTGGGATTAACAATTGAATGTGATGTCATCATATTTATTAAAACATGAAAATTGCTAACAATAAATGACTTGTTGTTTGTATTGGACTCATTTTAGAATGAGATTTTGTAAAAAACAAAAAGCTAACTAAACAACTCAAAACTTGTAACTATTTGTATTCATTGAGCTCGTAGATTTCATGAACAGAAACTCCATGTTATTGGACATGTCACAAAAGGAGGGACCTACTAGGAAGTCTATGAAATAATTATTCGAAAAAGAGATTCGATTAAAAATAGGTATATCGATACATGTACTATACAATACAAATCCTAAATTTGCTATTAAAAGCAACCAACAGTATGATATGACCTACGTTGCGGGGTTGAAATAACCCCACTGAATATCTTTGATATTTCACAGGTGTTATTACAATTCTGGAATAACTATGCAAATGAGCTCAGAGCGAATAGCAACATTATTTTGTGACCATGAAAAAGGCCTTATAAGTTTCAAAGTGTTGAATTTCAAGAATTTTAAAGATTTTATGCAAACATTCTGGTCATATTATAAATGGAATATAAAATTTGTGCTCATAAAATACAGAACTTATCAAATTCGTCATCTTAAACAGATAAAAACTCGCGGCAGCCTCGTTTAATAACTCATTAACTTAATAAATTCAGTTTTCCATGACCACTCATTCAATATCCTATTTACAACCTCACAACCAGAGGGAGAATTTCAAAAAAAAAAAAAAAAAAAAAAAAAACTACATGTATGTGGGAAGGAAGAGTATTCATTTAAGATTCAGAAAATTTACTAGCCTATGCAATCTTCATAGCCAGACTATGGTTGATACTTTACGCACAACCCACATGTTACCTTTTGGTATGAAGTATCACATTTTATGTGAGATAATTAGATAATCGACTTGAGATAAATTTGCTTTTATTTTTACATGCCACCGAGGTCAACATATATTGATATCGTCTTCTCAAATTTGTCTTGTAATTTGTTTAACCCACAAACAAAAGGGGATTGGAAGTAATTGTGAAAAATGATTTAGAAAAAAAAATGTGAAAAAGAAGTTTCTGGATTTACCACAATGTTTTTATTAAAGAATACAAAGAAACATACGAGTACTTCATTATTTTTCTGTAACCTCTTTAATCTTTGACACGTATTAAAATTATAAAAGCTGGAAGTGGTTTAAGAAATTGTGGCCAACATTTTTGCCAATTAAAGTTACCATTTGTCATGCTGAACCTGGAATATTTCTTTTTTGACAGGAGGTTTAGACATAGACCAGCCTGCACATATGTGCAGTGCGATCTTAGGTTTTACCATCTGTTTATACTTTGACAAACAGAATAGTTCATTTACTGTTTGAAAAAAAAACACGGTCACACAATCAGTGCATCCATTCCTTTGATACTAATGCAATTGGCACACACACACGCACGCGCGCCCACGCACGCACACACACGCGCGCACACATACACATGGAAAATACCAAAGTATAAAAAAAACATTATAGACCAATACAAGAGATTTGAAAATTTGCAAATAAAAATACACAAAAATACGATTAACAATTACGATGTTTTAAATTGACAAATAAAAACTGTTCGCCCCCGGTTTCACATGGACCACAGTTACAATACTACCCAATTTCGTTGAAAGTTTGATAAATTGAAGGAGAAATACGAGGGTATTATTGTTATCATTATAACCAGTGTTGTCGTGGTACGATTTTCATGATCGTAATCTCCCCGATCTCACCATGCCTATTTTAAACATGCTCAAAACAAGCGCAGTAAAGATCGTGGCAAGTGCGAAACGAGACACGATCGCATTAAAAGAAAGTGACGGAGACATTGAAACCGCATAAATATCGTGGATTTATTGAATAGGGTTTTACACTGATTTCAATATTTTTTCAGTTATATCGCGGCTGCTTGTGTCCCTAATAATGGATCCCTGGTATTTCTTTCACCAGTACAACCATCACATTCTTTCCTAGACCCATTGGCGAGAGACAAATAGTCGGGGATCGAACCCAAGACCTCTAGATTGACAGACCGACGCGCTACCAACTGCGCTTTGACGGCGGCTAAATATCGTGGAACCATCGCAGCGAAACCCTCGAAATCGCAGGTACAGCGCATTGAAAACGGGGTGCTGTTCGTCGGTGACAGTTAAAGCGGGCGATTAAAGAATTGGGATTGAGGGAAAACATTTACTCAGCTCCAAAAGAAAGTGTGCAATTTTAATTTTAGATACCTAAAAACCTACACCACTTAATGTCACAAAATTTTGTATGACAAGGCTCGCCCGTATTGCACATCGATACCGTAAGAAATAATGCACCCGCACGGACCCTTAATATTGAGAGTCCCTGGCACACGGCACTTAAAAGGAGTTTCGCTCGTAAGCGACCTACGTTTTTCAGTGTTTTACTTGTGTGTCCAACAGTTGATTAATAATTATTCTGGACATCCAGATTAATTCTTATGTCCTACCTAGCAATAAATTCACCTCTGAAAGACAATGGTAATTTCTTGGTTTAAACCTGCTTATTTTTCATCGATTGGGAAACAAGTTCTTACAACTTAGATTAATCCATCTGGATTCTGCTTCCTGGAACGTTCAACAGTACCCGCGCAGAATGTGTGGGCCACTGAAAGAACCAAGACCGATAGACGCTCCCGGAAATCGAACTGAGGACCTTAGGGTCAAAAGGCCGACGCTCTAAATCTAGACCACAGAAACCACACTATACAACAGCGAACTTTGACCTACATATGTCGCGGACTGGTGAAAATAAACCCCGTTCGAAGAAAACAATAAATAACATGAAATTATCATCTATGTTCTTAAGCTTCCTCTTTTAATTACTAATAAATACATGTATTGCAGAACGTCATTGTCCTGTTTTATATTTGGGGATTCGGGAGGTTCGTTCGAACCCCCCCCCCCCCCCCCCCTCTGAAGCCCAATTAATTCATTATCATGTTTTATTTCAATAAACCCTTCTTCTGCTGTTCACGAAATTTTCCTGTTAGCAACACAGCTTTGGCAGATAGTATAGACTAAGATCAGACAGCACAAATGTGCAGTCTTATCTTAGCATATACTCTCTGCCTTCTACTAATTTTTCGTGGTAAAAATCATGGATCAGTCTTATTAAAATTTGTTGAAAAACTAATTAGATTCAGGAGGATGAATAATAGTGCAAGGCTAGAGTACGTAAGCCCTCTATGTATGTTTGAAACCCCCTTTATAGAAATTCTGGATCCACCACTGTATCTTACATTACTGGCCAATCAACGTATCGCTTTTTTAATGTTGACGCAGATGTAAAGTCGGTATGCAAACTGCTTCGTCTGTTTGGAAATGGTAAAAAGTCTTTAGTTAAACTCGAAAATACCATATAAGTAAATATCTCTCACTAGAAAAGACATTTACATAGGCGTATCTAGGATTTTAAAATTTATACGCTCTCAGGAGACAACCAAGAATATATATGATAAAGGCGATGTCATAACAGTACATGATAAAAGATGAATGGCCCTCCGACCGCAACCTTTTTTTTATTATTTCAGCGTTGTTGAATAATCAAAACATTGTAACTACAGTTTTATTAAGCTGTAGTTTCGATGCTTTGATCATTCATCAACGAGTTTTATTTCAACAGAGGATCATTTGCTTAACGCACTTGCGTAAATTGCGTAATGGGAGTTACGCCCTTGTTTTAGAAGGGTAAATCACAACACCATATGTGCTGGGCGTATGTCCGCAGTAAATGACACTTTATCGTGATCTGATTTTATGTCTCGTTTCTAAAGGGTGATGTCGAAAATATGAATTGATTTTACAAGCAAGAGATCCTCCAATTTCGTAAAAAAGAGACAAAAATCAAAAGCAGAAAGTGCACACTTTCTCTTGGAACTCTGTATTTAATTATCGGTTTGTTATGATGCTCACAAGTTGAGGTGAAAATCGCTCAACTGTTATATGTATGGTGTCTTAAATGGGTCAAAATCGTTTTATGCGCTCTCATGAAAGGTCGCTACGGCTCACAGTCACTGTTCGAGATAAGAGGGTACATTCTTGATTCTCTTGGCGGTTGCTCAGATTTCTATATGTCTTTCGATCACGTACATTCGAAATTGATGGAAAGTTCACACACGGGCTCATTTTATTTCACAACTGAACATGAAATGTGGTCGGACCCGATAAGTTTTTGCAACTAATTGTTGATCCCCCTTATTTTCCGGCTAAATTTATAAAGTTTTGCCAATTTTGGTATCTCACTAACGAATCGCTCCTTATACAACAAACCTATCGTCGTATGGCGGCCAAAACGTCGTTACTGTAGATTAAATAGGCGATGTACTTACGAGGTTTGGTCGCCTACCAACGTTTTGAAGATTTTGGAAAGAACGCATAAGTTTGACAAGGCTATATAATGCAATGACTCACCTCCTCGCAAAGATAATGGTTATCAAGGTTGCAAACCGGAAAAGTCGAAGTAACAGTGAGTTACTGGACGAGTTAAATGACGTAGCTACGGTTTTTTCAAGCTGTGGTTATGGCATTTTGCTCTTTCACTTATGAAACTTCACCCTTCTCCCTCCCATCGAGAAAGAATTCTGGATCAAATATGATAGACCTACGCTGGATTCATACACTCTCTGTTTTTTTCTAGATCGAGTGCCATAAATTACGTGGCGGCTTCCATAAAATTGTGAATCATGCACCTGCGTTGAAATCTTAAGCATGCAGCACTTTTAGCATTTTCTAAAGGTCGGACATGCGCAGATCAATATTTTTTCAGTGGGTTCCAAATAAAAAAGGTGGGCGAGAAATATTGTAACTTCAGCTTAAACAAAGCTATATTTACGACATTTTGCTCGCGCATTGAACAAATGATTCCTGGTTTTCATTTTGATAACTATACTATGACGAAAAAGAAACGCCGGGTAACCTAAAATGATTGTTTTAGGGGAAACTTGTATTATTAGATTATCATATTCACTTTGTATGAAATGCCATCTCGTTATGTGAAAAAATATCCCCTTTTAACGATAACCCTTCTTGTTTTGCGAAACACGGCCGGACATATCAGTATCTGGTATGTCCTCCCATGTGGAGCTGTGGCAGCCCTGATTCGTCTATGTTGCATATTTTATGTATTCAGGCGTTTCTTTTTCTACCTAGTATATATTATTGACGATATTTCAGGGGAACGGGGGTCTGGGCCCCTTGTCCCCGCCCTGGATGAAAAACATGACCTTTACCTTGTACACGAAAAGAAAGATCGACAATGTTTCATTTTGTGTATGTGATTACTGTGAGGTTCAGTAGTCATTCTACCTTATTGTACGTTCGTTTCAAAGTACAACCCTTGCGCCTCATCAGCTCATGCCTGAAAATTAACAATAAAGCACCTTCAGTTTACACCAAGTTAATATGGGTCATATTATAGTTGCGACGAATGTTTGTCCTTTTTTATCTTTGAGAAACTATGTTGTTGATTTTTATGCCGATTAAGGGAGACCTGCCCTACGTTCAGTATCACAAAACGTTGCAAACAGTTTTCAAATTACACCCCGCTTTACACGCAAGCGAACGTGCAAAGCGGGGTATAATTTGAAAACTACATTTGCACTGTTTTGTGATCCTGAACGCAAGCAGCACAAAGGATAATGTACAATAAACACACCTTCAGGCGTAGCACGTGATTCACCTGAGTTGACCATGAGCTGACTACTCAGTAGGCCTATATAAACCCAGTTCACGGGTTTTGAATGATAACTCTCAGCTGGACGCGGACTGATACGTTTATCTCTAGTAAGTAATTCTTAATTATGATTTTTGTTATTTGTCATCAAAACTTTTTGCATTTCTATCCTAAAGGTAGTTCGAACTGAATTGATGCTATGGTTAAAATCACAGGTAGCCAACACGGGTGGGGATAGGGTAATTTTACCAAAAAATTTACTACAAAAAATTATTTAACTATTTTTTATCACAATGTATAATATAGAGTCTATTATATATTGTGACAAAAAATTAGTATAATAATTTTTATGCCCCCGATAGGGAGGCATCATAAATTTGACTTGTCCGTCCGTCCGTCCGTCCGTCTGTCCGTCTGTCCGTCCGTCCGTCATTCCGTCCAAAAACTTTAACATTGGCCATAACTTCTAAATCAAAGCGGTGTCGGGGGCATTGTCATCTTACAGTGACAGCTCTTGTTTGTGGTTAATTTTTGGTAAAATAACACTACCACCCGTGTTGGCTACCTGTGGTTAAAATACGTCGTACGAACCTAGATACGATAACGTATCCCTCCTTTTGATAATGTGATGTTGGGCCGTCAGCACATTAGAGTGGGGGTACATTATTGCAGCTATACGAACCCAGCACTATGGATTTGGTCAACATGTTATACATGTCCTGTGTCCAGGATGACAAAACGGTCCAACTGTTTTCAAATTACATCCCGCTTTGCACGCAGGTGCAATTACAAAGCACGTGGAAATGTCCCGCTTTTTTTTTAAACATATATGATATCATATATGGTTTAAAAAATTAGCAGGACATTTCCCTGTGTTACAAAGAGGGTTATAATTTCTTCTTTTTCCTCTCTCTAGCCTCCTTCGACTTGGCGAAGATTCTCCCATTTTCTGCATTTTTTTTAACTGTTTTGTCATCCTGAACGCAGTGCCGGTTAACCCATTTCTTTCTGAATAAAACCTTTGTAAAATTACACCTAAAATCAAAGCGCTGAAAGCAATGGAGGCTATTATTTTGCTTTGCCGTGACTTTTAAAACCACTTCCTTCTTATCTACTGGAGTGTGACAAAGGGCGGGAAAAGACTCGAGAAACACGCGTTATTCTTGCAGACCGTGTTCATTTAACAAAACGATAAGAAATTTCTTACGATATAAAACATTCATACACAAAACAGAACCCTAGAAAAATCTATATGTACTCGAAGGCAAACTGGGACGAATTTAATAAAACCTGCATATCGCTTTCAAACTGTATACCGTTACAAATGATTAAAAAAAAAGACCGTATCGAAATTATCTAGGGTTAGTGAGGGTCGGTTCAATATCACCTTAAATTTCACGCCTTTAACCAACAGCAAAAAGTACAGGAATAAAGGCTATTATGTGGATTGTAAGAAAAGAAGAATACCCTCTGTCTGCCCCCCCCCCCCCCCCTTTATTAAGATTTCAGCATAGATGAATAATCTGAACATCCTATTACAACAGCTTGAGTGCTGTAGTTTCAATGTTATGATCATTCATCAACGATATTTTTCAAAAGAGAATGTATTTCTATTACACACTTGTTTATTGTGGGTCATGGTAGTTACACCCTTGGTTATATCCTTGCATTTTTTAGTTTCAGTTTGTAGATGGATGTCTCTGGCTGGTGGATGGCAGAAGATATGGTGGATGGCAGAAGATATGGTGGATGGCAGAAGATATGGTGGATGGCAGAAGATATGGTGGAGTTCCTGCATCGACAGACAGATAATATATGATAAGTAATATTTATTACAATTTACCAGTCACACTCTTATACAAGTGTATATGTCAGGGGGGTCACTTAGATAACAATTTATCCACTAAATATTTTTCATAAGTAATCTCTTTACATTTAGAATTTTGAATAAAAAAGCTGCAGGTGTAAGAAATTTAACTTGGCCCAGCTGATACTTTCGACAAATTAACTAGACAAAACAATTTTGGAAATGTATAGGTACCAATGTATTTCTACAAATTGTTAGTTGATATAAAATTGGTGGATAACAAATTTGGAGCAAAATAGGCAAATTAAGGAATAAGGATTAGTAGCAAGATCAATGTCAAAATATTGATTTTTGTATGTTAGTCTTTAGCTAGAAGACTGTCTGCAGGCTTTTTTCTGGTTAGTGTAGGGAACCTTTTGGGTTTAATGTTGAGGTTTTCTGTGTAGAAACATCGATGTAATACTAAAACTACATAACTTCAACTTTAATCAAGCTGAAGTTACATAGTTACAGAATTACATTGACAATTTGTCAAACATTCTAGATTAGTCCTTCCAACCTTCCAATTAATGCATCATATAGACAATGTGTTGAGAATCCAAAAAATTTTGCTAAAAGATGCTTTACTTGACAATGTATCCAAGTTCCTATCCAAGGTTATACTATATGTCATTATTCTGGCAATAAAGGATTTTTTTTAGTCAATTATACAAGATTAAGCTTTTTAAATTTGTAAAAAAAGCTTTGCTTGACAATGTATCGCAGTTCATACCAAATGTGAATGTTATTATTCTGGTAATCGAGGAAATTTATCAGTCAATTATTCAAGATTAAGCTTTTGAAATTTGTATAAGATACTTTGCTGGATAATGTAACAGTTTTTTATCCATACATATATCATTCTTCAGGTAATCTATGAAATTTATTAATCGATTAATAAAGATGAGCTTTCCCAATCTAGGAAATTGTTTCTCTGGACAATTAATGTATGGCAGTTCCTTCCAATGTTATTCTTCAGGTTATCAAGGAAATTAATTAGTCATGCAATTATTGAAAATAAAATGTTCCAATCTGTAAAAGACGAATCACTGGACAATGTATCCGGCCAGAGCCTACCAAGTACCATTATTCACTTTTTCTATTATGGGAAATTATTAGTCAAGTATTCAAGATTCTTTTTGATTCTTTAAAAAAAGGTTTGCTAGACAATGTATCACATTTTTTTCAGAGTCATTTTTCAGCTTATCACAGTATCTACCAAATATCATTATTCACTTTTTCCTACCAAATGTCATTATTTATGTAATCCGGTGAATTTATAATTCAATATTATGCTTTTGGAATCTGTTAAAAAAATACGCCCTGCTGGATAATGTATTGCAGTTTCTACCAAATGTCAATCTTCAGGTTATGAAGGAATTTTTTGAATTCAATTCTATTCAAGATCAAACTTTTGGAATCTTTTAAAAAACAACAGGCTATGTTAAGAGGATGTATCTTGTTGCATTGACTTAAAGTCAATAATATTTTTCAAACTATAAAAAGATTCTTTGCTAGACAATGTATTGCAGTTGCCACCAAATGTCATTATTCAGGTTATCTAGAAAATTTATAAGTCAGGTTTTAGATAAGAATTTCCAATCTGTAAAAGTTGCTCTGCTTGACAAATGTATCAAAGTTCTCACCATTGTCATTTTTCAGGAAATTGTGAATTTTTTTTATTAGTGAAACTTTTCAAATCAAATTCATGAAGATTGGACCATATTTGTAGCATCTGGAGCTCTTACAAAACAATTGTCATTAAGGCCCCCTTTTCCCGTGATATGGCACAGATCTTTTCCATTTTAGCAATTTTTACAAGGGACCACCCAAGGAATATTTCTGCCAAGTTTGGTGATTTTGACTTAGAAATTTAGGAGATGTTGTTTAAAGAAATTGTTGACGCCTTGACAGACAGACAGACAGACGCTGGACATTGATAGATCACAATAGCTCCCCTGAGCACTTCCTGCTCAGGCAAGCTAAAAAAACTGCTTTGTAAGACGATGTATGACTGTTGCTTCCAATGTCATTCTTTAGGTATTCATGGAAGTTTATTAGTCAATTGCTCAAGATAAGCTTTAAAAAAGCTGTAAAAAAGGCTTTGCTGGACAATGTATTGCAGTACCCACCAAATGTCATTATTCGGGTTATCCAGCAAACTTTTCATTCGGTTATAGTTTAAATTTTCCAATCTGCAAATGATGCACTGCTTGACAGTGTATTGCATTGCCTGCCATCACAGTTTAGTCAATATTTTTTTTAACCCTTGTCATGCTGAACCCGGAATATTCCTGCTTTGGCAGGAGCTATAGACAAACATCAGCCTGCACATTTTTAGCCAAAATTTATTCAGCATAAGGGTTAAAACTATGAAAGATGACACTTTCCTGGACAAACTATTGCAGTTCCCTCTTATGTCATTCTTCAGGTTATCCTGGAAATTCATAAGTCAATTATTCAAAATAAAAATTTTCAATCTGTAAAAGGCCATTCGCTAGACAATATACCCCTCTTCCTACCAAATTTCATTCATGCAATTGAGAGAATTTATTAGTCAAATATTCAAGATTAAGCTTTTAGATTCTGTTAAATGAGTCTGACTTGACAATGTATCAGTTCTTACCAATGATTTTCTCTAGAAAATTGTGAAATTTATTAGTCAATTATTCAAGAGAGAATATTACAAACTGTAACAGATGCTTTGCTAGACAAAGTATCCCTTTTCCTACCAAATGCCATTACATGTATTCTTGTTACCAAGTGAATTTATTAGTCAATTATTCAAGACAAAGCTTTTCAATATGTAAAAAACACTCAACAAGTATTCAACAGACATTTTCTTGGAGTTATTGTCTTAACCCTTTGCTGTTTAATCCCTGCTTTTTACATGCCTGTGATTTTATGATTGAGAAAACATCTCGAAAAAAGAAGAAATTGCTTCTAACAAGCAATTTCTTCTTTTTCCACACTATTTTCTACCCTACTGAATTTGGATAGGTCCAAAATTTTATAAAACAGGAAAGCGTTAATTGTTCAGTAGTGGAATTTTAATTAGTTATGTGTTTGTCATTGTTTACCGACTCTTTTCCCTGCTCCCAAGATTTTTCTTTTTTCTACAATTTCATCTGTATAATTCTGTTGTCTGAATGTGTGTGTGTGTGTTTTTTTTGTGTTTTTTTTTGCTGGTATCCTTTTAATTTAAGTTTCCCCTAAATATCCATATCAAAACAGTCTTATTGCATGAATTTGGTTTATACTCTTTTGGGGAAACACAACCATCTTGGAAAGCTCAGACATCCCATTTCAGTCAAGACAGCTAATTCAACAACTAATTCAATCATCTGACCATGTATTCTTTATCATACTTAATAAGATTATTACGGACTATTATAGAAGTATATATATATATATATAACAATAAATATATTTATTCTGGTTTGTGTTGACATCAACGAGCTTTTCCATGTGTTGACCCAACTTTCATGACAAGCTAACCCTTCAAGCTGACAAGTTCGCCCTACTGTAATGAAAAGTTGTCCCTACGGCTATGAAGATTTGCCCCTTCTGTAATAACCAATTGCCCCAACTTTCATGACAAGTTGCCCCTACTGTAATGACAAGTTGTCCCTACTGCTATGAAGATTTGTCCTTTCTGATATAAGTAGTTGCCCCTTAGCTATCATGACAAGTTGCCCCTACTGTAATGACAAGTTGCCCCTACTGTTAGGACGAGTTGCCCCTACTGTAATGATAAGTTGCCCCTACTGTCAGGATGAATTGCCCCTACTGTCAGGACAAGTTGCCCCTACTGTCAGGATGAATTTCCCTTACTGTCAGGATGAGTTACCTTTACTGTTAGGAGGAATTGCCCCTCCTTATCTGACTCACTTTATCCGAATGTTGATAAAAAATAATCTATATTTTATCTTACCATTTTTAGAATTTTTGTACAACTTTTTTTTAACAACTGCATCAGTCCATAAGTACTAAAACCTATTTTGGAAAATATTTTTGTGAAATAGCAAAACACTGGTGGGCTACAAAATTCCTGTGAAGTCAGTTTTTTTGTAGCCCCAAGATGATAACCTTGGACCATGGCAAGGTTTATCATGTCTTTACTAAATTATAAATATTAAAACCCAATCAACAATATTAAGACTTAAATAATTATAGTAATTAAAATAGCTAAATTATAGATTTAAAAAATTATTATAGTAATTAAAATAGCTTAATTCTAAATTTGAAAAAAAAATTTAGTAATTAAAATAGCTAAATTCTAAAAAAAATCATTATAGTAAATAAAATAGCTAAATTCTAAATAAAAAAAATAAGATAACTTAAACTACGAAGGAATAAATTAATTAAAATTGGAAATTTTAATTTCATTTAACATTACTTAATATATAATAAAATGAGAATCATCTAACTATAAATAAATATCATAAAATAAATAAGGTTAATGTATTCCTTAGGATAAGATTCAAGGATTCCTATTGATTAATAGGTTTCTTGGATTTATTCTTAGTGTCTTGAACTATGACTGTTCTGGGCACTCTGTTCATATTTTCTGATCTAGATGGAGGTACTTATGAGTTGATGTAGTTGTTGTAATTTTTTGGCTGTTAAAAACCCTTTGAAACCCATTTATTGCCAACATTTGTCAGTTGTAAGTCTAAATTCCCCGTTTCCTCATCAAAGATGTAATAGTAATAATTTGACTGTTATCCCCCCCCCCCCACACACACACTTTTCCCTCCCTCTTATGAATGAAATTGATATTGTAATAATTTGACTGTTCATAATAACTTCTCCCACTCCCTTATATTTATGAAAGAGATAGATTTAGTAATAGTTTGACTATTGTTACCAAACCCCCGTCTTTTATTAATACCTTTTATGAATGTAATAAATTGACTTATCCTAAAATCTACTTGCCATCCCCCTCCCTTTTTTGAAAAACACAGATTTTGTAATAATTAGACTGTCATTGTACAAATGCACACAACCTATGTTTTATGAATGACTAAATTACATGCAAATTGTAATAATGGGACAGTTATTCAATCCACTCTTTGAATGACATCTTAATTGTAATAATCGGACTGTTTTACACACACACATAGATAGTGCAGTTGATAGCACTTGGGATTGTCAACTTAGATGTCCCAGGTTAGATCCCCAACATTAGCACTCGCCCATTCCGACTATGTCTCTCACCAATAAGTAAATAATCAAAGACTATTGTTGGACCTATTTTGGACAGTAGCTGGAGGCTAGGTAAGATGTGATGGTGGTACTGGTGTGAGAAATACCAAGAATCCATTGTTAGGTGCTCCAGCCATCGCATTATACAATTGTTGAAAGCAACAGAAAGCCCAATTCAAACAAGTAAATTACACACACATACACCATTATTAATTAAAAGGTGTTGTTGCATTGACTAAAAGGAAACATTTTGAGGAAAATTGTTTGTTATCTAGGTTACAAATCACTGGTTCAATCTATCTGACTAGGCTAATTACAGCTCGAACAGCCCACACCCATAGATTTGGGCTTACATCAATGAATCAATTTCTTTGCATCAGGTCAACAGAAGTTTTGAGAGGATATTAAAGGGGGAAACCAAAATCACAAGAAGCTCTTATTTGGAGAGAAAAGGGTAGAGCTCTTATTTGCAGAAATAGGATAGAGCTTTAATTAGGGGAAATAGGGTATTCTATGACAAGTCGCATTATTGGATCATCTAAGGCATCTGGTGGTAGACAGGCGACATCCACTTCTTTGTCTTGAGCACATCTCTTAACTCTTTAGACTTGAAACTTGGCAGTTTTGTACCTATCGTGATTAGGAAGCGCAGTCAGTACTCAAGAACCATAAATCCAGCCAGCTTATTTTTCTAGTTTTTTCTTTTTTTTTCTTTGATTTTTCTTTTCATACTTGGACATCCAGCAGTGTAACTGGTGTATCTTGTGACAATTTACCATCTTGTTTTTGTATGATTAGCCAATCTAGAATCTGTTTATATTCAGATTTGTTCAATTGTTTGGCTAAAATATTTTTTTTCATTCTTCAATGAAAATAATTTTGAGTTTACCAAAATTCTGTAAGCTTGCACACAAATTAGTCTCTAAAGCAAGCTTTCTCATTGTCACAACTATATTATATGAATCTGCATAATTAGAATCATTTCTCTCTTCATCTTTTTATAATCAATGAGGCCAAGGTAATATTTATTAGGTTTTATTGACTTGACTTTATTGACTTGAAATAGTTCTGCTGGTATAGCACAAGACCTATCTGTTTATAGGCAGTTACAACTATTTCTTGCTGAGCTGTCTCCTCTTGATTTCACTGACTCTCAGCAGAGGTTATCTATGACTATTTTGACAGTGAATAAAAGGAAGCACTGTGTTTGACCAGCAGATTATCATGTAACTTTAGTTTTAGAAGGAGACTTTTGTGCTGCAACTACCTTAAGTGCAGTGACATTTTGACCTTGAACTTGACCTTTATGGACTTAGAAAAACTTTAACTTTAAACTTAAACCAAAAAAGTTTAACCTTGCTTATATTTTGTGAATGCTTTACCTAGTATGTCGTTCCTTCATACACACACTCACTAGGTGACATGCTTCACCAGAGACCAAGCTCCTTGACATTTTGACCTCAATCTTGACCTTTTATGGTCTTAGAAAAACTTTAACCAAACCCTTAAACCAAATACTGTAACCAAAAAACTTAAACTTTAATCTTGCTTTTATTTTCTGAATATTTTACCCAGGGACATCATTCTTTTGCATACACACTCACCAGGTGATTGGCTTTCACCTTTTCACCAGTAACCAAGACCCTTGACATATTGCCATTGACCGTTTTTGTACAAAATACTTTAACCTTGCTTATACCCTCTGAATTTTTTTCTCGTAGGCTAAAGTATCTTTATTTTAGCCAACATCTTTTTTCTTCCTAGCAAGCATTGTCTACCTGTCAAACACATCATTCAGTTTTATTGTGGAGTTGTCCTTTATAATGCAAATTTATTTGGTAACATTGTAAGAGTTCAGCTGTTTATATCAATTATTCAAAACATTAGGGGATGAAAGTTATAAAAATACTTTCATTTTGTTTTGGATGACTTGGATTAAGGTGATCATTAAACTAGAGAATTAATGAAGGAACCAGTGAAAATGTGTTTTTTTCTCTTATTCTGATTTTGTATCATTATTTTGGTCAACATCTTCAATTCTTTGCATTGTCATGCATTGTCTAGCTATCAAGCTTTTAATACTCATCTATTGTGGAGACATTCATTATCATTCCAAATTTTAGGTAACATGCCAAGAGTTAAGATGTTTTATTTCCAAGATATCATTATTTTGGCCGACATATTTGTTTCTTCCTAGCATGCATTGTCTAGCTATCAAAAAACTAATTTTTATAAATTGTGGAGAGATTCCTTATAAATCTAAATTATAAGGTTTTATGGTAAAGGTCAGATGCTTATATTGAATGTTAATTAGATTGAAGGGCAATTTATAATATTCAGGTTGATGGTTATCACATCCGTTTGAATACAAATCATTAGGTTAAATGATAAGAATATTTTTATTGAACGTCACAAAAAGGTTTAGGATTTCACAGGGTGAAAGGGATTAAACAACTCATTTTATTTTTTATGACTCTGTTTACTTCAGCAAATTGCAGGTTTGATGAGGAAATTAAAAGCAATTAAGGAACTTGCAAAAAAGTGTGTTTTTTTCCTTTTTTGGCTTTAGTAACATTATTTTGGCCAGCATCTTCAATTACTTCCTAGTGTGCATTGTCTAGCTATCAAGTGGATTTAATTCTAATTTCATTGTGGCTACATAGATCCAGATTGTTAGGTAATATTGTAAGAGTTTAGAAATTTCTATGGAACATCTCAAAGGTTTAGGAGGGTAGGGAATATAAAACTGATTAAACAACACACATTATATTTATTTTGATTGATTTGGTTCAAGTCAGTAAATTATAGGATTCATGTAGAAATTTAAAGGAAGGAGCCTGCAAAACTGATATTTTCTTACTCTTTGGCTTTAGTTTCATTATTTTGGCCAATTAACATCTTCAATTCTTCCTAGCGGACATTGTCTAGCTTTCAAGCATTATTCTCATTTAATGTGGAGACACCAATTATATAATTCAAATATATTAGATAATATTGCAAGATATAGGTTTTTGCATCCAATATTTCAAAAACAATTAATTGTGGAAGGGGATTGAACGGATTAAACCACTTGCATTTATTTGGAACTTGCTCCAAAATTTAAGGAAATCATGTGAAAATTGTCACATGAAAATCTGCATGATTTTTTTCATCTTTGGCTTATATAATATTTCGGCCAACTTGTTCAATTTCTTCCTAGCATGCATTGTCTTAAGCTAAACATAATATTCTCATTTACTCAGTGGTGACCATATTGTTTATTGTAAAATTTAAGTTCTTTATATCAAGTATCTCTAATAAGATTAAGGAATGTAGGGGATAAAATAGATAAAACAACTTTCATTTTGTTTTGGATGACTTTGTTTAATCAAAAAATGTTTTATCTTTATTTGGCCAACATTTTAATTCTATTCTTTCTTGATGCATTGTCTAGTTATTATGCACATTAATTATTCGCATTTTTTCAAACACAGTTGCCTATTTTGAGGCGTCAGTACAAAACTATTGAAAGTTCCTAAACACCGACTTCTTGATTTGTTTTGGTCTTGGTGCCATAAAAGTAATATTTCGATGGCCTAGCGTGAAACAGTTGTAACTGCCTATATGCTTATAGGCAGTAACAACTGTTTCTTGCTGAGCCATCAGTTTGTTTTTTATGCCCCCGATAGGGAGGCATAATAAATTTGACTTGTCCGTCCGTCTGTCCGTCCGTCTGTCCGTCCGTCTGTCCGTCCGTCCGTCTGTCATTCCGTCCAAAAACTTTAACATTGGCCATAACTTCCTTATTACTATCAAAGCGGTGTCGGGGGCATTGTCATCTTACAGTGACAGCTCTTGTTTAATTAAGCAATATTATTTATATTGGTTTTTCAGTTATTGGTAGAAAAAAAAACTCTAGCTAAAGAAACATACTCAAATCATTTATTCATTTCCAATTTGAACCTATCTAAATACCACTATAGGACTTGCTAGGAATTCAAAACATGTCTGCAGTTGGCCACATGAACATTCTAACTAAGCTGTAGTTGTTAGAATTTTGTAGCCCACAGGGGACATGAACAGGGTTGAAAATTAAAATGAACTGAATTAATTATAAGGTAATTTTTTTCACAAATCAAAACTGTTGTGAGAACATATTTATGTACATGTATATATAAACATGCTATGACAACAGTTTTGCTTTGACCTTTATCAATTTTTTCATGGGTATTTGTTGTTGTTGTCTTTTGACATTTTTATGGTTGAGCTAAGTAAGTAGCTTTCTGGTAAATGATGTGATTCACTGTACAGTGGCTTGGTAGGACACTGTACAGTGACTTGGAGGAAAACAATTTTGGTGATGCTGCCTTGATGGTTGCTGGATGCTGCCTGGACTTGATTGATGATGGATGTGCCTTGGAATAGATGGTTGATGGATTACTCCTTGACATGGTGGGTAGAATATTAAAATCAATTATTATGCTCCCTTCTAAAAAGAGGGGGTATATTGCTTTGCACCTGTAGGTTGGTCTGTCAGTCGGTCTGCCTGTAGACAGTAGATGTTTTACAAACAGCTCTAGCTTATATTTAATTTTCAGTTGTAATCTAAATTAAGCATATTGAGAGAGATCAGTGCATTACTATTTTAAGTGCCTATATATATCAATAGCCAATTACAATGCTTTTGCACTGAACACTCAATTGAACCTATTTCAATACTGCTTATTTGTTATGTATGTTTCAGCTAATATGATAATAATGGACAATTTTTCAACCTTAAAATTGCAAGTAATACAACTTATTTTTTTAAAGTTCAAAACTGTTGTAAGAACGTATAAAAATATATATATGCTCTTACAACAGTTTTGTTTTGACCTACATCAAAACTTTTCTTTATTTTTCTTTGTATGGGAATTTTTATGGTTAAAGATAGGCTGTAAAGCTCAGTAGGTAGCTTTCTGGTACAGGATGGAGTGTAACACTGTGGTTTGGTGTAGACCTATTAATATCACATCAATATCCCTGTCAATTCTGCTTCCTGGGAATTTCACCAGTACTCCCACTGAATATTTGGGCCAAGGTAAGAACAAAGATCAGTAGCCACTTCTGGGAATCAAACTCTGGACCTCTTGATCAAGAAGCTTGAGCTTACCTTCGAGTCGACCATTGACATCGTGTTGCACTTTACTGCGGCTGGGTTGGTAGACAATTTGGTGTCTGATGGTTGGATCATGGTTGATGGTAGAAGAAAAACTGCACTATATGGTTGACAGCCTGCACTTGGTAACGACTTCATCAACTTGATAATTGGTGGACTGCAACTTGAAATGATGGTCACGTCACCTTGGTTTCCATGACTACAAGACAAGGCATCAATGCTGATTGCTGGCAGAAGACTACTTGAATGGATAACTGGCAGACAACTTCCAGACCCTGACTTGATGGTTTATGGGCATGTCCACTGGAATTGATGGTTGGTAAATGTGTAAACCTATTTAAGGTAGTGGACCTGTAAAAGTTCCGCAACATTTTGGATGTCATGAACTTTTAAGTGTTATCTTCAATTTTCATTAGGAAACCTAGGTCAATATTGTGAAAGATCATAAGCTCTGAAACGTTGCAGAACTATTACGGGTCCACTACCTTAAGAGATGAAATGAATATTTTTTGCAGTTTTGGAGGTATGAAACTAAAAACTTAATTACAGGACTGTATGAATACCCAAAGCAGATGCATGAGTGAGTAGAATTTAGTTTCATACCTCCTTGAAATCAACAAACACTCTCTTCAAATCTTAATATTTAATTTCATGAAAGGAAAACATAAAAAATTATCAGTAAAGAAATTTAGATGGACTTTACTTTGTTAATATTATTGCCCTATGCTTAAAAACTTGTTCAGATTTAAACGCTCTGCAGAAGCCATTTTTATACTCTGGTGAACGTGGTCGTATATTGGTATCATAATCACTGTCTGTCTGTGCATCAAATCTTGGACAAGTTCGAAATTGGGTCAACTGGGGTCAAAAACTAGGTCACAGGGTCCAATCTTAGAAAAACCTTGTCTGCACTCTAGAGGCCACATTTTTTGCCCAATTAACCTGAAATTTGGCCAGAATGATTGCCTTAACGAAATGTTTTTAAACAAATACATCTTGTTTCTAAAATTAATTAATCCTTGAAGAAAGGTTCTTGATTCATTTGAAAGCCCTGTTTGTGGTATTAAACCCTTGTCATGCTATTCAGGACATTATGTTGTACAAAGATTTGACAGACTGTATAGACAAAGATCAGCCTGTTCAGATATGCAGTCTGATCAAAGCCATACTGCCTGCTTCTACTAAATAATTTGGGGAAAACATAAGCAAGAAAAGCCTTAAAATTGGCAATTTGTTTGAATAAAAGTTCAGTAGGATAAGGTTTAAATGTCATTCAGTGATATATTGTTTTTACAGAGAAATTCCAAGGCCAAGGTGATCTATGATGCATACAACTCTGTGAAGTCAAAGATTCCTGTAAACATTGACAGACAAAATGTGGAGACAAATGCAGTTTTGAGTCACCTATATAACAAACTGTTGAAATACCCCTACAACAGGTGGGTTACCTCTTACAGGGAACACACTAACACAAATCAATTGGCCAAACTCTAGGGAGGACTTGTAGCTATCATATGTGTTAAACAGATCACCATGGCTTGTTAACCCTCGTCATGCTGAATAAATTTTGGCTAACTATTGGTTGATAGTTGTAGACCTATGTGGGATAGCAGCTGGAGGCTAAGAAAGGATGTAATTGTAGTACTGCGGCGAGAAATACCAGGAATTCTTTGTTAGGTGCTCCAGTAGCCGCAATATAACTAAGATTGTTGAAAGTGGCTTAAAAGCCCATTCTAACAACAAATTGAACTGGGAATACACTTGTAGGGAGGACTTGTAGCTATCATGTACAGTCGATCTTGTTTGAGCAACCACATTTATCAAGCAACAATTCTTAATAAGTGACTGTTTTCAAAATCCCCTTCTTTTGATCGAATATCTGAAAAAAGTAGATAGCATTGGTATAAGAATTATTGTAAAAGAATCCTATGTCGTTAACTAACAAGAATCGTCTCAATGAGACAATTCTGTTGACGTTTAACTGCACAGGATTATTGAGAATTTTGCAATCAATTCAATTTGTAAACAAGTGTATAAAGCGACCATTTTCTTTTGAACAACCTCTTTTCGGTGGTCCTGTTCAAGGTGGCTTATTTGCAAGTTTTTCTGTTTATTGTACAGATCCTTCAGGCTTGTAATGATTTAGTGCACTGTAAAGATTAACTTACTTTTATCTCCCTGCTTTGATAAGATTGGGGGCATATTATTTTACTGTATTGTCTGTCTGCTTGCAGAACTTAATAGAATGAACATATAGCTATTTAATGTAAGCCCATTCAAGATACTATGCTCATACCTGGACAATAGATCTCATTTAATGTAACGGTATGCGAGAATCCATTTTGAAAAGCTGTTGCTTCCTGGTGAAAAGTATATCATGTGAAATTACTTTTCTTTTGTAATTAAGTTATTCTTTGGAACAGTCTGCATTCATATGCAAGCACTGGTAGCAAGTCAAATTTGGTGACAAGTTGTTTTTACAGAGAAAGTCAAAGGCCCAGGTGATCTATAATGAATACAACTCTGTGAAGTCCTAGATTGCTGTAAACATTGACAGAAAACATGCGGAGACCAGACTGGAGTCACCTGGACACAACAAACTATGGAAATACCCCAACAACAGGTTGGTTAGATCAACACATCTACTATAGTAAAACTTGTAGTTAACAATCACCAAGAGGACCTTCAAATAAGCAGTCGTTAATTATATTTACCGTTAATTATAATTTCCGGGGGCCTTTAAACTTCTGAGAAAAAAATTTATCATAAGTCAGTCACTAATTGTACCTAGTGTTTTCATTCCTTGTTAGATTCTGCCTTGCAATATCTCATTGGAATTGTCTTTAGAAGACGATTCCAATGAGATGATGCATGAGAGAATTCTGTATTTAGTAACTACTAAAGAAGCAACTTTAATATTTGACTTGTGCCAAAAATGATCATGATGTTAAGTGAAACAGGCTCCAGTTGCTTAGTACAATATTCATGATAAAAAAACATAGGGTCATTTTGCGTTTAAAGATTGTCATAAAAGCCTTTCTGCATTCTATGATGTTGGAACCCATAAGAATTGCCTCATTGACAAATTCATTATTTAGCTCTGCTGTTTTTTGAGAGAACCTATGGTATTATGATCACCATGGTGCCGTTGGCATTGGTGTTGGCGAAAGATGGCATGACAAACTTTAACTTTGGTCATATCAATGTTATTATTGGGGATATCTTAATGAAACTTGGCATGCGTGTTCACCATCACAAGAGCTACACAGGCTATCAAGAGGGATAACTGTGGAAGCATTTTTAGCTCGGCTGTTTTGGTAAAAAACCAAGGTATTGCTATAGCCCTGGTGTCATAGTTTTTTTTTCGGCACTGTTGTCGTGGTTGTCGTGAGAAAACTGACATTTTGTGATATCTCTGGTTCTTCTTCAGGCATTCACTTGAAACTTGAACTGTTCACCATCAGAAGAGCAACCTATATCATCAAGGATGATAACTCTAGATGTATTTTGTGCAAATTATGCCCCTTTTTTGACTTAAGTCTTTTTTCCACCATCCAGCACTCGACAGCTGAGCGTAGGCACCTATAGTTATTACCCTTTTCTGACTTGGATTTTTTGTATTATCCAGCATCCGCAGCCAAGCCTTTACAAATGTATTAAAAGCTATTTTCCTATAAAAAGAACTTGAAAATAAATATGATTTGGTTCTTTTGTAGAGGCAAAATAGAGGAAAATATTCACCCGAAAAACATTGACAAGACACCAACTACATGCAATGATCCAACCCAAACAACATTGTGGCCTAATCTATTAATTTACGTGATGATGATTTTGTATCTCCAAGCCTCTTGAAATGGAACATATAAAATTCATTTGAGGTAAATATTTTTTGTTTTTGTCAAAGTAGACCTTAAAAGGTCCATGACAATTGGTCGACTGATATTTTGGCATTCAATTTACTTGGACTAGTATGTTTATCAAGTGCAACAATAAAAGACTGTTTTAATCACAGTGCACATTATCAAAACACATAATTATTTTTCGATAATAGATTTAACAAAGTATACTTATAAAATTTCATTCCACATTTTAGGGATTCAATAGACTTTATATTCTTATTACCCCACTTCAAAGAAGATGGGGGTTTATTGGTTTACCCTGTCCAGCCATCCTTCCACCTGTCCCTTACAGAATTTGAGTCTGTGGCATTATCTACTTCCTGTTTAGACTTAAAATGGTACAATAAGAAATTTTTGTAACATTTTTCTCAGGAACCATGAATCAGAGCAACTTCAAACTTGGTATGCTTTTATCAGATATGTGGCTTACTGATTTCAGATTCGTTGTACATCTTCTTCCTGTTTTACGACTTAGTTGATTTTCTGACTTAACATGGTACAATGGGAAATTTAGCATCGTTCTTTTCTCAGCAACCATAAACCAGAGCAACTTGAAATTTGTTTTGACAAATTAGACCAAAAAAACACCAAATGGATCAGCCAAATGTGGTGCACCAAAGGAATGGACAGGAATGATTATGCTATTGAGTACTTGACCAAAAATCCGGATATCGATAACTGGATTATCAGAAAAAAGTTATTTATATACCTCCATGAAATCAATAAATATTCTCATCTTCTCTTAAATGAAACAATTATCCTCTATTAATTTCCAGGTATTTCAACAACCATGGATATCAGAACCAATCAGGGCTATGGTATAAACTGTTCTCCAAGAAAAGTGGGACTGTAATTAATATCTGACAAAGAAAATGCGAGTATTTTATTACTTTTATTTCACCAAGTTGTGAAAAAAGAAAAGATTTTGTGTAAATGAATATTTTGAGGACAATAGTTTTTCATCAACAACAAGAGCTGTATTTTTAAATGTGGTAGAGCATCTAAAGTACAAAAATGTAACCTTTAAGAGATGAAGAGAGTATTTTGTAAATTTCATGGAGGTATGCAACTACAAACATAATCACACTTTGAATATGCACATAGGATTCATACATAAGTTTGTTAAGGTTTCTAGTTTCATAGATATTCTCACAACCGAGTTAGATATTTTTCATACAATACACTAATTACATATTATATTTATCTTATAACCTCTATTTGTCTTGTTTTTGTCAATGTTTCTAACTGAAATGCAAGTTTCTAAAAATAACCGCATTATATCATTGTTCTAAAAATAACTATGTGGTATCGTAAAAAATATCATATGGGATGTTACCACAGATATTTGTATAGTTATAAGATAAAATTTGATATCAATGATGCAAAAGCATGTAAATCTTTGTCACTAAAGGAACAGATATCTCAAGGGATTATACTTTAGTTTAAGGTTACAAAATAGCTGGATACTGAAAATTATTTTCATTTAGAAATAAAACAAATCTTTAAGCCAATCAGAATGCACAAATTTTGATGGATACAACTAATATCAAATGTTCAACCTGATCTTAGTCCATACCTCGATCTTTCCAAAACAGGAATGTTCCAGTTTCAGGATAACAAAGGTTAACAAACACATGTTATTTTATTTCAGTCATATACAGAGATGTAACAGGGGAGCCATGATATTGCTTGAACTTTTATTTGCTTTTGGTGATGAAAGACTTGCTTATTATTTCCAACAGAACATTCGAGATAGTGAAAAACTACAAAGTGACATGTGTGAATTTCCATTTTTTCATCTCTAACAAAGTATATACCCTGACAACCAATACTCCCAGAAGGTTAGTTTGTAACACAAGATGGTGCAAAAAGATTGTCAACAAGATCGTGTTATTCTGAAAAACCACATGGACAATGCCTTTTCTTTAATGCTTTTTGGTGGTTCATCAAGAAATAACGGTAGATTACCACTTGATAATCTCATCGCAAAAGCAGTGAAATTATCAAAAACTTATACCCTGTTTTTGTGCATTTCATCTTATCTGACATCATCTATGCGAGGCAAAATAAGTGACCTCACAATGAACGTTGCATAGCAATCACGCGCAAAATGACGCGCTTTATGAAAATATGTCCCAGGAATTTCACAATTTGTCTCTTTTTTGCAATTAAGAAATCGAATAATCGTTTGTTTTTCGAGTAAGATTGATTAATATTTCATTGAATGAACAACAAAAACTATATTTTCACTTGTGGCTCCGCCACTCGTGAAATTATAGCTTTTATTGTTCATTCAATAAATATAAACTTACACTGAAACTAATGATTATCCTCTATATCATTTCAGAACTGCTGAAATAGTCTATGGACAATCATCTCCAGACTTGCTGTAACAATCTGTGGACAATCATCTTCAGACTTGCTGTAACAATCTGTGGACAATCATCTTCAGACTTGCTGTAACAATCTGGACAATCGTTACCCACTCCAGACTTGCTGTAATAATCTGTGGACAATCGTTACCCACTCCAGACTTGCTGTAACAATCTGTGGACAATCGTTACCCATTCCAGACTTGCTGTAACAATCTGTGGACAATTGTTACCCACTTTAGACTTGCTGTAACAATCTGTGGACAATCGCTACCCACTTCAGACTTGCTGTAACAATCTGTGGACAATCGTTACCCACTTCAGACTTGCTGTAACAATCTGGACAATCGTTACCCTCTGCAGACTTACTTTGAGAATCTTTGGACAATTATTACTTTCTTCAAACTAGCTGTGAGAATCTTTGGACAGTCATTCATCCCTTCAGACTTGCTGTAAGAAGCTATGGACAACCCCTCATCCCTTCATATTTGCTGTAAGAGTCTATGGACAATTGGTACTCTATTCTGAGTGAGGCTGAGACTTCCTGTAAGAATCTATGGACAACTTTCATTCATTCAGACTTGCTGTAAGAAGCTATGGACAATCCCTCATCCCTTCATCCTTGCTGTGAGAGTGTATAGACAATCATTTCTCTGTGCAGATTTGCTGTAAGATTCTATGGACAATCATTGTAAAACTTGCCAGAATCGCCATTTATAGTTATATTTTTAGCCAATTAAGTGGATATAATGTAGCAATTCTATTTTAATCACTGAATACAAAATTTGATGATAAATAAGACAGGTCATTTTGGTAGCATATTTGTATTGATTGTTGCGTTAGTCATACTGAATCCTATGATGTGCAAACAAATTTGAATAATCTCGATGAGACAATTCTAATGGGTTCGAACAACATAAGATTCAATTATAAACCATATTTTTTTTAGTGTTTCCACTTATAAAATTGTTCAAATGGCTTAGCGCACAACAAGTGTAACTGCCTATATGCTAATAGGCAGTTAAAACTGTTTTGCACTTGGCCATCAAAATATTTATATTTACATAGAACTTGCAATAGTTTTGGTCAAGTCTTTATTGAAAATGTTCTAATTTTTGTAAGGATTTTTTTTCTTTTGAGAGTTGTTGTCATAGTCGTATTTAAGCCTTGTCATTCTGTTCACAGCATATTCTTGATGTACACAAAGCTAATGCAGATAAGTATAGACCAAGATCAGCCTGCACAAATTTGCTGTCTGATCTTAAATAATTCTGGAATTATGTAAAATGAGGTGTATATATTTGAAACAAAATTTTAATTCATCAGGATAACGATTAACTATTTGTGCTTTTCATGGTTTATCCTCTACCCTGCATATTGTAAGGTGTTTGGTCTACAATTCTTTTGAATAATAATGTCCAATTGATAGTTCTTTGGTTCTCTTCTACTGGTTTTCCTGAAACTTTGGAAATCTCCTTATTTGACTTTAGAAATCTGCTTAATAACCTTTAGGAGCCCCCTTATTAAACTTTAGAAGTCTCCTTATTAAACTTTAGAAGTCCCCTTTATAAGCTTTAGTCTCCTTATTAAACTTTAGGAGTACCCTTATGAAGACATCTTAAAAATGATTTGGTATAAAGGGAGCCCTATTGTCCAATAATTGCCTCAACACTCACAATGCACTTCATCTGATATGGCAGTCACATCAAGACCTTCTTTCAACCTTTAGTACATCTTTTTTTTTTAACCACTGCATCAGTTCATAAGTAGCAAAGCTACTTTGGAAAATGTTTTGCTGTAAATACAGAAAATAAAGATAACCTTATGCCAAAGTTTTGAAAGTATGAAATCTTTAATAAAATCTAAATAATAATATCAAAGCTAAAGTAACAATATCTAAATTTGAATAAAATGATTTAAATCTAAACTAGATAAAATATAATTATAAATCATGATTAAACTTAAGGGATAACTAAATTAAAATTAGGTATTATGATTTCATTAAATATATTCTAACATGTTCTTAAAAAATCATAACTAAACTTAAGGGATAAATAAAGTAAAATTAGGTATTATGATTTCATTTTAATATATTCTAACATGTTATTTAAAATATTAATAATGCAATTAATAAGATATAAAAATCATGAAATAAAGAATGTAATGTATATCATAAAATGAAATATACGAAGTATATAAGTTAGATTTAAGGAATGCTCTAATATTGATTAAATCCTATTTATGAATAGGTGATTACAGATTAATTTCTAGTGCCTAGAACAGATACTCTTCTTGGCACTATTTATAAATATTTTCTGATCTAGATGGAGGTACTTATGAACAGATGTGGTTATTGTAATTGTAACTTTTTCATTATTACACTTTCACCCCTCCCTCCCCCTCTGCCCCAGCTGTTGTGGGCCAGGTCTAAACAGCATATAAAACAACCCTTCCCTCAAAGGTTTAATATACCTGACAGTAGGGCTGAAGTGGCAGATTCATGATTTGTGAGCAGAGAAAGTAGCTTGCTCCACTTTGCAATTTGCAAACTGATCTTTGTCTTCCCCATGTTCACCCACAAGCCCCTTAATTATGTCCATCGCTGCTTTCCACGTCTAAGTTTTCTGAGTCCCTCCATGGGCTTTGTACTGATCCTCAGGTCACCTGCATACAGCAGCTCCCATTGATAACCAGCGTATTTGATTAAAGCCCCATTATCATAATGATGAAAATCACTCATTTAGTTGTCCCTTTGCCTGCTGAATTTAAATTTTGTTTCAAACAAGTTGTCAATTTTTGTGACATTTTAATGAGTGAAGGCTGCACATCTGTGCAAGCTGATCTTAGTCTAACCTGTCTGCCAAAGCTTTGTGTACAACTGGAATGTGTTGTATGGCCTATTTTACTGCTTATGTTCCTGCACAATATCTGTTATATCCTGGATGTTATTCAAAATTCTTGATGTTGTTGTATAGGCAGTTAAAGCTATTTTGCTCTAAGCATTGATATAGAATAAATATATATATCTTTTGTACTTCAACATTAAATTGTCAAATTATGGTTAAAACAATTGTTTTATGCAGAATTGCGTTGTGTCTGTCCGTGTGTCTGGTCGTAAACTTTTTCTTTAAAAATCTTCTCAGAAACTACTGGTTGAATGATTTTTTAGTGACCCTTTATCAGTCTGCAAAAAATTCTTGATCGGCTCAAAAATTGGGCAGAGGTCATTTTTCTATGTTATATAGTGGAAACTTTGAAAATCATTTCTTAGATTGTAATTGGTGGGTATCAACCAAATTTCACTGGAATGATACTCAAGTGACCCTTTATTTCAGGCCTGTGGAGCGACTCAAGCCATCCATGACTTTCTAGTTTTTTTTGTCTTGATATTTTAACTTTGTTTTTCTGGTAAATGTTTTGTCAAAAAATAATGTAATTTGTGAGAAACCAATATGAAAAGTTAAGCTGGATAAGCTGATAATTTAGCAAGCTAATCATAGAACCAAGTGATGGTTAAATTGACTACACTAAAGTGATGATAGTTGGTTAAAGAACACTATTGGATAACCTCAAACATAAGGAGTCTGAAGGGAAGTTCAAGTTAAATTGGGATGAATGCGCAGGGTTTTCCAGAGAATTTTTGCCTTAAAAGGTTTTTTATCTCTGGTTTTTAAGCCAGCGCTAATTTTTGAAAATGTGTATTGTAGAACACAAGTGTTTTGTTGGATATGAATTAAAGTTAAAGTTGAAGTTCCAATTAACTTTCTAATTTTGTAAATACAAGTACATGTATAAGTATGTTATTTTATTTCATCAATTCATTAGGATATACATTTCCAAATTCATATTTGTTAAGCCATATGTTTGTCAAGTGTTGCTAATATTAAATGCATCTTTTTGTTATTGTAGTTTTGTGCGTCTTATGTACAGAAAGTCCACAATTGAGCATAGCCCGAAAATAAAAACGTCGGTCTGGCTAAAACCCACACAGACAAGTAATATTGATTTTATTGGTTGTAATGCACTAACTCCTAGGCCAAAGGGCGGTAATTTTTGACGGCTCAGCGCCAAATAGTTGTAACTGCCTATAAGAATATTGGGAGTTAAAACTGTTTCATGCTGATCCATCTTTATCTTACCTGATGCAAGCGGTAGAAGTTATATTTAAACTGAGTGGAAGCTAAGTATAAAGGGAAGAGCAGTGGTCTATTCCTTCATTACAGTTTGCATTTTAAAGTTTAATAGCAAGAAAAAGTGTAGGTTAATCATGCAACCTAATATTTTCCAAGCTAAGGTTCTATAGATCCACTTAATTTGTTCCTTACATTTGTAAGGAACAAAGTGGAGTTAAGGAAGCTTGGATTGAAAATGGTGAATCCGGAGAGAAATGTCTTAACCCTTGTCATGCTGAACCCAAAGTATTCCTGCTTTGGCAGGAGCTAAAGACCAACATAGCCTGCACATATGTGCAGTCTGATGTTAGTCTACACCACCTGTTTCTCACTTTCAAACCAGAATTGTCAATAGATTTAGTTTTTCAAATAAAAA
Organism: Fragum whitleyi; assembly: GCA_948146395.1. Lineage (NCBI taxonomy): Eukaryota > Metazoa > Mollusca > Bivalvia > Cardiida > Cardiidae > Fragum > Fragum whitleyi. The sequence continues at coordinate 53,085,875 of OX411544.1, read as the reverse complement.
TTGACCTACAGTTGGTACTTTCAGTGCTTTTTGCCCTTTGATTTTGATGATAATTTTAGCCAAAATTTATTCAGCATGACAAGGGTTAATAATTCTATAAATATAGAAGGATCCTGAAGAAACCCTTGCCTGAGCTAATGGGATCTTTCCTAATATTTTGGGATATTAGGGATCCAAGGTCACTGTTAGTGCCAAACCCTGAAGAACTCTATCATCACACAAGTCATCATTCATGGCCATTCGGAACACCACTCGGCCAATCTCATTATCAACCTTGGATGTACATAGACTATTTTTAAAAATTACGGGGAAAACTTGATGACGTCAGTTAAAAAGGCTTTAGCCCTCGAAACTTTGAGTGAAAACATTCAACGTCACCAACGCTACTATAGTTCCACAATAAAGAGTGAGGTCTGAGAAACCGTTATCTCCTATCATTTTCAATGTAAAATTGATCTTTGAACACTCACTTGAAATTGCAGGTCTATAGGTTAAGTTACTGACGTGAAACCATCGTATCCTAATATAAATATCTTAAGATTCTTAAATATCGACTGAAAAACTTAATTTTTGAGAGAGATTCGTCATTCTCAAAAATTAAGATTTTTCAGCCGTTGTTTACTGAAAGATATAAATCTACAGTGCTAGTTTTCATGCCCCCATATCGAGAGATCGGGGGCATATTGTTTTGCTCATGTCCGTCTGTCCGAAAACTTAACCTTACCAATATCTTCAAGCCTATTCAAGATACAAAGCTAATATTTGGCATGATGATAGATCTCAATGATCCGCATCCGCTGGTACCAAAGTCAAGGTCATGTGACAAGGTCATCGGTCAAGGTTAAAATTTGAAAAAAAATGCCGTTACAGGGGCATTCGTGTTTCACAAACACATCTTGTTCTTACACTGTTTCTGCCTAACAAAATGCATGATTTTGGTACATACCCATCCACCTTACATACATCTGACGTTGCAGTTCCTGGAAATGGCAGTGATGTTCCAAATGCATTCATGGCTCAAGATTATAAAACTGGAATTTTTTTTAGCTCTGCTGTTTGTTGATAATCGTAGACCTATATGAGATAGCAGCTGGAGGCTAGGAAAGGATGTGATGGTTGTAGTGGTGAGAGAAATACCAGGAATCCATTGTTAGGTTCTCCAGCCGCCACAATATAACTGAAAACATGTTGAAAGCGGTGTTAAACTCTTTTCAATCAATCAAATTGCACCTGCAGGCGGTGCTCTTGTTTCAAATTTATGATTATATTGATATATAAATGTATGATCATAAAGATTATATTAAGAAGTTATTCTTAACAACTTATTAGTATCATCTTTTGCATTCATTCATTTTTTATAGTAGTATGACGAGATTAAAGCTTTAATTTTGTATTGAAGTTGAGAAGAAGAATTTCTATAATCTTGGGTTGTGATGCGTTCATACACTGGCTCTAGGGCAAAATGTTGAATGAATCCGTAGCTAAATATAACGGAAGAGGGGAAGGGACTAGGATCATTGAAATTATCAGTTTACAAAACCACTGGGCCAAAGATCTCCTTGGGCTTTGTGGTAGGCATGTTGAGCTTTATTTAGTAAACTTATAATTCTGCAAACTGTTCTTACTTAGATCAGAATGCACATACATTCAGGTTGATCTTAGTCTATACTGTCTGCTAAAGCCTTGTGTAGGCCTACAGCAGGAAATACTTTGATAAGCATGGGAAGGGTTTAGATAATTATAGCTGTTTACAGTTGGAATTAAACTTAAAGATTTTTTTTCAAAGTTCATCTTCTTGCGAACTTTCTGCTAAGTGCATGATCTAACAAATAAAAACATGTGTTATCACAAACTTCCTGTTTGCAAATAGTTTGCAGAAACACATTTTTTAGCTCGGCTGTTTTCGGAGAAAACCCAAGGTATCGCTATAGCCTCGGTGTCGTCGTCTTGCGAAAACTTTGACATTTTTGTTATATCTCTGGTTCTACTGAAGGCATTCACTTGAAACTTGGCATACATGTTCACCATCAAAAGATCAACCTATACTATCAAGGGGGATAACTCTAGATGCATTTTGTGCAAATTATGCCCCTTTTTCCACCTAGATTTTTTCCCACTATCCAGCACTCAACAGCCAAGCGTAGGCACCCGTAGGCGGTGCTCTTGTTTATTCAAAAAGTTTGCAGAATGTTTGCAACAAATGAATTTTCTGCTGCAAACACATTTTAAGTTGCTAAAAACATGTGTTATCACAAACTTCCTGTTTGCAAATAGTTTGCAGAAACACATTTTTTAGCTCGGCTGTTTTCGGAGAAAACCCAAGGTATCGCTATAGCCTCGGTGTCGTCGTCTTGCGAAATCTTTGACATTTTTGTTATATCTCTGGTTCTACTGAAGGCATTCACTTGAAACTTGACACACATGTTCACCATCAAAAGATCAACCTATACTATCAAGGGGGATAACTCTAGATGCATTTTGTGCAAATCATGCCCCTTTTTCCACTTAGTTTTGTTCCCACTATCCAGCACTCAACAGCCGAGCGTAGGCACCCGTAGGCGGTGCTCTTGTTTATTCAAAAAGTTTGCAGAATGTTTGCAGCAAATGAATTTTCTGCTGCAAACACATTTTAAGTTGCTAAAAACATGTGTTATCACAAACTTCCTGTTCGCAAATAGTTTGCAGAAACACATTTTTTAGCTCAGCTGTTTTCGGAGAAAACCCAAGGTATCGCTATAGCCTCCGTGTCGTCGTCTTGCGAAAACTTTGACATTTTTGTTATATCTCTGGTTCTACTGAAGGCATTCACTTGAAACTTGGCACACATGTTCACCATCAAAAGATCAACCTATTCTATCAAGGGGGATAACTCTAGATGCATTTTGTGCAAATTATGCCCCTTTTTCCACTTAGTTTTGTTCCCACTATCCAGCACTCAACAGCCGAGCGTAGGCACCCGTAGGCGGTGCTCTTGTTTATTCAAAAAGTTTGCAGAATGTTTGCAGCAAATGAATTTTCTGCTGCAAACACATTTTAAGTTGCTACTAACTGTTCTCGCAAACAGATTAGTTAGCAGCAAATTTTATTTCTGTAAGGGGGCCAGCATTGAAAAATATTAAGGAACCTGTTTTTTTGTTTTACTGTTGTTTGTCTGTCTTTCTGCCTGTTAGAGAAATGAACAAAAAAACTTTACATCGCCATTACAATTTAATGCCCATATTTGGCATGATAATAGATCACATTGATATGCGTCTGCAGGTACCAAGGTCAAGATTATGTGTCAAGGTCTAAGTTTTAAAATATTACCATATGTGTTACACAAACTTATCTTGTTCTACTTAGATTTTGTGTTTTGCCTTTTATGGAGAAAATCCGAGGTCATTCGGAACACCACTCTGCCAATCTCACAATCAACCTCGAAAAACATAGACAGACTATTTTCAAAAATTACGGGGAAAACCCTTGGAAAAACTCGATGACGTCAGTTTAAATGGCCTTAGCCCTCGAAACTGTGAGTGAAAACATTCGTCGTTACCAACGCTACTTGTTTAAGTCACTGACATGAAACCATCGTATCCTAATATAAACATCTTTAGATTCTTAAATAACAGCTGAAAAAATCTTAATTTTTGAGAATGATTCGTCATTCTCAAAAATTAAGATTTTTCAGCCGTTATTTACTGTAAAAGATATAAATCTACAGAAGTAGTTTTTCTAACTCTGTTTAAGCCTAACAAAATGCACGATTTTGTTACATACCCATCTGCCTTACATACATTTGAGGTTTGTTGCAGTTTACGGAAATGGCCGAGTGATGTTCCGAATGAGTCAGAGGTATTGCTATAGCCTTGGTGTTGTCGTTTTTAAGTTGGAATGCGGAGCAATTCCAACTTAGATTTAACAAAACCGCAAAATGAACACAAGATAATTTCATTTCGGGTTTCTTGAGAACACATATCACGTGAACAGGATGTGAATACACTTCGGCCTATTTTGTATATCTCAACTTGACAAAGACATACAGTTTATTTCATCAAAAAGTAATAATGCTGTACAATTACACAACTATCACTTCACGTATATTATTAACACGCTAATTTATGTTTTAAACGATATTCATTGAAAATCGCGTACGAATATATTAGTATCACATGTTTGCATTACCATATTTGGGAATCATGTGATAAGTCAAGTCCAATAAGGTCAGCATTGACAATAGCACTAGCCAATCACGTGATCTGCTTATTTGGAAATGTCGCGATCTGTTTTCTCAGTATTGTGGCAATAGCACAGACCAACCACGTGATCTGCTTATTTGGTAAGGTCGCGACCTGTTTTTCGTAGTATTATGTTATAGCTTCTTTTAAAGGTATAGTTTCTCTTTCTGAACGACTTTCTTTTGACAAGGTGTTATATTGTAAATCCCGTCTAAACTACGAAATAAAAATACTTTCTTAAAGGAATGATACGCTTTTAAAGTGAATAAATATTTTTGCAACATATTGTCGTTTTTTTTCGTCATATTTCAGTTATCTACATGAATGTTTCGTTGTAAAAACCAAATACTCATTCACACAAACCCTTGAAAGCATATCTTTAATTGATTATGAATATCTTTGTCCAATTGCATTTATCACCAAGACAATTTGCCATTTGAAACTAACCAACTAGTTCAACTTGTTTTCTTCACATTCTTACACATCAACACGTTTAAGAGCACCACCATACAGTTAGTTACATCGTGAAATTGACATTCATCTCAATAAAAAACATTCTTAATCGCTCACTCATCGCTCCATTGATTCATTCAAAACACTCACTCAAACCATTCAAAAACGCTCAAAGTTATTAAAAAAATAAGCTCAACATGACATTCAAAATGAATTAAGCAAGAACCAATTCGCGATTTCACTGACATAATTTAAATTTAAAGCGTCTGATTGGTTCTTGACGATATAGAAAGCTATTGATTGAACGTTTATGCATATTTTATACGGGTTTTATATATCGCTAATTTTGTTCATCCTGAACAAAATAAGCGACACTGGATTCCCTCCTTTAAATTTCACTCAAAACTCCCTCCGCTCACTCATTCCACATCAAACCGCAACAAAAGCTATATTTTCACGAGTGGCAGAGCTTTTGTTTTTCATGAAATGAAATATTTATCGATCTTACTCGAAAAGCAAACGATTATTCTATTTCTTTAATGCAAAAATGAGACAAAATGTGAAATTTCTAGGACATATTTTCGTAAAGCGCGTCATTTTGCGCGTGATTACCATGCAACGTTCATTGTGACGTCACTTATTTCGCCCCGCATAGATGACGTCAGATAGGATGAAATGCACAAAAGCAGGGTATAAGATTTTGATAATTTCACTGCTTTTGCGGTGAGTTTATCAAGTGATAATCTACCGTTATTTCTTGATAAACCACCGAAAAGCATTAAAGAAATTGATTTCATCATGTCTGTCTCTCAGTCCATTGACCTTTTGCTTTCCGCTAAATAAACGGAGAAGCAATTGACCTGCAATAACGAAACTTTACACAAATATTGCCCATGACCCAAAGAAATGCCCAAATATTTCGGGGTCATACATGTCACGGTTATCAGTAAATTTAAACAGTTAACAGTTTCCACTCTAACTGAACAACTAATTGACCCAAATCATAAAATTTGTCAATGACCCGAGAAAGTGCCCAATTTTGGAGTCACAAAGGTCGAAATCACAATTGAACTTCGTCCAAAAATTGTCTTGAGGTTCCAACTCATGAAGTAAAAGACTTCCCTGCAAAAATATCTTTTCATCATGGACAAATCACTTGTTGCGACACATCTAATTTAAAGTGTAAATGATAACTCAAATGGAGCTGAAGTCATTCGAAAAATAATATAAAAAATGTTTTGAGTATATAAGTGTTCCCCTGTGCGTCCATTAGACGGCTGTATGGTCCGTATCATTTTCTTCTTTTTTAGCTCACCTGAGCACAACGTGCTCAAGGGGAGCTTTAAGGATCACCCTGACTCCGTCGTCCGTCGTCAACTTTCTTAAGACTTCTTCTTCTCCTAAACCTTTGGGCCAATTTCAATGAAATTTTGCCAGAATGTGACCCTCTTCAAAATTGTCGCTATATTCTAATTGGCCAATGAATATGGGTATGGCGGGGCGGGGCTTATTTTGAGCCCAAAATCTTTGAACGACATCTCCTCCTGAACCACTGAGAAGATTTCAATCAAACTTTACAAGAATGTTCCTTTGATGACCCACTTTAAATATTGTTGGCAAAATTGTCATTAGCCCATAAATATGGGCGTGGCAGGGTAGGGCTAATTTTGAGTCTCCTCTGTAATGAAAGGGTTGACAGGTTCTATTATGACTTGTTATAATTCGAATTATGTCTTCTCTTCAACAATTAGGCAAATTTGAATGAATCTTTGCTAGAAAGTTTCTTGGATATGATCCATTGGACCAATCGAATTCAGGTGGGAGGTTTAGGGTCATTCTTGCCCTCTTGTTATCATTTTTTTTTCACCAGATTCAGGCCTGTATAGTGATTCAGAGGTTTAAGCGTCTCTCGGTGTTGAAATACATTGATTTATATACGCCCGTCAAAAGACGATACGTATTATGTAATCAACTGTGGTGGGCGGGAGGCGTCAGCTTCGTAAGTAGCTTGAGGTCACCGTCTCTCGAACGCATTCCAACTTATCAGTACTTTCAGTACTTTGATTATCGTTGTTGTGCAAAAGCTTTGACATTTTGAGAAATTTCTGGTTCTTCTGAATGGGTTCGCTGGAAGCTTGGAACACATATAGACTATCAAAACAGCAACCTGTTCTATTCAGGGAGATAATTCTGCATGTATTTTGTGTGAATTATGCCCCTTTTGTTAGATTTCTTATCCACTATCCAGCACAAAAATGGCAGAGTGTAAGCACCTGTAAGCTGTCCTCTTTCCAATTTCTAGCACTCATTAGCCAAGGGACATTCAGATGGTGCTTTTTTATGCCCAAACATTTGACAAGAGGACTATGATGGTCCTATATCACTAACCTCTGTATCTTTATCAAATTTTCCAGCAAAAATCATCATTGTACTTTTATGATTTGTGGTCTTGAGAGTGTTATTAAGAAAATTGTCACTAAGGCCCCTCTATGATATCATGTGAATCCTTTTTATTTTCAATAGGGTTCTTCCTTGTGACATGACCAACTTTCTGACCAAGTTTTATGATGTTGGACCATATTTGTGGCCTCTTCAGTGTAAACAAGAAAAATTGTCATTAAGGCCCCTTTTCAAGTAATATCATATGAATCTTTCATGAATTCTTCATGAATTTTAGTCAGAGTGTTTTCAGGTCACAAGGTTGAAGTCTCTTGAAAGAGAGAAAGATCCATACCATATCACGGGAAAAGGACCCTTATTGACAATTTTCTTGTTAACCCTCTTAAGGCCACAAATATGGTCCAATCTTCATGAAACTTGTTCAAAATGTTTGTCAGATCACAAGGATGAACCCTCTTGAAAATGGGAAGGATCCATGTCATATCACAGGAAAAGGGGCCTTATTAAAATTTTTCTTGTTTACACTCTAGAGGCCACAAATATGGTCCAATCTACATGAAACTTGGTCAGAATGTTTGTCAGGTCACAAGAATTAACCTTATTGAAAATGAGAAGGATCCATGCCATATCATTGGAAACCGTGCTTTAATGACATTTTTCTTGAAAGCTCTCTTCAGGCCACAAATATGGCCCAATCTTCATAAAAATTGGTCAGAATATTTGTCAGCTCACAAGGATGAACCCTAATCAAAATGGGAAAGATCTGTGCTATTTCATAGGAAAAGGGGCTATAATGACAATTTTCTTGTTTACCCTCTAGAGGCCACAAACATAATCCAATCTTCATGAAACTTGGTCAGAATGTTTGTCAGGTCACAAGGATGAACCCTATTGAAAATGGGAAAGATCAATGTAATATCACGGGAAAATGGGCCTTATTGAACATTTTCTTGTTTACCATCTAAAGGCCGAGCCGCCACCATAGCGCAGTTGGTTAGGCATAAGACTTCCAATCTGGAAGTCGTGGGTTCGATCCCCGGTGGCGGCAAATATCCTTTCCGACGTTTGTCTTTCACCAATGGGTAGATAATCGTAAACCTATGTGAAATAGCAGTCGGAGGCTAGGAAAGGATGTAATGGTAGTACTGGCGTGAGAAATACCAGGAATCCATTGTTAGGTGCTCCGGCCGCCGCGATATAACTGAAACAATGTTGAAAGCGGCGTAAAACCCCATTCAATCAATAAAACCATCTAAAGGCCACAAATATGTTCCAATCTTCATGATACTTGGTTAGAATGTTTGTCAGGTCACAAGGATGAACCATATTGAAAATGGGAAGGATCCGTGCTTTTTCATGGGAAAAGGGGCCTTAATGACATATTTTGCCTTTCCAAGAATTGGGTGCTATTCTGGTCACCTGGGTGAAGGTGTTAAATTGGCGTAATGCTTTATTTAAGTTTTTATGTGCAAGTGTTTAAAATCTCTGTTTCTACTAAAGCTATTGCTTTAAAACTTTGCACATACTTCTGTGACTATAATATCAGCCTCTAGATAAAGATTCATTACTCTGATATTGAATTTAGTGGAATTTCAAACCTTTTCAATAATTAGAAATCTTGGTTAAGTTTTTTCTTGCAACTGATGTATAACTGTAATATTTCTGTTTCTACCTTAGCTATTGCTTAGAAACTTTGCACTCGCTCCTTGACCATAATAATAGCCCACAGAAAAAGATTCATTACTCTGATATCAAATTTATTTGGATTTTAACCCTTTTCGGACTTAGAAATTCCTGGTTAAGTTTTTACGTGCACATGTTGTATATCAAATAATCAGTTATATCTCTATTTCTAAGCTATTGCTTGGAAACTTTGCACATGCTTACGTTACCATGAAATTAGACTCTACACTAAGATTCAATACTCTGATTTTCAATTTAGTGGAATTCTAAACCATTTTGAACTTAGAAATTCTTGGTTAAGTTTTTATGTGCAACTATTGTTTATTATTTCTATTTCTACTTAAGCTGCTGCTTTGAAACTTCGCACATGCTTATGTGACCAAAACATCAGCCTCTAGACAAAGATTCTTTTCTCTTGACTTTCATTTAATTGAATTTTCCAAAGTCGATATTGATTTGCTGTTATTATCCAACACTAGGAATAGTCTAGCTTATAGCAGTCCAGTCTGACAGCTCAATGTTCTTGTTTACACTCTGGAGGCCGAAAACAGGGTCCAATCTTCATGAAACTTGAATGTTTGTCAGGTCACAAGGACTGAAAATAGGTGGGATAAATTTGATATCATGGGGAAAAATGACCTTAATGACAATTTTTTGTTTACACTCTAGTGGCCTCCTGATTCTTATATGTACAATTACGACTTTTGCTGTAAAATTTGATAATTCTTAATTTAGACAAAGATACAAAGATGAGTGGTATAGGTCCATCATGGTCCTCTTGTATTTCTGTAAGGGTTACAATTATGTGATCACCCTTAGTGTCCAGGGGGACTGTCCATTCTGACAGGCAGAAGGTTTGCACTTTTTCTGGTGGAAAACTCTGTCTACTTTTGTAAAATTGACATGAAATGTGCTTGTATCATTCCTCTCATATTTATGGAATACTGTGCACGCCCAAGGACAATAGATCTTAACCTAGCTTAATGGACAAAAAACCCAGGTATTGTAAAAGCCTTGGCATCATTGTTGGTCGATTTTTACAGAGTATTTGACATTTTTTTATGTTTCTATACTTAAGTAGCACTAAAGACATTCACTCGATCATTGGCACACATGTTCACCATCAAGAGCAATTTAACCTATACTATCAATGAGGGATAACTCCCAACTTTTTATCCACTATTCAGCACACAATTATAGTGTGGCATTTTTTCTGTCATGAATTTAAATCAGAGAATTCTTCATTCTAGATTCAATTCTTGATTTTGAAGTTTATAGGGCATTCTGCTATCCTGAAGTTTATACATATTATCTGTTCTGGATGTGGATCTGTTATAATACACACTATTATCCTTCTCACTAATTGAATAGTGTATCACTATTCTCTCTCTAACTTTATCTTGGTGTATTAGTCTCTGCCTTTGATTTATCTGCAAGCTTTACTCAAAACTTTTCAAGATGCAATTTAACCATTGGACATTTTCATTTCAAATGATGAACATGCTGCAGATGACTTGCACACTCCCCACCTACTAAGATGAGGGGGTTATACTGGATTCGTCGGGTCCATGACATTTTGTCGAAATTCCATTTTGTCAATTTCAATTTTTGTCGACTGTCATATTGGTTGAATGTAACAATAAATTTCTTTTAAATCAAAGGGAAAAGAGCACTCGAAGTACTGAAATCTTTGGCCAGTGCACTGAGTGCAGCAGATATTCTTTTTTTACCCCTGCTATTTTTAGTGAAAACCTTAGGAATTGCTATAGCCTTGGCATTGTCGTCGTCATTTTTGTTGTTGTTGTTTAAAAACTTTGATATCTTGTAATATCTCTAGTTCTTCTGAAGGCATTCATTTGAAACTTTGCACAGATGTTTACCATGAATGCTATACTAACAAGGGGATTAACTCTAGGTGTGTCTATATGTGTGGATTGAGCTATATAAAGCTCACTATAATAAATTTTGATTTGTTTGCTAAATTTTTATGGTTCAGCACAAAACAGTTGAAACTGCCTTCTAACATGGACAGTTCCAACAGTTTGGTGCTGAGCCATTGAATGTTGGGATATAGATGGGCATAATATACAATTTGAAACTTTACACAGGTTTATCATAAAAGGAGAAATCTATACTATCAAGGGGATTAACTCTAGGAGAATTTGTGTAAATTATGTCCTTTTTCGACTTAAATTTTCATCCACCATCAAGAAATCAATTGTGAGCCAAGCATAGGCACCCATAGGCAATTTTCTTGTTATAGAACCAATGCTTGGTCATAGGGAACATCAGATGAAGAAGATTGAGAGCAGACAGCATAATTGTGCCCCTACCATAGCAGGTTTAGCAGAAAAACAAATGATGCATTTTCAAAAAAGAATAGTGTTCGAATTTATTGTTTTGCTAAAATCAGATAAAATTAGGTTAACCCTTGTCATGCTGAACCCGGAATATTCCTGCTTTGGCAAGAGGTATAGCCAAAGATCAGCCTGCACATATGTGCAATCTGATCTTAGTTAATACCACCTGATTTTCCTTTTAAATCAGAAAAAATAAAAAGTAATATTGTTAAAATAAACACTGACTCACAGTTTGTGCTGTCAATGCTTTAAGTGCTTTGATTTCAATGTATTTTTGCAAAGGTTTTTTATTCAGCATGACAAGGGTTAATGGTAGAGACTAGAATGCTCTTGAGATTAATAACTTGTCCAATCATTTATACAATGATTCTAGCAATATTAAAAGACTTAATGTTTTGGTTTGAATTGGGATAACATCAAGTCACTTCAAAGGGGGGACTTATAGGCATACAAATTTTACCAAATGAAAATACCCATAATGATGAAACAATTTTTACATCTTCAATATGAATTTCATTCATTTGATAATAAATGTATGCCTTGTATTATATCATTCTTAGATTTTACTTCATAAAATCATCTTTTATAAGTGAATATTAATAATAATTACCAAGTTTAATTTCAGTTTCACTGAAATACCTAAAGTACAAACTCCCTTCCAAGAAAATGTTAAAGAAAAAATTTCAAACCCAAGAGAAAATCTTAGTCATCAATTCCAGTTCAATGAATTTGATTTAGATTTTACACCCAAAACAAGAATTGGGACTGAAAATGTACCTAATTCTGCCCATAATTCTGAAACAAGGCTTTTCCATGTGACAAGAACTGTGACGGTATTTCGAGACACAGTCTAATTTTTTGCAACAACAACAACAAATTTCCGACTGGTTATCAAAAATTGCTTTAAAGAAGGTTTTTAGATCTACAATACAGTCAACCTACATCCAAGAAAATCTTTTTTTAAATAAGGAAAACAAAATTTAGCAGTCATTTCTTCAATTATTCGTCAAAAAGTGATTTTATGTAACCTCTTCGACGGCAGAAAATTCAAGTTCAAAAAATGTTTACATTTAAAACAGTGACGTCACCGAGCCTCATTCTGAATATTGATGCAGAGGTGGCACTCCAGTATTCCTGTACTTCCAGGTTCCAGGAAGGTAACCTTTAGACTAGAAAAAATATCTTCAGTCTATGCATTTTTTGACAAAAAAAAACAAAAAACAAACAAAAAAAAAACAGCTTCTGTCTTCAAGAAATTTTTAATCACCCATTATCAAATTGATTTTAGTATTTTCAAAAAATATCAAATTCACAAATTTCAATACAGAAAAAAAAAAGAAAACACATTTATCCTATACTTTATTTAGATTAGTTCCATTTTTGAATGTCTAGAACAGGCACTAAAGTCTGGAAAATGTTGGAAGGGGAAAATTGCTTGCCCAAAGAAACCAAACTAATTGTACTTACAAAGGATTGTTTGTTTTGGTCTTTTTTATGTTTACATAGAAAGCTAATTATGAGCAATGGCCATGAGTTTAAAGTCTTTCTGCATTGCTTTTGATCTCGGCAATTTTAAGGCTAAAGCTTATAGTAACCTGGTGCATTAGATCTACTTAGTTTTAGCCATAAACATGGACAATTAAGCATTGACTCAAAATAAGAGGTTGTTATAAAGTGCTGTATGAAGCCATTTACAGATGAACAAATTCTGAATTTTCCAAATTAGAAGAAGATGTAGACTTACAAAAACATAGATATATTTTTAATATCAGCTACTTACATAAAAAATGTTGTCTAAAATAAAGAAATTGTATATCTAAAGTTTTCTCATTCTCCTGATTTTAATTGCTATGCTATATAGCAACAAATAGCAGTATTTTGTAGGTAAAGGTAAAAGGAAACATTGCAAATAGGATCAATTGACATTGGTTAATTTCATTTAATTATACTAATACTGTTTACCTAGAAATCTGATAAATGAAAAATTTGTCCCGCTTTTTGTGTTTCAAATTTCAACTATGTACAAGGTACAATTAAAAATATATACATGTACTGGTATAATCAAACAAGAGCATTGCATATGGGTGCCCAAAACCACAACAACACCAAAGAGAAAAGACACCAAGGTGATGACTGGACCTTGGTGTATTGTTTACACAGGCCCTCTAATAAAAAGGAACAAAACAAAGAAGATACATTAATCATAGCTTTTAATGCAGATGATAACATCTTTATTCAATTTTGACAAATCTGGAGAAATATAGAACAACTAAGAAAGACAGACATACTGGTGAACAACTGTTTATATGTGAAGCCAACTACTTTGAGGCTTCTTTTTCACTACTGTCTTGATTCAATGTGACCAAACAGTTAACAACCTCTAGAATTTATGGTTAATTATCCTTGGTTGGAATCCATTTATTAATAAGAAATAAAATGTTATCCTATGTATCAAAATATTCTCTTCCAATAAATATTTTTATCTATTATAAATCTAAAATAGCAATTCAATATACTATAGATATATATTTATATTTCTTGTATGAAAAAATGTGTTAACACATTGCTGTATTTCTTACTGAGTTGTTAGTGTGCTTATACTCATAAACAGATGGTTGTGGCTTCATTAAAAGCGAATTTCATATGTTTGCCATGTCTTTTAAGTTGACATGCTTATATTAGTTGCACAGCAGTGCCACCACTCACAATATAATTCACATTTTCTTATTGTGGTGTAGATCTGCCACTATTTACCTGATAGTTATCAAGAACAATAACTTCTATCTTATAATAATTCATTTAAGGTGCTCTTGATGTGTTCGCGCAGCATTCACAAGGTATTCTAGTGGTCCCAATATATAGATGATTAATCTAAATAAGAGAATTCAGCAATTTAAGATAACTACCTGTATACAGGGACCATAGGTTGTTCAAAAATATACAAGAAAAATATTGTATGGTTTTGTGTGATGTCTCTGTAATGTTAATGAGATTAAAGCATCTACATGGTGCCATCTCTTTAAAAACTTGCAATTTGCAAAAAGTGCTTCATTTTTAAAATTATACTTAATTAGGTATAAATTGCAATGTCAATTACACCAATAAAATTGTGTGATAATTCAATGGACACTTTAAGCTGCCACATAGACACCAACTGGATTTGTGGATATGGCTAACTGACAGGCACCCTTAACAGAAAAGACAGAAAAAACTTAGGCCTAGTGACTGGAGAGGGATTATCAGTGCATACCATTTCTGAAACCGTTTAATTTGCAAGAAATGGTATGTGGCAAGATGTGGTCACCAGTCAGTAAATGTCTCATTACAAATGTTTTTTTCTTTCGCCCGTTTTCTAGGCTTTGCCTAATTTCATATTAAATCTTAACTTTTGCACTGGAAAATCAATAAAAAAAAGATAAAGTCATGAAAAATCATGACAAAAAAAAAAAATGACTCTGAAGAAATCTGAGAGCAGCTAAAGATGTCTCTTATTGGTAGGCTTTCCAGTCTAGTTCAAGTTTTCAAAAGTTACCTCCCTTTTCAATACTGCGCATGCTCAGTTGAAAATTAAATATGGCCGCCAGCGTGTAGGCAAGTCGGTAAAAATCAAAACATTCTGGTTTATTCGGCGTATTTTGTCCCTTGGTCGAACAGTGACATTTGCATCTGACGAATCTTGCGTATCTACATTTGTCCTGACGCTTTTTAATCTCACCGAGGCAAATCTGCTGAGAAATGTCGTGGTTAGGAGGCAGTCTGTCATCTTTGACAGGTCAACTGTCTAATCTTACCAAAGACATTCTGACAGAAGGAACCGAAGAAGTTAGTGGTAAGCTCCCCAAAACATATCTGACATTAATCCAAACAATGGAATTACTTAAGATTTATTCTTTCAAACGTTTTCTTCTGAAACAGTAGAGGTTGCTAAAAAAATACCAAATGAGACTCCACCCTTGCATGTGAAGCTGGGTATAATTGGAAAAATGTTTGCACCGTTTTGTCATTCTGAACTGAGGACTGGTGTCTGACTTGCTGAGTGGGTAGAAAACTATGCCAGTATTCTGTATTTTGCTAATTCTTCTCTGCCTTTATGGGTGACTATTGAGTTCAAAATTTGTATTGCTATAGGGGTGCATAGAAATACTGAAACGCAATAAACGCTGAAACGCAATGTAATTACTGAAACGCACACAAAAAAGTAATTTGTTGTTATTACAGGACATGGATGTCTTTTAATTTTGTTTTCAAACACTTTTTTCAATCTTTTTGATCGCTGTTGTTGTTGGTCGTGGTCTAACCATCATCAGACCAATATTTAACCCATTACCAGACCACAAATATTAGACTATTACAGTTGGAATTAACAGTTGCACCATTTCTTTTTACTTTCTTTTCATATATATATAAATAAAAGACGAAACATACTGAATCAAATTTTAGTGAACATAATTGATTATTTGAAACTGTTACATTCGTAAGCAGATCTCACGATAAAGTGATGTAGGAAAAAAGTTAAACACACCGGAACGGGAACAAATGGACCATAAAGAAACTTAATTAGTTAGCGTTTTTAAAGAAGGGTTTTAAGTCGTAATAACCCAACAATTCTTCCGTTTCAAAATCTTTGATGTAATCTACAAATCTAATATCTATGATTACTCAACAGCAAAGTTTAATTGGGAAAGTAAACACTGAAACGCATGTCGATATGAAAATCAATACACGGCGATATTGAATAACTGAAATCAACACTGTGCGTTTCGGTATTTAACATCTCGGTATAACTTTAAAGAGTTCAAGGGCAGAAATAAAAGCAAAAATAAGTTTAACAAATTACGATATGAAGGACCAAAAGAAAAAAAGAATAGTTATAAATGTTGTATCAATTCTCAATAAAGTATAAAAACATTGACATTCTTTAAACCATTCATAGAGCCTGATTAATTAGCCCTGAGATGTAGATATAAAACATTTGCAGACGGTTTGCACTGACATAAAAGAATAGCCATGTCAAGGTTGGAACACTAACACTGAAACGCATGTTGAAATGAAAATCGACACATGGTGATATTAAATATATTGAAACGCACATACACTTATCTCTAACCAGAGACACTTCATGCGTTTCAGTAATTAATCTCACCGTACCGATCTTTTTTTACAAACGAAGGGCTAATTAACAGTATTATTCCAACAATAAGATATGTTTTGTGTATAAAATGTTAATATAAATCACAATACTGTAAGCTAACAAAGAAAAATGTTCATGTATATGAAAAGTTGGTAAATGTCGTCAATTGAATTATAACAAACATTCTACCTTATAACTCCTGTATAATTTTCACATAAGTAAATATCACTTGTATGAAGAATGCAAAATATTAACAGGATACAATGTTTTTGATAACCTTTTTAAATGATGAACTAGAATAGCAATGTAAAGCTGGGAAAATAAACACTGAAACGCACATAGATAAGAAAATCGATATACGGAGTTATTGAATTTACTGAAACGCACTTTCACCCATCTTTAACTTGAGACGTGCGTTTCAGTAATTAATATATCCGTGTACCGAGTTTTATATCAACCTAAGGCTTAATCACAAGTGACCAACGAAAAAGAGATATATTTCAATTTTCGGGTGTAAGATATGTAAATAATAACCACAAAAGTGAAGACGAACGAACAAAAATATTCATCTTTATGAAATAGGGGTAAATGTCGAGAAGTGAATTGTCAGACATATATTCTACCATAAAACTCGTGTATATCAATTACTTTTTTGACATAAGTAAATATCACATGTATGATGAATACAAAATATTAACATGATACAACATTTGTGATAACGTTTAATGATAAAGTAGAATAGCAACGCTAAGCTGGAAAAATAAACACTGAAACGCACATAGATAAGAAAATCGATACACGGAGTTATTGAATTTACTGAAACGCACTTTCTCCAATCTTTAACTTGAGACGTGCGTTTCAGTAATTAATATATCTGTGTACCGAGTTTTATATCAACCTAAGGCTTAATCACAAGTGACCAACGAAAAAGATATATATTTCAATATTCGGATGTAAGATATGTAAATAATAATCACAAAAGGTACAACATTTATGAAAACGTTTAATGATATAGTAGAATAGCAATGCTAAGCTGGAAAAATTAACACTGAAACGCACGTAGATATGAAAATCAATACACGGCGTTATTGAATATACTGAAACGCACATTCGCCAATTTGAGACGCTTCGTGCGTTTCAGTAATTAATATATCTGTGTACCGAGTTTTATATCAACATAAGGCTCGTTTAAATTCGTATAGAAAAATCAATAAATAAATTATCGTGATAATATTGTAGTCATGAGGTTTCGGTCGCATGGAATATCAAAAAGAAATTACAATTATCGAAAAATAAGAAAAATCACTTGTACCTACGTCAATGATAGGGTTATAAGACCTGTTAAGAAGATTTATCATTAATTTTTATGCCCCCGATAGGGAGGCATCATAAATTTGACTTGTCCGTCCGTCCGTCTGTCCGTCCGTCCGTCCGTCATTCCGTCCAAAAACTTTAACATTGGCCATAACTTCTAAATCAAAGCGGTGTCGGGGGCATTGTCATCTTACAGTGACAGCTCTTGTTTAATGAATATTTTTGCTATTTTTGTAGAACACTCAGCCATTTAAAAAAATGTTACCAGACTCAACGGCGGGGACGTGGCTCTACTTTGAGTCCATCTTTTTTTTTTTTTTTTATTTTATTTTTACACCAAAATAGCATCATTATATTTTACATGCAAGTTTAGAATTAAATTTTCAGAATCTAATCGGGCTGTAAGGGAGTGGATAAACCAAGGCAAAAATACCCCCCTAAAGGCTCTCTAGCCCCATAAGATTCTTAATTAAGGTAGTGGACCCGTAATAGTTCCGCAACATTTCGGACCACATATTCTTTCACAATGTTAACCGAGGTTTCCAAATGAAAATCATTTGGAAACCTCAGTTAACACTGTTCAATAATTATGAGATATTGCAAAATTATTACGGGTCCACTACCTTAATTGATCATTTTTAAATTTACACATACATGCAACGGTCGTCCCCACACCGGGACGGTCAATACGTAAACGTATCGGCTCTAAACCGTTTCACGCAGTCCTAAATACATTTGATTGGCTTAACTAAATATTTATTTATTTATATTTATCACTATCATCATTAATATACATGTCTGCATTTTACATGCATGCGACGGTCGTCCCCACACCGGAATGGTCGAAACGATTTTAGGTTAATCGACACTTAACCGTGCTTAAAGTAAGATTACGTCAATTTTGCCTTTTTGCTTGTTCGCGTTCTTTCATTAATACCTCTTTTTCTCTGTCCAGGTTTACGTCCATGGGTGCGTGGCGCTTTGATGTCGGTCTGGCCGTCAGTCGAAGTCAAGATCCCTTCGTCATTTGGGATATAATGTCTGAATTTTTTGAAAATTTTGTCTCGTTGGTCTTTTGTTTTCTCTACCCATTCACTCTTTGTCATTTGAAAATGTCGGTGGGTTTGGGCCAACCGAAATTCCCCTGTTCCCAAAAGGGGATCTTGTGCATCTATGGATTAACTTTCTTAACGTTTGTGATGCGTTTAGAAAATGTAATCCCCAATGTACATGATCTTATGTGCAAAGTGGGATTCGCTCTCTAAACCTTTTATAAACTAACGTTCGTGAAACGTTAAGAAATTGAATTCCCCCTTGTGCGTGAATTCATGCGCATAATGATATTCACCTTCACGTTCGCAGACCTATCATTGGTGCCCAATGTCTTATAAAGAGGATGTTGACTATCGTTTGTTTCAGTAAACGATCGATTTATATTTCATCCAGTGAGCATCAAAGCTACATTTTCACAATTGGTCGAATATATCCTTTTTGTTCACAAAATGAAATATGAATCGATCTCAAAAAACTCGTTCAATTCTTTTTTGCGATAATGAGACAAAAAACAAAACAAAAACACACTCATTTCATGACAAATTATCGAAAAGCGCATCATTCGTGTGTGCGAACTTTTGGGCACCACTTAGAAGACATCGGATATGAGAAAACGTTGTATAAGACTTTGATAAATTCACTGATAAAACGGTGAGCTTATCAAAATGATATGTACCGGTATTGTTTATACACCAGCTCTTTAGAAATTCTACCTTCATCCGATTTCTTTTTTGTTTGACCTCTGAGAGAGAGAGAGAGAGAGAGAAAGAGAGAGATTTCACTTACCTTCGCAGCGCTTTCTCCGCATCGTATAATCCATCCACAAAAGAACACATCCTACAGAAGAAACTTAATGTCCTGGTAGACCATGATTTTAGCACTGATTTTGTCATTCCAAGATAATTGTGATGGAACCATAATTCGCACTGATAACATTGAATCACGTCATTTACGCATTCGTTTTTACAAACTCCACACGGGAAGTCTGCCATTGTGACGTGTCGCGGACGTAACGAGCGAGATGTGTGGCACGGTCGCCATCCTGTCCAGAGTTAATATAGCATTTGCAGGACATTTCATGTGACAAACAAATCGCCCGTCAAAGGGTTCATGAAGTTTCATCTTAATGGTCGCTGTTTCAAGTAAACTCAATAGTTAAATATAAAGGTGATAATTGGTTGTGATTAAAGTGCGGTGTATCTGTTACCTCTTTAATTAACGGACAATACAATAAATATCTATGTTATCTGTTTTCGACAGTTTTGTAGATTGTTTTGATTAAAAGCTATTCATACTAGTTTACAAACAGATTCCGATATTCCTTAGTACCAATAATTATTATAATCCAACAATTAGTTAATATTCGTAAAGAGGGACGCGAAAAATAGAATTCTCCCGAATCCATGCTTAGGAGCCCTTACTGCAAATATGATGGTAAACTGGGTATTATCATAGATTATGCTTTGATGTGTGTATTTTTCTTTTTTCGATTTGCGACTTGCAATCTATTCAATAAGAAATATCGGTTGCTATATCTTGTTGACATAATTGACAAGTTATACAGTGACATAGGCATTATTTAATCCCCTGTATTCTGCTTCCTTAGTTGTTTAACGGCCGAATCTAGACAGATTTAAGTAGGCATTTACGATAAAACCAGTATTTGTTGATTTCATTACGGTATGAAAATTAAAATATAATTACACTGTATAATTACGCGAAGCGGATTCAACCATAAGTGTAATTAAGTTTTTTTTTGTTTCATACCCCAATGAAATTATCAAAAAAGTTTTTGAGATCTTATGATATAATCTCTTTAATCAAAATGTAAAGATTTAGCCTCAAATAGCATAAATTTTGATGAACTTAACAAGAATTAAATTATTGATACATTAAACTGCTTCTTGACGCGCCAAAAAATAAAATTGAAAAAAAAAAAAAAAAACTAAAAAAACAAGTGCTGTTGAAGATATCGTCAATTAAAGTTCTTGTCAGTACAGTCTTTGAATTTTGACCTGTCAAACTTTTGATTATGGTTACTGGGTTGAAAACTAAAATCGTAGAAATGATGCAGTTACATCCAATTTCTTCTTTTCCCACAATGTTTCGATTCCCCCCTTAATAAATCGGGTTCGACAAAGCATCAAGTAAAAGTTGTTGTTGTTACTTATTTTAATTTTGGACCAGTCAACAACAATATTTCAGGTATCAATATGGATCAAAACACTTTGGGCAGGGATGAGTTGTTTTCAATCAATTTCTTCTTTTCAACTATGTTTCAATTTTCCACAAAAAATATTTTCTAAGCTGATTTTTGCAATAATTGACACCTATTCAGTCCTTTAATGTCAAGTTTGTCATTCAGAAAAGTTGAATTAAAAATCTTTAATTATGTACACTGAGACCTTTTATCGAACATTAATTAACAGGCAATTAATATGGCGTAATCAATCTGTGACAATGACAGCTTTCGTTGAGTAAACGGTTTCAGTAGTAATCAGTTACACTCATACGCTTTAAATATAAGCCATGTCCTATATCCTCATTACTAATATCTTACCATGGAAGAATTATCCAGAGAAATCGTTCGATATCTGAGACATAACCCGACAGCACCAGTGAACAGAAATGCATATGCTCCAGTCGAACACATTCTACAACACTTCCCAATCGACTACTACAAACTTGAAGCAGTGATACGGCAGCCATCAGACAAACAACGATTGTTCATGTCAGACTGTAGACAGTATGTCAGGGCAGCAGCCGGTCATTCAATTCCTATTGATTTGAATTTGATCGGTATTCCAATTAAGGATCCTGTCCTAATTGGATACTGCTGTCATGGCACTACTGTCGCAGCTTATGAGCAGATCAAACGGGAAGGCCTGAAGACGATGAATCATCAATATGTCCATTTCGCCACCGAAAGGGCCCGATTGAGACATGGCTCACAGGTCGTCATCACATTAAATGTGAAGAAATATCTCCAGCAAGGCTTGAAGCTATTCCGTCTTGAAGATGGAAACATCGCCGCATCTGGAAACAGTGCTGGAATAATCAAGCCTTGTTTCTTTAAATGTGTAACTTTTAGAAGAAAGTAACACAATTAAATAATATAAACGGCCCTTCTCAGGGCCATCGAAAAAAAAGAAGTCAAATTGTTCGCACCTTGTCATTTACAGTTACTATCACATCATTTGCAGACAACACCTCACCCACTTTTAAGCTGTTAAATAGAAATAGCTATCCTCAATGCAGCCTTAACGGGGGACAAACCTACCTCTTCGTTGACAAATTTCTCACTTTATATGTATCCTTCCTACCATTATAAGAGCGCTCAGTAATTGATTATCTTTGACAGAAAAGGACTTGTGCGTTTCAGTAGTT
The DNA here is from genome assembly GCA_948146395.1 of Fragum whitleyi. NCBI lineage: Eukaryota > Metazoa > Mollusca > Bivalvia > Cardiida > Cardiidae > Fragum > Fragum whitleyi. The sequence goes on along the minus strand of OX411544.1, from coordinate 53,063,877 downwards.
AATCAAGATTACTATTCAAGCAGACGGCCTTTATTCCTTAATCATTGCGTTTTCGTTATTTGCTTTTCAAATATACAAATTAAACACATGTGCGTTTCAGTATTTCAATAAATGGGCACACGATCCCTTTCTATCAGTGCGTTTCAGTTATTGATTTCTATATACATGTAGGGGTGTTCTATTATATCGGACGTGTGCGTTTCGGTATTTCTATCTTAATACACACGTGTCAACACTATGTGTCTTTATCAAGGCATTTGGGTGATATATATCTTATTCTGTCGTATGGATCCAGCTAAATGACATGTGGACTCCTAGCTAGAAAAGTATTATATACATGTCATACATTAATTAATATTTTTTAAGGACAAACCGCACGAGTATTTCAACTATTAATATTTCCTTTCGTAGCAAAGGAGGTGTGCGATTCAGTATTTGTAAGTATGGGGATGCAATAACACACCATCTTCTATGATGGACAGTATCGCGATCATCAACACGTCGTCGTATTTAAACCTCGTAAAAAGACTAATTTGAAACCAAAATAATATGTTTCTTCTGTATAATATAATAACAAAAAAATAATAATAACGATATAATAAATCCAGCGATCTTTCAAAACTTGTCTATTTCCAATGATTCTTTTTTAACAAAAATAAAAATAATAGTAACGATATAATAAATCCAGCGATCTTTCAAAACTTGTCTGTTTCCAATGATTCTTTTTTAACAAAAAATAAAAATAATAATAACAATATATTAAATCCAGCGATCTTTCAAAGCGATTCTATTTCCAATACTTTTTAACAAAAATATAAATAATAAGAACGATTTCAGAGTTGTCCTTTAAGTTTCGTCGTCTGATAATGGGTTAATATAAATCTAGCATTTACACATCCGCGTTTAATCCACTACGATAGCCCTGCGTTTCGGTGATTTCACCACAGGTAAAAGTAATCAGAAAAAACCAATATCATAAGTGCGTTTCAGTATTTACATTGCGTTTCAGCGTTTATGCGTTTCAGTATTTCTATGCACCGTTGCTATAGTAAAGTTGCTAGTGGAATAGTATTGCAATAGTCAGAAAACGGTATTGCAATACTATCACAATAGTTTTTTTACAGAAAAAACAGATAATAATCATTGTTAATGTGTCATGGCGAGTAAATGATCAAATAAGTTGATTACAGGTATTCCCTTAAAAAGAATTTGATTTTACCCCATTCTCTGATGAAAACCTGCAGAAAGGCATCATTGTTACTATATTTAGTTCTATCATTTTTATAAAAACTATTGTAAACTATCGATAGTCAGAGGAACTATTGCAATATCTATTGACTTGAAATATTGCTATCGACCTATTGCTATTGCAAGGTAAAATATCACAATACAGCGATAGTTAGTCCTATTGTTACACCCCTATTTAAAGGTGAATCTTTGCTATCACAAAGTAGAAAAATAGTATAATAACAGCTGTTCTGAAATATTTTAAAACTCTGCTTGTCCACAGACAAGCAACAATCACAAACCGACTTGTCCATATCTAAAACCTACTTGTCCGTTGAACCTGAAGTGTCTGCAAAATATTGAAAACAATATTGATGTTGCTAAAAAACAACAACAAAAAACAAAAAGCATCCTAGAAATAGATCCACTGTTGACATGGGATTACATGGAATATCAGAAAACGGCCAACTTTTTAAGAAAATATTTTTTCAGTTGTCTACGGACAACCTAGCCATGAAAATTTGCCTGTGACAAACAGAGACCTATAAAAGTTGACAATACATGCAAACATGCAATGCTGTCCATGGACCTCTCAAATATATGAGCATAACACAGCCTAAGAACAGTTGATTTACTGTTCCATGACTTTTTAACTGAACTTTCTTAATATTCCAATTTTCTTTATATCTTTTGAAAATTTTTTTTTCCACAATATATTCTATTAAAGGGGAGGGATACATGGAAGGAGGGAAGGGGGAAAGATTTCTAGCCATCAAGCAGCATTTTATTGATGATGTGGGGGTTTAGGTATTCAGGGGTCGTATTCACCAACCTATTCTAAATTTTAGAATTTAGTCTAGGCTAAATTGCCAAGTCTGGACTTTCCCAAGAATGAACTTAAGTGTGTATTCACCAACGCAATTTAGAATAGACTTTATTTAGAACGGTTTTTACAGTACTTAAGCGGCCACAGACTTACGATGGTTCCCCAATTTTGACGAGGCGCAAATGAAAAGAGTAACCATTAAGTTTCTGTCCTTCACTCTTAATTTCCCTCCTTGTTTACAAATGACATTTTCATGTATTTTTTCAGTCGAAATTAATTGTCATATCTAAAAATTCAATATCTTGTTGGGCAATTGATTGGCTGAATGCAGAGATCCATTAGTTAGCAATAATAACTTAGATTAAAGTTGAGAGAAACAAGTGTGTTTATTTTTCACTCGATAAAACGTGAAATAACTCGCTGTAGTTACAGGATTTAGATTTTCGATTGACAAACTGTGTATCATTTTTATGGAGTAAATAAGGCAATTATTTATGAGTAGTAATAAGTGATGTACGCCAGTATGGTTGTTCCGATACCAAAATTAGACTTTGCAATAAGAAATGAAACATTGAACAAAAAATAATAATAATTCAACACAAACTTTGCAACGAGGTCAACATGATTCCTACCTAAATCTTTCACCGAGAGAGCTTTCCAACCTTTCAAAACGAGTTGCTTATGAAGATGTGAGAATTATAATCTCTCTCCTTTAACTTGTCCCATGTTCATGATGTTGCTATGCAGAAAGTATCAGCACTCAAACAAATAGAAACTTGAGTAAAAATGCACCAAGTTATCTATTGCTCGAGTTGAAATGACAATCTGCCTTCGTAATCTTTCCTCCATCTGTCTTGTTCCTATCCACACACCGCCACCCCTGAAAACTTTACTTCGCTTAAAAAATATTACTCCTTAACCATCCTCCTCCCTTGTAAATGTAAATCCATCGTGAAATCCCTGAAAACTCGCCGAGAATATTGTAAAATTTAACATTCTGTCGATATGTAAACATACACTTCAAGGTTAGATTGCGTCACAAATGTGTTTGACGTCATTCGATAAATAATTCGACCAAAAACATAAATGATGTGTCAGAAAGGAAAATTAATGGGAAATTCTTTCTATTTTGACATTTTATTTGTCATTACTTTGATATAAAACAATGTTTTGCATTCGAAGCGAGGCGGACAGTCGCCATTTTTTTCACATTTAGCACGGTAGGTATTAGACTTGGAAAAACGACTTTATTCTTAAGAATTTAGTCCATTCCGTTATTTAGAATGGGTTGGTGAATACGTACTAAATTCTAAATTCTTTATTCTTGGGATTTAGTGTGCTAAATTGATGCAAAATGCGTTGGTGAATACGGACCCAGGTAGAGAAGCCGAATAGGTGTCAAAGAAAAAAAAATAAGTTCAAATTAAAAAATTATATATTCAATAAAAAAAAGTTATGATTCACAAAGATAAATAGCCTTATCCACAGTAAAACCACTGTAATATTCCTTTACTATTAACAGAAATACAAAATTATTAGGCAATATAGCCGCGCGCATATGCTACTACGCCTTCAAAATTTTCTGGGGAGAAGCCTGTTATGTATATCCTCCAGGTACCCATTTTCACGCGACCCAATAGTCACGCACTATCAATATTCAGTTGATTATGAAGTCAACACTAAACTAAATGGCACAATCTTCTTTTTTCAATCTTAATAGTCCAATTCTGATTTGAAAATGTCAGATATTTTACTAATTTGTAATTTCTTGTTAGCTCCACTGGCCGAAGGCCAGCGAGCTATTGTCATGACGGAGTGTCCGTCGTGCGTGCGTCCGTGCATCCGTGCGTAAACTTTTCCTTTAAACATCTTCTCCTCCCAAACCAATGGGCAGATTTTTACGAAACTTGGTAAAAATGATCCTTGGGTGGCCCCCTTCTTAAATTGTTCAAAGAATTTGATTGGCCCCCAAATATGGGCGTGGCAGGGCGTGGCATTTTTTCACTTTGAAATCTTCAAAAATCTTCTCCTCCAAAACCATTGGGCCGATTTCAATGAAACTTGGCATGCATGTTCCTTGGGTGACCCTTTACTTAAATTGTTCAAGAAATTTCGATTGGTCCATAAATATGGGCGTGGCAGGGCGGGGCTTATTTTGAGCCCGAAAACTTTGAACGAAATCTCCTCCTGAACCACTGGGCAGATTTCAATGAAACTTTGACAGAATGTTCCTTGTGTAACCCTTAACCTAAATTGATAAAAAAAATTTGATTGGTTTATAAATATGGGTGTGGCAGGGCGGGGCTTATTTTGAGCCCAAAATTTTTGAACCACATCTCCTCCTGAACTAATGGGCCAATTCTAATGAAACTTTATCACAATGTTCCTTTGGTCACCCTTTACTATAATTATTCAAGAAATTTTCATTGGTCCATAAATATGGGCGTGGCAGGGCGGGGCTATTTTGAGCCCGAAATCTTTGAACGACATCTCCTCCTGAACCACTGGGCCGATTTCAATGAAACTTTAACAGAATGTTCCTTGGGTGACCCTTTACTTAAATTGTTCAAGAAATTTTCATTGGACTAAAAATATGGGCGTGGCAGGGCAGGGCCTATTTTGAGCCCAAAATTTTCAAATGACATTTTTTCCTGAACCACTTGGCTATTTTCAATAAAACTTTACCAGAATGTTTCTTGAGTGTCTCTTTTCAAAAATTATCTCCTCTGGAACCAATCAGCCAATGTCAATGAAACTTTACCAGAATATTTCTTGGATGACTATTTACTTAAATTGTTCAAGAAATTTTGTTTGGTCCATAAATATGGGCATGTCAGGTGGGGCCTATTATGAGCCCGAAATCTTTGAACGACATCTTCTGAACCTTATGTTTTAATAAGATTGGTCAAGGGTTGCAGGTTCATTCTGATTGAGTATTTTGGTGCAATATGGACCAGAACCATTTAATCATTACTAAATAGGTCTCAGGAGATTTTGGAGTGTTAATGTATACATTTAAAGTAAGCTTTATTTAATGAAAGTCTAAAGATTTTAAAGCCAGTGGAGCGATACAGGCCCTCTTGGGCCTCTTGTTTTTTACTAGTGTAGTTTAAAACAATAGGGTCAATTTATCTCATTTTTCTTATGTCCTAATTTGTTACATCGTAATAAGTCATCTCTTTCTTGGTTATCCACCTAAAGTGGTTACCTTTTTAGCTCACCTGAGCACATCGTGCTCAAGGTGAGCTTTTGTGATCATTGAATGTCCGTCGTCCGTCGTGCGGTGTGCGTCGTGCGTCGTTCGTCGTGCGTCGTCATGCGTCAACAATTTTAGTGTTTACACTCTAGAGGCCACAAATATGATCCAATCTTCATGAAACTTGGTCAGAATGTTGGTCAGGTTGCAAGGATGAACCCTATTGAAAATGGGAAGGATCCATGCCAAATCACGGGAAAAGGGGCCTTATGACCAATTTTCTTCTTTACACTCTAGAGACCACAAATATGGCCCAATCTTCATGAAACTGGGTCAGAATGTTGGCCAGGTCACAAGGATGAATCCTATTGAAATTGGGAAGGATCCGTGCCATATCACAGGAAAAGGAGCCTTAATGACAATTTTCTTGTTTACACTCTAGAGACCACAAATATGGCCCAATCTTCATGAAACTGGGTCAGAATGTTGGCCAGGTCACAAGGATGAACCCTATCGAAAATGGGAAGGATCAGTGCCATATCACCGGAAAAGGAGCCTTATTGACAATTTTCTTGTTTACACTGTAGAGACCACAAATATGGCCCAATCTTCATGAAACTTAGTCAGAATGTTGGGCAGGTCACAAGGATGAACCCTATTGAAAATGGGAAGGATCCATGCCATATCATGGAAAAAGGGGCCTTTATGACAATTTTCTTGTTTACACTGTAGAGGCCACAAATAAGGCCCAATCGTTATGAAATTTGGTCAGAATGTTTTGCAAGTCAGGAGGATGAACCCTACCGAAAATGGAAAGGATCCATATTATATCAAGGGAAAAGGGGCCTTATTGACAATTTTCTTTTAAATTGTCTAGAAGCCACAAATATGGCCCAATCATCATGAAACTTGGTCATTAGCTCACCTGAGCACATCGTGCTCAAGGTGAGCTTTTGTGATCATTGAATGGCCGTCGTGCGTCGTCCGTCGTGCGTCGTCATGCGTCAACAATTTAAGTGTTTACACTCTAGAGGCCACAAATATGATCCAATCTTCATGAAACTTGGTCAGTATGTTGGTCAGGTTACAAGGATGAACCCTATTGAAAATGGAAAGGATCCATGCCATATCACGGGAAAAGGGGCCTTAATAACAATTTTCTTGTTTACACTCTAGAGGCCACAAATATGGCCCAATCTTCATGAAACTTGGTCAGAATGTTGGTCAGGTCACAAGAATGAACCCTATTGAAATTGGAAAAGATTCACACCATATCACGGGAAAAGGGGCCTTAATGACAATTTTCATGTTTGCACTCTAGAGGCCACAAATATGGCCCAATCTTCATGAAACTTGGTCAGAATGTTGGCTAGGTCACAAGGATGAACCCTATTGAAATTGGTAAGGATCCATGCCATATCACAGGAAAAGGAGCCTTAATGATAATTTTATTGTTTACACTCTAGAGGCCACTAATTTGGAATAGTCTTCATGAAACTTGGTTTGATTGATGGCCAGGTCACAAGGATGAACCCTATTGAAAATGGGAAGGATCCAAACCATATCAAGGGAAAAGGGGCTTTAATGACATTTTGTTTGTTTACACCCTAAACGTCACAAACATGATTCAATCTTCATGAAACTTGGTCAGAATGTTTGTAAGGTCACAAGGACGAACCCTTTTGAAAATGGGAAGGATCCGTGCCATATCATGGGAAAAGGGGCTATAATGACATTTTTGCTCTTATCACTCTAGAGGCCTCAAATATGGTCCTATCTTCATGAAACCTAGTCAGAATGTTTGTCAGGTTACAAGGATAAACCCTATTGAAAATGGGAAAGATCCATGTCATATCACGGGTAAAGGGATCTTAGTGAAAATTGTCTTGTTTACAGCCTTAGAGGCCTCAAATCATAAAAGTACAACTTTGCTTGAAAATTTGATAAATTTAATGAGACAAAGAGACGAAGGTGAGCGATATAGGACCATCATGGTCCTCTTGTAATTTTGGCCAGGTCACAAGGATAAAATCTATTGAAAATGGGAAGGATCCATGCAATATCATGGGAAAAGGGGCCTTAAAGACAATTTTCTTGTTTACACTGTAGAGGCCACAAATATGGCACAATCTTTATGAAACTTGGTCAGAATATTGGTCAGATTATAAGGATGAACCCTATTGAAAATGGGAAAGATCCATGTTATATCACAGGAAAAGGAGTCTTTATGATAATTTTCTTGATGTAACTCTAGAGGCTACAAATTTGGTCTAAACTTCATGAAACTTGTTTTTTTTTTGTAGAAATTATCTCCTTTATGACATCTGCCTATTTGATTGATGAGATGTCAGTCAAAGAGACTCAGGGGAGCGATCTAGGACCATCTTGGTCCTCTTGTTATATTTGGTATTTGTCTTCATCTGAGGCTTTGAAATGACACAAGCATTATGTAATGTGTCACTAATATGAGGATTATATGGGTATATAAACATATAGGGGGTCCTTATATTGAAATGAGAAAATAAGTCAACATTCTTACCTTTAAGCTCAGATGCTTTTCTAACATTGTGTTGTCTTTTAGATAATATATATTTATGAAAAATGGACTATTTTATCAGCAAATATCTTTCTTATCTGAGAGACAATAACATAAACTCCCAGTTCGGAGAAATTGTTTATGCTAAAATCAATTTAACAGGAACCTCTTTTCAAAATAGGGATTGACTGACCACTTTATGTCAGTTGGAATATTTGGAAATCTATAATTCAATATAGAAGTCATTTATGAGTTTACAAACATCTGTTTTTGAAGAATGGGTCAGAAGATTGTTGTTTACTAATCATAGCTGACATTTGAGACCAAAAACAATTTTTTCTCTATTTGTTTTACTTTTATTCTAAGTGCGTGAAAATTGGTTCTCTTTTAACTGATCTGTCGTTTTTGGTAGGTTTTTTGAAAACTGTGACTTTTCTATAAAGTAGTGATACATTGACAAGTTTCATGTTTTATTGAGATGACAATATGTAAGAAAAGATAAAGTTGTAAGAAAATATGTTCTTTTAATTCCAAAAATGATTTTATTTGAATAATTTTCCTTATGTGCGTGACTATGGGTTCTTCGTGGATATATAAGGACTTTTTAAAATCCTTGGGAAGTCCTTGTATGATTGAGGAAAGGCCCTTTTTCTGAAATGAGTAAAACTAAATTCTATTACAATTACTTTCTAAAATGTTCACAAAGCCTTTTCCAAATTTTATTTCCAAAATAATTATCTCCAAGAGCATTATTTAATTCTACAATTACCATTTAACAAATTTACAAGTTGATAACTAGTTTGTTTTAAAAAGCCAGTGACGGGACTTTCAGTACTTTGATTTAACATGGGTTTTTTTTATGCATTTATTTTTTTGTTTAATATTTATTCCCCATATTAATTTCTATGACCTCATTCAGAATTTTATCTTAATTTCAATTCTGGATTAAATAAAAAGAAAAAGAAAAAAATGTTTTGGGTTGAACATATCAGGGTACGAATCTGGTTAAGAAATGGCGTCCCTGTGGAGAATCATAAACAGTTTTTTTTAGCTCCACTGGCTGAAAGCCACTGGGGCTATTGTCATGGCGTTGTGTCCATCGTGGTTGCGTCCGTTCGCAAACTTTTTTTTTAAAAATCTTCTCCTCAGAAACTACTGGTTGAATTTCAACCAAACTTCACAGGAATGATCCTTGGGTGACCCTCTTTCAAAGTTGTTCAAGAAATTTTGATCCAATGAAAAACATGGATTTAATGGGCGTGGCTAATTTCCAAATATGGTAAAAAGTGAGTTTTCTCAGATTCTAAATGATGGATACCAATGAAATTTTACATGAATGATCCTTGTGTGACCCTTTATCAGTCTATCAAAAGATTATTGAAATCGGATGAAAAATATGCATTTTATTGGCGGAGGTCATTTCTCTATATGTTATATAGTGGAAACTTGCAAAATCATTTTCTCAGAATGTAAGTGATGGATATCAACCAAATTTTCATTGGAATGATCCTTGAGTGAACCTTTATCAGTCTACCAAAAATTATTGTGATCAGATGAAAAATATGTATTTTATGGGTGGAGGTCATTTCTCTGTATGATATATAGTGGAAACTTTGGAAATCATTTTCTCAGACTCTAAATGATGGATATCAACCAAATTTCAGTGGAATAATTCTTGAATGACCCTCTATCAGGTTACCAAAAATTATTGTGATCGGATGAAATATATGACTTTTATGAGCAGAGGACATTTCTCTATTATGTTGTATAGTGGTAACTTTGGAAATCATTTTCTCAGAATGTAAATGATGGATATCAACCAAATTTCACCGGAATAATCCTAGAGTGACCCTCTATCAGTCTACTAAAATTATTGTGATCGGATGAAAAATATGCATTTTATGGGTGGAGGTCATTTCTCTATGTGTTATATAGTGGAAACTTTGAAAATCATTTTCTCAGAATCTAAATGATGGATACCAATGAAATTTTACATGAATGATCCTTATGTGACCCTATTTCAGTCTACCAAAAATTATTGTGATCGGATGAAAAATATGCATTTTATGGGTAGATGTCATTCTCTATATGTTGTATAGTGGAAACTTTGAAAATCATTTCAACATCAGTAGAATCCAAAATATTTAAAAATCTGGTAAAAACTATTATTGCTTTACAAGAATTTCAAGCCTGTTGAGCGACTCAAGCCATTCATGGCTTTCTAGTTTTATTATTTTGTAATATGACTGTGTCACAAGTGTGCAGACTGATCTCTGTCTGTACCCCAACCAAAGCAGCAATATTTCGGGTTCAGCAGGACAGGGTTTAAAATCATCATGAGCCTTGTATCTTTCAAATGCATTGCATGTATATTTGACTAGTGATTCCAAAATCACGTAATTAAGGACTTTAGTTGTGACTTTGTGACATTCTTTTTGTTGATGAACAAAACATCATAAATCCAGTTTATTCAAGCTGTAGTTAGGATATTTTGGCAACCTGTCGATAATGTGTTCATGATTGTTTCCTACATTAACTTTCCTACAACTTCAGATTATTGATGAAACTAACATTCTACAAGATGGTACGTTGATAGACCTCTGTGGGGCCGCATTGTTATGGAGATCTGCGGCTGGGCTCATAGCATCTCCTGTAAGTATGTTAAAGGTAGTAGCTTTTTGATGCCTATTGGAATCAAAATCATTCTAAATCACTGGCTCAGTGCTCCAGGCAGAACAAGTTTTTTTTATTATGCCCCTGCATCATAAGATTTGGAGCATATTGTTTTACCATTTTATCTTTCCATCTGTCTTTTGGTCTGTATGTCTGTCTGTCTGCTAAACTAAACATACAAATTTATCATTGCCAATTACTTCAATACTATTCAAGATACAATTTTCATATTTGAAATGATGATAGATCTCTACAGATATCAAGGTAAAGCTCATGTGACAAGATCAGGCCCATCTGTCAAGGTCAAAGTTAAAAAAAATTGTTTTGAGGGCATTCGTGTTTCACTTACACATCTTGTTTGTCTTGATGATATGGATGTAAGATATAGCAGAGCAGATACTTATGAAATTCTCAGTATCTATCTATTGTTAGTCAAAGAAATATCATACAGTAGAATCATCTCCATTCCAATCAAATTAATAGCTGTTTTCTGTTTATTGCAACTAGATATTTGCACAAAACATTTGATTTTTAGCTCACCTTGAGAAGTGCTCAAGGTAGCTATTGTGATCGATCAATATCCGGCGTCCGTCTGTCCGTCACGGCATCAACTTTTTGTATAAACGACATCTCCTCCTAAACTTATGAGTCAAAATCAACCAAACTTGGCAGAAATATTCCTTGGGTGGTCCCTTGTAAAATTGCTAAAATGGAAAGGATCCGTGCCGTAGCACAGGAAAAGGGGCCTTAATGACAAATTTCTTGTTTACACTATAGAAGCCACTAATATGGTCCAATCTTCATGAAACTTTGTCAGAATATTTGTTAGGTCATGAGGATGAATTCTATTGAAAATGGGTAGGATATGTGTCATATCACAGGAAAAGGGGCCTTAATGACAATTTTGTCGACAATTTCTTTAAACGACATCTCCTCCTAAACTTTTGAGTCAAAATCAACCAAACATGGCAGAAATATTCCTTGGGTGGTCCCTTGTGAAAATTACTAAAATGGAAAGGATCCGTGCAATATGTGTCATATCACGGGAACTGGGGCCTTAATGACAATTTTGTCAACAATTTCTTTAAACAACATCTCCTCCTAAACTTTTGAGTCAAAATCAACCAAACATGGCAGATATATTCCTTGGGTGGTCCCTTGTGAAAATTGCTAAAATGGAAAGGATCCGTGCCGTAGCACAGGAAAAGATGCCTTAATGACAAATTTCTTATTTACACTATAGAAGCCACTAATATGGTCCAATCTTCATGAAACTTTGTCAGAATGTTTGTCAGGTCTCAAGGATGAACCCTATTGATAATGGAAAGGATTCATGCCATATCACGGATGAAGGGGCTTTAATGACATTTTTTTGTGTTTTCACTCTAGAAGCCACAAATATGGACCTATCAACATGAAACTTGGTCAGAATGTTTGTTAGGTCATTAGGATGAAGTCTTTTGAAAATGTGAAGGATCCTTGCCATTTCATGAGAAAAAAAGGCCTTAATGACAATTTTCTTGTAAGAGCTCAAGATGCCACAAATATGGTCCAATCTTCATGAAACTTGGTCTAGAATGAACTCTGTTGAAAATGGGAAGGTTCATGCCAAATCACAGGAAAAGGAGTCTTAATGATAATTTACTTGAAATATCAGGTGAGCGATTTAGGGCCCTCAGGGTCCTCTTGTTTGAACAAGTAGTTCCTCCTGCATAAGATTAATGTGAACTATTACAAAAGTTGCTAACTTATAGTTGTACATGTAATTAATTGGATTCCAATATTTTAACTTCATAATTATCATAAACTTTCTAGATGTTTTATACAAGTATATACACAACAACAACAACACAAGTATATACACAACACTATCAATCACTTGGTAGAGCCTTTATCTTGATATCTTTCAGAGTGAACGGGAGTTTGAAAACATGGTGGATGACCTGAATGCAGGAATGCAGCTAAATACAGTAATACCTTTTTATACGCCCGAAGGGTCGTATTATGTTATGGCCTTGGTCGTCCCTCTGTCTGTCTGTCTGGCCGTCTGTCCGACCGTTAGCAATTTTTTGTGTGTGCAACTCCTCCTAAACTACCAATGGGAATAAGCTGATACTTGGCACAATCACTCCCTATGATGTCTAGGCATGCATAAGACTTTTGAAATTCAAATCGCTCCAGTCATTCCTGAGAAAATCTTTAATTATCTGCCCTTGAATTTAACAAAAATCACTGCTTTTTGTGTGCATCTCCTCCTTAACTCTCTATTGAAATGAGCTAGAACTAGACACAATTACTCTCTTTGATGTCTAGTTGTGCATAAGATTTTTCAATTCAAAATGCTCAAGTCATTCTTGAGTTATCTTGAATTATCTGCCCTTGAGTTGAAGAAAAAAAATTCTTGTCAGCTCATTTTCTCTTACATTTTGGATGGGAATAAAAGGAAACTTGCCACAATGACTCTGAGGATGTCTTTTTGTGCTTAGGACTAAATATATTTTCATATGTAAAGTAGTTCCTGATTTATCTGCCCTTTACTTCACAAAATGGTTTGAATTTACAGGGTTTTTTTTGGTGTGTGTGTGTGTTTGTGCACAAATTTAATTGGGTTGAAATAAATTTGTCACAGTATAACCCTGATATTTGGTTGTGCATAAGACTTCAGAAATTCAAAAAGCTTGGGTCTTTCTTGTATTATCTGCCCTTGAATTGATTGAAGTTCACTATATTTCTTTTGTGAGCAACTTGCTACACTTTGAATTTGAATGAACTGAAACTTGCAAAATGACTGTTTGGCATATAGTTGTGCATAAAACCATTTTCAATTTACACTCAAAAGGTTATACTATGTTATGGCCCCAGTCATCTATCTGTCTGTTTTCAATTTTTAGCTCCAATGGCTGAAAGCCACTGGGGCTATTGTCATGGCGATGTGTCTGTCGTGCCGTCGTCCGTCCGTCCGTCCGTGCGTGCGTTCAGTCGTAAACTTTTTCTTTAAAAATCTTTTCCTCTGAAACTACTGGATGAATTTCTACTAAACTTCACAGGAATGATCCTTGGGTGACCCTCTTTCAACGTTGTTCAAAAAATTTTGATCCAATGAAAAACATGGATTAAATGGGCGTGGCTAATTTCCAAATATGGTAAAAAGTGAGTTTTTTCTCAGATTCTAAATGATGGATACCAATTAAATTTTACATGAATGATCATTGGGTGACCCTTTATCAGTCTACTAAAAAATATTGTGATTGGATGAAAAATATGCATTTTATGGGCGGGGGTCTTTTCTCTATATGTTATTATTGGAAATTTTGAAAACCAATTTCTCAGAATGTAATTGATAGATATCAACCAAATTTCACTGGAATGATCCTTGAGTGAACCTTTATCAGTCTACCAAAAATTATTGTGATCGGATGAAAAATATATTTTTTAGGGATGGAGGTCATTTCTCTATATGTTATATTGTAGAAACTTTGAAAATCATTTTCACAGAATTTAATCAATGGATATCAACCAAATTTCCCTGGAATGATCCTTGAGTGACTCTTTATCAGTCTATCAAAAATTATTGTGATCGGATGAAAAATATGTTTTTATGGGCGGAGGTCATTTCTCTATATGATATATAGTGGAAACTTTGAAAATCATTTTCACAGAATTTAATCAATGGATATCAACCAAATTTCACTGGAATGATCCTTGAGTGAACCTTTATCATGCAGCGAAAAATTAATGTCATTGGATGAAAAATATGTCTTTTATGGGCAGAGGTCATTTCTCTATATGTTATATAGTAGAAACTTTGAAATTCATTTCAACATTAGTAGAACCCAAAATATTTGAAATCTAGGCAAACCATAGATTTGCTATTTCAAGAATTTCAAGCCTGTGGAGCAACTCAAGCCATTCATGGCTTTCTAGTTTAAGCTATCATTCAAGCTCACATAACTGACAAGCCAAGGTTACTGACAAGCCCCTTCGGGCGTATATGTGCAGCTCTGCAAAGCACTTGTTTGGAAAAAAAGCTTTGGAAACATTGTGGATGTTGAAGAAAATGCTTTCCCAATTATATATATACTTGTTAAATACATTTATGAAATGAAAATTCAAGAAATTACTTGAATTTTTCATTTGTTCCAAATAGTTTCAACTTAAGACATACAGATCTCATAGACATAACAATTGATGTGTCATGCAGGGATACAAAACATTGATATCCCATTTCTGCTCAATCCCATTTTGATGCCACTGAATAAATTTAAGGAATAGCTTGAAACAAGCAATCTCTTTTGTTCACAATGTTTATGATTCTATTCTATGACCTAAAGATTGTCTTAACACTTTCCTGTTTTATAAAATTTTGGACCTGTCCAAATTCAAAGGTTTTGCAGATAAAAATTTAAAGTGGATTTGATTTGAAAAATAACCATTTAGTAGGGTAGAAAATAGTTCGGAAAAAGAAGAAATTGCTTGTCAGGAGCAATTTCTTCTTTTTTCACAATGTTTTCTCAATCATAAAATCACAGGCACGTAAAAAGCAGGGATTAAACAGCAAAGGGTTAAACTTTTTAGAAATCAGAGCAGTCTAAAATTTTGTGATCTGGTAATAGGATTAATAGTTTCTAGTTGCTTCAGTACATAAGTGGAACCTCTGAATCTACACTTCTGTTAAAAGCATCTCACAACTTAATTGACAAAAAGTACTAATTATTGAATCAAATAATAGCTATCTCCTGTTAATAGCAAATTCTGGATAATAGCAACAGAAGGGTTGACAAATTGAAGTTGCTTTTAACACAATTCCACCGTATAATATTTCATTATTATTTTCAGGTTAGTCCATTTGTAAAATTGAAGATGGGTGGAGAGTTGAGTCTGTATGTTGATAATGAACATCCAACGCATTGTTTCAGTCCCTGTGGTCATATGGCTTCAGAAAAAACAGTCAAGTAAGTACAGAATAAAGAATAGTTATAAGTTATCCTTTGACATAATGAACCTGGAACATTCATAGCTTTCCTTTGCATGAGGTTCAAAGATCAGTAAGTACATATGTATGACTCAAAACATGGTTATTTTGACATATTGAACCTGGAACACACACAGCATACTGGTGCCGGAGGTTCAAAGATCAGTTAGTACATATGTATGACTCAAAACATGGTTATTTTGACATATTGAACCTGGAACATACAGCATACTGGTGCTGGAGGTTCAAAGATCAGTTAGTACATACAGTAAAATCTCAGCCGTTCGCACGCCGGTGGTTCGTAGGTATGTGTTGGTTCGTATACATGCTTTGGTCCCGATTTTCTTCCCTCTTTATCTTTGTATGAAGGCTCCGAGTAATTCGCACGTCGATGGTTCGTAGTTCGTAGCCCGTGTCAAGTCCCGAGAGTTTCCAAATAACACAAATTAATGTGTTTAATCCGCAGGTGACCTTAATTATTGTATTTCATCCGGTTTTCTCATACCCATTATGCATAAATAACTGTGCAAATCATTGACTTCCACACAGATTTATCGTAATGCCAAGATTTCATCGTCCACTGAATAAGTACTCATAGTGATTTGATCCAAAGGGAAAACACTCTGATGTAGTTAATATTTGGCATGTAAATAATTGACAAAATTACTTTGTTTAGGATTTAAATAATGACGAAACGAAAGATAATCATTGTTCAAGTGAGATTTGTTGCGTCCTTTCTCTCTACAAAATTGTCTCGTTAGAACTTGATTTAAAACATATTCCATAGAACCTTAGAATAAAGCCACAAATATAGGGTACCTTAAGACCAAGTCCGATCTGAGCCATCAAAAAACTACCGACCGCTTGACATTGGTTGGTTCGTACTACGTTTAGTTCGTATAAATTGTCCCGGTCCCTTGAGATACGAACCACCGAGACTTTACTGTATGTATGACTCATTACAAAATAGTTGTAACTGCCTATATATTCATAGGCAGTTACAACTGATTTGTACTGAGTCATGGATATATGCAGGATTAATGTAGTGAAAGATTCCTTTTCGTCCTATTACACTGCAACTCCATTATAACGAAATCTGTTAGAGCGCTAAATCCATTATAACGCGGGGTCCGCTTGGCTCCCGAAATTTGGGGGGGGGTCGACCATTTTGGGATGCTGCGGCGATGTTACCCGATCCGCCGTTAACGCTGTTTTGATCGCGATTTTAGATCGAAGGGTGAAAACACTGAGATAAAAATCGATACTGAGCGAAGCCAGGTAAATCAATACAATTGTTTTTCACACCTCCCGCGGGGCAGTGGTGGCGATAAATGCCTCAGGTCAGAGAGAAATGACTAATTTGATGGCTGACAAACGTATAGTTATATCACTACCGCAGGAGTACCAAACTCACGAGTACAACAATCACAGCCTTTCCTAACCCCAAACTGCTATCTCACTTAGGTCTACGATTTTTAACCCATGGGTGAGTGACTTATAGTCAGAAAGAATGAGTGCCGCCGTCGGAGATACACGGAATCCCAAAAGCTCGCATGCGATTAAATCCAAGTTAATAAATTTCTGAAGAAGCCGTGTTTTCGCAAAATGAGCTAATCTCGTTTTATATTCTCAAATCTTGAACATTTACCGCTATTGACAAACGATTCAAAAAGCGACTCGCCCCTTACCCAATTTTTTGGTTTATTACCTCCCTTTGCCGATCCTGTTGAACTTTCTTATAAATATTACTTTTTTTGTAAAAATATGATAAAAATTATTTTCGTTTATTCTTATCTCTCACTTAATAGTCAACTTAATTGAGTTTTAAACAGGAAGCTATATATAAACCTACATTTCCCGCTTGGATGTGTCAAACAAAGAAACCAAAAATGGCGCGAAACTGTTGGTGACCCCGTCGCTTCGCATTCGTCTGGACTTTCTTTCCTGACGATCTACTTTCTGATAATCAAAGCCGTGAATTAACTTTTTGTCAAACCCAGGGTTACGAACGTTTTACTTGTACGGTTTTCGAGAAGAAGCTTTCGATACCCCTTGACTCGTGAAGATGATCTTTGCAAACCGGCGATTCAAATGTCGTAACAACAGATTCATTTAATTGAATTTATGGCGTTTTTTCTCGCTCACCGAAGAATGCGGTCCTGCACTCCAAGAGATTCGATTACTTTGGTATAGTTTCGATCTGACGTAGGGTATTATTTATTTTGATTGCGTAGATAATTATATTCTCCTATTTTCCAGAAGACAACATTTAAAATATGAAATTCGTTGATCTTATGAAACTTTCTGGATTTTACTAACTTTACCCTTTTGAGATCGTCGTTATCGGTGTTTCTCAGCTGCCGGGCAGGTAGGCCCGAGAAATCGGGATTCAGAGAATTGAGAGGAGTCTGCGATCGTTTAACCCAACAAACTAGATTACTTTATCAAAGATAGTTTTGTTTAGCTTGGGGACAACAAAATGATCTTAAAAAAAATATCAAAGTAATAAACCGCGTTTGTTCTTCAAATCATTGCCGAGTTTTAAAAATATAAAATGCGATGGCCTAAATATGTACATGTATAGGCCTATTTAGATATCCGATATCGTTATCAATATTGACCCTGTGTCTGTAACGTTTCCGCGGTACGTTATTGATCACCACGGGAGGGGTGGGGGAATCGGCGGCGGCAGGGGGGGGGTACAGCGTTATAGCACCGGATACATCCACTTCTTCCGCTGTTTCATTTCTTGGACCCCGACCACAGCGTTTTAATGGAGTTGCAGTGTATTTTGGAGTAGTTAGATAAAAGACAACCCACTATCAGATTTTCCAAAAAAAGGAAG
Source organism: Fragum whitleyi (assembly GCA_948146395.1). NCBI lineage: Eukaryota > Metazoa > Mollusca > Bivalvia > Cardiida > Cardiidae > Fragum > Fragum whitleyi. The sequence continues at coordinate 53,045,602 of OX411544.1, read as the reverse complement.
TTTAGTTTTGTTTGGACTGAAACATTTATTTTCCCCACTTTTAACATGAACAAAAAGTATCATTTTGTATTTGAATTCTGAATAAAAGATTACATTTCATATAGAGATATTTCATTTGCAAATATTTGAATATAAAAAGGATATTGCTACTGGCAAAAACATTGAAGAGACAAAGGCGACTCCAAGAAAGGATCATTGTAAATTTTGATAAGCTGTTTTTCAAGAAGCCTCTTCAAATATTTTGAAAATAACAATTTCACTTCCAACAGAGATGAATTTAGTCTCTCATAACAAAACACTTCTTGTGATTTCTTAATACAGCTTCATATGGACATGTACTGAACAACAAAAGTGACGCATCACCCTTTCAATGAAAAATAATTCTGCCAATAAACTTCTTTAATAGAGAGTAGACAATTTTTAATCAGTTTTGTTGAACCTTTTCTTACAGATACTGGTCTCAGGTTGCAGTCCCCCATGGTTGTCAAGGCTTTCACGCCATTTGTCCATTTTGTGCCACGCCACTAGACGAGGACCCGTGTATCGTTAAACTTATATTCCAAGACTATACAGACTGATAAACGTACACAAAAACAAGCTTTCCATGTACATCATGAAGATGGAGTGATGAACCTTCACGAAAGTGTCTACCGTATTTTCTATAATAAAGTGTTCTTCTCGATAGAAGCTCTCTCCTATTTACCATGAGAAATCTGCCCTGTATTGGGACGATAAAATGGGCAAACTGTTTGAAAATTATACCTAGCTTTGCATGCAAAGCAAGGTATAATTTGTAAACTGTTTGCGCGTTTTAGTCATCCTGAATGCAAGGCTGTATATATTGATTGAAATTACTCAAATTTTAAGAATTTTGGGAGTCAGTCTTTCTTCTCTAATTTGAGACTAATTCCCTGTAAACAATCAATATAGCAAGAGCTTGGAGGAAATTCAACTGAAATTCTAATTCAAGATGATTTCCCTCCAAATAATCATTTAAATCATTATTTGCAAAAAGATGTGAATTTGATACAAATTTGCTTCAAAAAATGGGACAAAATACAAGCTCTGCGCTTATGTTTTGTACCGTTAGAAGAAACTCATTATGTTCCTTTTATAACAAAGATTACAAAAAGATTGTTATCATGGTAGACTTTTATAAAGGTTTATCTATTCCAATGTGGTACTGTGTACACTTTTTCCTGTGATTTTCACTTTGCTTCAGCCAAAAAATAGGTGCTTGTTTGCTCTTCTTTAAGAAAGTAAGACCTTTTATACATGAAGGGACTGTCTTGCAAAACCAGCTTTGATATCAGGGTACAAGAACGTTTAAAAGAGGTTTTGGCTTATTTTAAGGAAAATGTGTAGTTTTGGAAAATATTCTATACATTATTTGAGAGATATCGTTTAGGTTATGAGAAAATTTAGGTTTTATTGTGTATATTAGATAAATTCTGATTTTACAGGGCCAATTTTTAATGTTCGTGAACCTCATCCTTTCCAAATGATGTTCCCATTGGGAATCTCTTTCAATATGGAGAAGCCTATTTGTCTGCCTTATTTTCTGTTCCCTTACACAAGCTTGGACAGTCTTTACATGTATTATTGGTCTGAAATAATTTTTTGATAAAACTTTTTTTTACATTCACTGCTGCTACAGCTTTTGCCAAAGAGTTTGGCTTTTAGAAGCAAATTTGCTGTTTTGTCCTTGCCACAATTATTCCAGGGTTTCAAAGATATGTCAATGGGTTTTCTTTGTGAAAATTGGATAAACAAAATTTGACAAGATTATAATGTGAATTGAAAGACAAACAAAGTTAAAAATAAGTAATAATTAATTAATGGGTATGGTTATCCAAATTTTTCACAAACATTTGGAGTTTTAGATGTTATTGTAAAAAAACTTATAAGGAAAGAAATAGCTGGTTCAGCGCAAAACAATTGTAACTGCCTATGAACATATAGGCAGTTAGAGCTGTTTTGTGCTGAACCTGCAAAATGCTTGCAACTAAGAGGTTCTTATTTATATGATGTCAGTTGGGAGCTTTAAATGTCTCAAAAATAGAAGCTTAACAAGCAAGTAACACTAGCAACCTTAAGTTTCTTCTATATTTGATTGAAATGGAAGCTTTAAATGTCACTGGAAACAAAATCTCAATGGAATAGTAAAGTATGTAACTAGAGTCCAATTTGTTAAGTTTTGAAGTTGACCCCAGAGAAAAGGTTTGCATTTGTTAACTAATTTACAAGTGTTTTCCTGAAATGCCCTGGTTACTATGATGTATCTTTGAGCCCCTTTGATCACTTCACTTTCTTCACAATTGAGACAGTGCCTAAGTATTTCTTAGTTATTGAAGGTTTTGAGAGTCAGATAGCATATTCTATATTGGAGATAAGGGCAATGGTTGTCTAAAGGGACTATGTCAATACATTGTTCATTGTACAGTTGAAATTGCTCAAACGACCACTTCTATTTAGCGACCATTTTTATTAAGTGACCATCATGAAAAGTCCCTTCACTGCAAGCAAAACCTCTGAAAATGTGCACATTCTTCAATGAAAAATTGGTTATCATTGATCTTATGATGTTTGAATCCATTAGAATGACCTTATTTATCTATCCTGAAATATTGTATTTAGCGACCATTTCCACAAGCAACCACTTTTTAGCTCCACTGGCTGAAAGCCACTGGGGCTATTGTCATGGCGTTGTGTCCGTCGTGCGTCCGTCCGTGTGTGCGTGCGTCCGTCCGGTCGTAAAACTTTTCTTTAAAATTCTTCTTCTCAGAAACTACTGGATGGATTTCAACCAAACTTCACAGGAATGATCCTTTGGTGACCCTCTTTCAAAGTTGTTCAAGAAATTTTGATCCAATGAAAAACATGGATTTAATGGGCGTGGCTAATTTCCAAATATGGTAAAAAGTGAGTTTTCTCAGATTCTAATTGATGGATACCAATTAAATTTTACATGAATGATCCTTGGGTGACCCTTTATCAGTCTACAAAAAATCATTGTGATCGGATGGAAAATATGCTTTTTATGGGCGGAGGTCATTTCTCTATATGTTATGTAGTGGAAAATTTGAAAATCATTTTCTCAGAATGTAACTGATGGATATCAACCAAACTTCACTGGAATGATCCTTGAGTGACCCTTTATCATTCTACAAAAAATCATTGTTATCGGATTGAAAATATGCTTTTTATGGGCGGAGGTCATTTCTCTATATGTTATTTTGTGGAAACTTTGAAAATCATTTTCTCAGAATGTAACTGATGGATATCAACCAAATTTCACTGGAATGATCCTTGAGTGACCCTTTATCAGTCTACAAAAATCATTGTGATGGGATGAAAAATATCCATTTTATGGGCAGAGGTCATTTCTCTCTATGTTATATAGTGGAAAATTTGAAAACCTTTTTCTCAGAATCTAATTTTTGGATATCGATCAAATTTCACTGGAATGATCCTTGAGTGACCTTTTAACAGTGTACTAAAAAATATTTTGATTTGATGAAAAATATATATTTTATGGGTGGAGGTCATTCCTCAATATGTTAAATAGTGGAAACTATGAAGTCATTTTCTCAGAATGAAATAATGGATATCAATCAAACATTTTTGGTATGATCCTTTGGTGACCCATTATCATGCAGACAAAAATTTGATTTGATGAAAAATATTTCTTTTAGGAGCGGAGGTCATTTCTCTATCTATAACATAGTTGAAACTTTGAAAATCATTTTCAACATCAGTAGAACCCCAAATATCTAAAAATCTAGTCAAAACATTTATTTGCTTTTACAAGAATTTCAAGCCTGTGGAGCGACTCAAGCCATTCATGGCTTTCTAGTTAGTGGTCCCCTTAGTGGTCGCTTAACACAAGTTTTACTGTATACAAATATGCGGTAGGCAATGCAACAGTGTTGCCCAACTACTGGAATGTCACTGTTAATGACTCTGAAGATGAATTGATTTCATTATTCCTAGATAATTTTCTAACCATAGAATATGTTTAACATGTATTATCTGAATACATTCCATGATATTAAATATGTTGCTCTTGAGTGGATGGTCAATCAAATTGAGTGGATTAGTATATTAGATTTAGATATGGTGAAGAGTATAGTTTAGATTATTTGACATGAGATGGACTTCTATGAAAATTTGTTAAGATATCAATAAATGTTGCATCTGATCAATTATAAGTGAATTATACATCAAATAGTGTTTGTATACTTAATCCCATGAAAGGATGTGCAATTAGGGATGAAAATGATCATGGCCCAAGATTATGAAATTGGTCTCATTCTGAGAATGATAAAACTGAGAATTTTCTCAAATTTAGAATGTTGATAAATGTATAAAAATGAAAGATCATATAAATAAGTTGTTATTTAATTTGATAATATTAATATTATCTTTGATATTCATACATTTATATTAGTATACCAACAGAATTAAAGCTTAAATATTTAGTTGAAATTTGAGAAAATTTTGAGTTGAAAATGAGAAAAGTTTTATAATCTTGGGCCCAGATCTTTGTCCCTAGAGCATTCTAACTGAATATCAGGACCTGAGATTATGAATTTTTTGACATGCTCAAATGCAAATTTTTTCTGACATTTCAACTTGAGATTAAAGCTTAAACTCTTAAGTAACACTGTAATTAACATACTCGCCTAAAAGATAATATTATAAATATTATGATTAACAACTTATTGATATTATATTTTTTGTTCATCGAAGAAGAGGGTTTATATTGCTTTGCACGTGTTAGTCAGTCGGTCCCTCAGTCAAAAGACTTTCTTTTCTGTCCAGAGCATAAAAAGTATGGAAGCTCACATGTGGATAGATCTCATTAAGAAGAAGTACAGTGCACAAGAACCATAACTCTATTCATCTTATTTGCTTGAGTTATTGGCCTTTGTTGATTTAAAAAGAATAGACCATTGACCTGTTCTTATGAAGGGAACAAATGCTTTACAAACATCTCTTGTTCATTTAAAGAATGAGAAAAGTTTTATAATCTAGGGACTAGAAGTTTACTTTATCAATTTATGATAAAGATAATATTTATCTCAGATTATGATAGATATTTGAAAATTAATGAATGTTTGTGTAAATGGTCATTTTGCTTTGTTATAGATATGTGGTATAGAAAATGTTGATTTTTATGATTTTTTGTTCACTTTGTTGATTTTGCCTTTGTCAATTACAGTACCTCATTAGTTCTGTTGTGTTGACCTAATTTGTATTTTATCGTCTTTAGGTGACTAAAATCTCGTAACTTCAACTCAAAATAAAGCTGGAGTTACAAAGTTTTGGTCTCCAAATGACAATGTGATTGTTTACTTCTAATACCTCATGCCTGCAACTTAATTTAATCATGGTAACAAAGAAATGATGCCTGGTTATTCTTAAACTTACAAACTATTGCCACAAGCTATAAATTAATAATTTTAATGAAAAGGATTTATCAAGTGTCAGTGATTGAATGCTCTTTGCTTTTGGTCAGTAAAGTGAAAGATAAATTAATACATTATTATAGGGCCTGTGTGTTACATTTCCATCAATTTTACTTGCGTACCAATTAAAGACACTGACCAGTTTGTCCTTCTGCACATACAAAAAAAGCTGGTACCAGCAGTTTCTCCCTCTACCACAATATACTATACTTTGTATATGCTACCAAAGTTGGATGTACATGTGTGTCATCTTCTTTGTTCATCTTGAGCCTGAGGTTATAATACTGTTCTAATTCTCAATTGAGAATTTTCTCAAATTTCAACCTGAGGTTAAAGTTATAAAAATGTTCTTATTTTCAATTGAAAATTTTCTCAAATTTCAACTTGAGGTTAAAGTTATAAGACTGTTCTCATTCTAAATTGAGAATTTTCTCAAATTTCAACTTGAGATTAAAGCTTGAATTGTTTCGTAATACTATAATTGATCCATGGAAATTTTTTTTATGATAATAAGTTGTTACAAATAGCAACTTACTAATAATAATTTTTATTATCATTCAAATATCTAAAATATAAGTTTAAGAAAATTTGCAGTTGAGAATTAGAAAAGTTTATATCCTTGGGCCCTTATTTAAGTAAAAATGTTTGTCCCCATCATGTTACTGCAACTCCTTCTTTAATTAAGGACAAATTTGAATGGTATTGTCACATAATGTTAATTGGCAGAGTATTTTTTAACTCTGGTATTCTTGTGAGTAAATGCACCCTTTTGTTATGTCGTCCGTAACCTCTTTCAATTCAGACCAGTTTAAAATCAAGAAAAATAGGAAAGGGTTGATGCTCATTGTCAGCGTGCCAGCACATATAGTGGATTCAGTACTAAACTATTTCAAGTGCTTATATATATAATATGTACTAAGTGTATTGTATGTAAAAAATATTCAACGAGTTTGTTGGAATTGATAATTGTTGAGGCTCTGCCTAGACAGTTATCAATTACCACAACTGAGTTAGATAAAAGAAATTTATACAATACACTAAGTACATATTATATTTATCTTGTTACCTGTATTTGCCTTATTTTTGTCGATTTTTCTTACAGAAATGCAAGTTTCTAAAAAATAACCAAATTATGTCATTGTTCTAAAAATATCCATGTAATATCATAAAAAATATCATATGGGATGTTTTCACACGGATATTTGTATAGTTATAAGATAAATTATTATAGGTGATAACAATAGTTTTATGCTGAACCCCTGGTAAGAGAATTGTGGAGATATCACTAACTCATCTGATATTAAGTATCGGAGGGAATTGGAGTATCACTGGTTAAACTAAAAGAGGTATTAATATGTTGATGATGTTACTATGTTTTATACATAGATTAGTCATGTTTGTATTACAATAGTCCTTTGCTTTAAGACAATGCAATTTCTTTTACAAATTAATAAAATCCTTCATTCTGTCTAATTTTCATTTTTAGCTCCACTGGCCGAAAGGCCAGCGGGCTATTGTCATGGCAGGGTGTCCGTCGTCCATGCATGCGTGCGTGCGTCTGTCCATCCGTGGGTAAACTTTTACTTTAAAAATCTTCTCCTCATAAAGTACTGGATGGATTCCAATCAAATTTCACAGGAATCTTCCTTGGGTGACCCTCTATGAGATTCCTTCAAAGATTTTTAATCGGTCTAAAATCATGGCTGTAGTGGGCGTGGCTAATTTCCATATATGGTAATAGGTGGATTTTCTCAGAAACTAATTGATGGATATAAACCAAACCTCACATGAATTATCCTTGAGTGGCCCTCTATCAGCCTACAAAAAATCATTGTGATCAGATGAAAAATATGTATTTTATGGGCGGAGGTCATTTCTCTATATGTTATATAGTGAAAACTTTAAAAATCATTTTCTCAGAATCTAACAAATGGATATCAACCAAAGGACAGAATTCACAATTATCCATTTTTGGCCCTGTAATTTCTCATTTTATAAATCTTTGAAAAACATACTTTTAACATTGTGTTTGTATTAAACGACCTTCCTTCAGTTCCTCAATATGAAATAGTTTTTCGTAATACCTTTCTGTCATTCGAAAAAACATCCCCAAATAACCCCTGTTTTCACAAAAATAGCCTTTTACCACAGATTTTTCGTAAAAAGTTTCACCAAACACTATGTTCACACTCACGCGACACCTTTAAATTTTGAAATTATTTAGATTAAATAAAGGGGAATCTATTTTTCAGATTTTAAAAGTGTGGCAGATATGTGATCAATATTCAAAAAAACAAGAATGGAAGTACAATCTTGCAATATTTCAACAATTTTGAGTGTTGTTGAGAAAAATGAGATGTCTGTGATACCAAACATAATGATATAATTTGAATTATTTTGTCTACTAATTGACATGTGATAAAGTAGGACTTCACCTTTTCCTTCAAAGTTACATTATCTCCAATAATTCCCATTGAAGTTTGTCAAACTCAAATTAATTATTAGATATGGTGTCGTAATGACGTCACTTTCTGTATTTGACGTCATAATCACAGACAACGTTAACATTGCACTGAATGTTTGGAATTTGTTCATATATGCCTTATTCCACAAATTAGAATATAAAAATGGCTAATTTGAGTCACCAAAACCATTCATATTAAAATAACCCAAAATAGTGTATCTTTACCTCACCTAAGCACAACGTGCTCAAAGGGGACTTTTAAGGATCACCATGACTCTGTTGTGTGTTGTGCATAGTCAACTTTCTTAAAACCTCTTCTTCTCCTGAACCACTAGGCTGATTTCAATGAAGCTTTACCAGAATGTTCCTTGGATGACCCTTTTCAAAGATCATTCGCAAAAATTTGATTGGCACATAAATATGGGTGTGGCAGAGAGGGGCTTATTTTGAGCCCAAAATCTTTGAACAACATCTTCCCCCTGAACCACCAGGCCGATTTCGATGAAACTTTACCAAAATGTTTCTTGGGTGACCCTTTTCAAAAATTGTTCACAAAATTTTGATTGGCCCATAAATATTGGCGTGGCAGGGTGGGGCTTATTTTAGCCCGTAATCTTTGAACAACATCTCCTACTGAACCACTGGGCCTATTTCAATGAAACTTTAACAGAATGTTCCTTGGGTGACCCTTTACAGAAATTGTTCATGAAATTTTGATTGGCCCATAAATATGGATATGGCAGGGTGGGGCTTATTTTGAGTCTCCTCAGTAATGACTGGGTCTATTATCACTTTAAATTCTTAGAGTAACATCTCCTCTTCAACAATTAAAAAGTTACTTGGATGAGATTCAGGTTTACGGCCATTCTGGTCCTCTCGTTTAAAAAACCCTCTTTATTTAATCATATTCCAATCATTATCAAATGTGCATGATCATGCAAAAAAAAGACATTAACACCAAAATAACCTAGAAATTGCATATTTGCAATATTTATGAGTATAATATAGATCATAGTTACTATTGCCCAGGTTATTTATACAGAGAGCGATGAGTAGTTTATGTTGATAATTAACGCATTTTACAAAAAAAAAGATTCCATTCTTGTATCATAAAATATAAATGAGTAAAACAAGAGGACAAAATTGGTCCTTTATCGCTCACCTGAGTCTGTTTGACCCCAGGGACATCACATCAATTGAATAGTCAGATGTCATAAAGGAGATAATTTCTTCACAAAACTAAGTTTGGGAAAAAATTGTGGCCTCTAGAGATATAAAAAGAAAATTATCATTAAGACCCATTTTCCTGTGATATGTAATGAATCTTTCCCACTTTCCATAGGGTTCATGACATGACCAACATTCTGACCAAGTTTCATGAAGATGAGGCCATATATGTGGCCTATAGAGTGTAAACAAGAACATTGTCAATAAGACCCCTTTTCCCACAGTATGACATGGATCCTTCCTATTTTCAATAGGAGTCACCCTTGTGACTTGGCCAATATTTTGACCAGGTTTCATGAAGATAAGGCAATATTTGTGGCTTCAAGAGCATAAACAAGAAAAATGTTATTAAGGCCCCTTTTCCCATGATATGGCATAGATCCTTCCCATTTTCAATAGGCTTCATCCTTGAGACCTTGCTAATATTCTGAACAAGTTTCATCAAGATTGGGCTATATTTGTGGCCTCTAGAGTGTAATTAAGAAAATTGTCATTAAGGCCCTTTTCCTGTGATATGGCATGGATCCTTCCCATTTTCAATAGGGGTCATCGTTGTGACCTGGCCAACATTCTGACCAAGTTTCATCAAGATTGAGCCATATTTGACGCATCTAGAGTGTAAACGAGAAAATTGTAATTAAGGCCCCGTTTCCTGTGATATGGTATAGATCCTTCCCATATTCTATATAGTTCATTCTTGTGACCTGGCCAACATTCTGACCATGTTTCATGAAGATTGGACAATATTTGTAGCCTCTAGAGCATAAAAACTGTTCTTGACGTCTGACGACGCACACCGCACGACGGACATTCAATGATCACAAAAGCCCACCTTGAGCACAATGTGCTCAGGTGAGCTAAAAAATTCGAAAAAATAAAGAAAACGCTTAAAATCAAACGCATTAAAAACAGCTATTTTAGCTGTCATGGTAACCAGTTTCTGTTTAAATTACAGCATGAGTTGGATAAGTCAAATTTTGGAACTAATCTACAGATGTATGAAAATATTCCATTAAAATAATAATTATGGCCAATCATATTTCATAGTAGGGCTTAATAAAGCAATTTTAGCCTGTTGCCATGGTAACCAGTTCACACAAGAATTCTTTTAAAGGCAATTTCAACAGTTTTTCAATCGTCTCTCCTTTTGTGTCAAATTAAATCTATATCAGAGAGCATATAAGTACAAAAATTGTTTAATTAGTTACAGGGAGTCAAGAAAAAAATACTTAATGCATGTTGTCAATAAATCAAATATTTCAAAAGTAAGTCTTTTGGTTAAGATTGTAGCACACACATTTAAATCTAGGAGGCATATACCATGCTTTATAAGAACATGTGTTTAATACAATTAGTTATCACAACGCCTTTAAAACAATAGATATGTGTATTTTGTGTTGGATTATGCTTATTTTTGTACATTTAATAATGCATTCTGCAAATAGAATCTTTTTCGTTACCATGGCAACAAAATTCGAACATGGAATTTTGTTCATAAGTAAATCGTCTAACTATATTATAATGCCATTCAAGATAAAATAAGCATAATAAACTTATTTTGAATGATTCAATGCCAAAAAATGATGAATTTACTAGGTGCGTGTTAGTTGTTGCCATGGTAACATAGAAAAAAGAAACATAACTTTTAAAGATCATTTTATTACACATAGATGCAAAAGTACCATTTTATAGCATTTTTACCAAAAAATAACACAGGGCCAAAAACACCCTTTCTTGAACCTAGCCCTTTCCCTGGAATGATTCTTGAGTGACCCTTCATGAGTCTAGCAAAAATTATTGTGATCGGATGAAAAATATATATTTTATGGGCAGAGGTTATTTCCCTATATGTTATACAGTGTAAACTTTGAAAATCATTTTCTCAGAATCTAATCAATGGATTTCAACCAAATTTTACAAGAATGATTTTTTAGTGATCCTTTATCAGTCTATGAAAAAATATTGTGATCAGATCAAAAATATGTCTTTTATGGGCAGAGGTCATTTCTTCAGACAGGTTATGTGGTGGAATATCAAATATAGGGTAAAACAAACTATCCTGAAAGGTTAAACAGAATGATTAAATATCATGGAAATTTTATTTCTGTGAAGTTGTATCTGTCTGCAAAAAAATATTTTGATTAGATGAAATGCATATTTTTTTTATTGGCAGAGGGTATTATAACATATAAAGTGAATATTTGATCACCCTTTTGGATACTCATCATAATGATGATTTTTTCTAGACTTGTTAAATTGAATAGGTGTAATGAATATAGATTAGAAGGAGCAAAACCTTCGTTGAAATTCAAATGTATAGAAACATTAGTTGAAATAAGTAGCCTGAGAATACCCCCTCAGAATTTGGTGAGTTTAGTTGAACGAAGGGTGAATCTGAACAGAGTGTAAAATGATGTTCTGACCTACTGACATTCAGAGTGGGGTAGAAAGAGTTGAATTGACTGCACTCTAAGGCATTAGGCAGAATAAAATAAATATATTGGATTGAATATTTTACTTCTTACTATTATTAGTTAGAATTTTGTTTTGATGTCAAACAATTGTTGTGAAGTAACATCTTTTAGTGTAAGTGTTTAACTAAAAGTTAAAGAAAGAAAGATCTGCAGACTAAGTACCAGTATATCGTGCAGTAACATTCTGTTAGTGTTGAAATTCTTATATTCTTATATTTGGATTTTTAACAAAAATTTCACTAGAATGATTCTTTGGTGACCCATTATCAGACTGCACAAAATTATTGTGATTAAATGAAAAATATTTGTGTAACAGGTAGAGGTCAATTTTCAATGTTATTCACTGATCATGAGTTTTTTATGCAGAAATATTTCAGCATATGACCCTTATTTACTTGAAATAAACATTCACTCATTCATTCACTTCAATTATCATCCTCTAATAGTCATTATCAGGATATTCAGGCCTGTTGAGCGAATCAGGGGCTCAAGCGCCTCTAGTGTATTAATCTCTCTTGTAATCGAAAAACCTAGTAACTAAGCTGCAATAGAACTTCTTATTCATTGGTTTTCCACCCTTCTCCATTTGATTAACATTTTGACAGGCAAGAACTCTAAAAGGATTCAGATGTCAATTCTGTTGTCAGTTTTTTAATGAAAAAAAAAGGCTATGGTATTTTAAAAACAAAGATATTATTGAAAGAAAATTCTGTGAAATGAGGAATTTCTTCTATCCCCAGTTATGTGATTTTTCTCAGTAAAGATAGTATTTGTATATTTCTAATATTTGGGGAAGGATAAGAAAGCAATGATATTTATGTAAATATTGAAGATTATTGGAGGGGATAGAGGTCAGGGCCCGAGGTTATAAAACTTTAATCATACTCAATTCAAAATTTTCTCAAATTTCAATTTGAGATTAAAGCGTATTTCTCTTTTTATACTCATTTTAAGGTATTCGCATAAAACATAATATTAATAAATTTTTATAAATAACAATTTATCAATATTATCTTTTATTTTCATACATTTATATAAATTTAAAATTTGAGAAAATTCTCAGTTGAGTATAGCCTGAGAAAAGTTTTATAACCTTGGGACCCAGGTGTGTGAAGACAAATATCCTGAGAATTTTTTAATGCATTGTCGATGGGTCACCAAAATTTCATATCTACAGCTTTTTCAAAGCTGTTTTTTGATGGCTCAGTGTAAATCAGTTGTAACTGCCTATATAAAAATAGGCAGTTACTACTGTTACACACTTAGCCATCAATGTATGACATTTTCTTTTGCCTGCCGATGACTTGTATCTACCCTGTGTTCAAATTACCTAGCTGTTCACATGTTGATTTTTCTTGCTCATAACTGGTTTAAGGGCACACTGTGTTGGTTATTATATACAAGTATTGCCTGTGTCATTTAGAGTTGCTTTGTTTAATTGTTGACATTTCAGGACATAAAATCTTAGAAATTTTCCACATTGGAAGAAGTTCAAAAGTTTATTATCAAATGAGGGGCTGTTTTATCCCATTTAAGTTTATTAATAAAGGAAAAAATCTTAAATATGATAAATTATAAAAAGATATATCATAAAAAGATTATAGTGAGTTAAAGAATACTGAATGTAATGGATATCAAGTATGTTTATTGTTATGTTCTTCTTACTATGGTCTCTGTAAATTATTTTTGCACATTGTATTATGTTTACATTGATATTTTGTATATTTCTGTTATGTTTCTTACCCATTGTAAGATTTTGAATAAATTGCCCGTATATTCAGTGTAGATATTAAGGGTTCATTGCGAAACAGTAGTAACTTCCTATAAATATATAGGGAGTTACAACTGTTTTGCGCTAAGCCATCAATATTAGCTCGGCTGTTTTTTTAGAGAAAACCTTAGGTCTTGCTATAGCCTTAGCCTTGTTAAGGTAGTGGTTGTCGTGTGAAAACTTTCACATCTTGATACCATAAAATCTCTAAGGAGGGCCAACAGCAGAACATAGGCACTCATAGGCGGTGTTTTTGTTTTATCAGCATGGTACTTGCATTTGGTTACATGTTTTGGAATAAGTGCACCAAACCACTGACTAGTAAATTCATTTGAAAAAGACTTGTATTTTGCCATGTTGTTAACTATTCATGATTGGCATGTTATGAAACAAATGAAAATCTTTCTTTTCGTGTGCAGTCTAAAAGATAATAAGCAAAATGATATCGTTTGTTTCTTGCTATCAAAAATTAAAAAGAAAGAAACTAAAAGTTTCACAAAGTCAAAACCACCAATATTACTTCAATACTTTATTTATCAACTATCATACTCGCATTTTGCCAACCTAACCTCATTTCATATTATTACAGTGGTAACTTACTTACTTGAACAAAGAAAAAAGCTAAGTCTGTCTTTTGTTTAGGATTACAAAACATTAAAAAAAAAAAACACTAAAAAAATGCAAAAATAGTTTCAAGCTTTGTTTGAAAGTGCAAATGCAAAGTGCTTTATCATTTTCAAACTTTTGCAAATTTGTGTCATCCTGAATACAAATCTTCTCTGTGTTCAGGATGACATAACTGCGCAAATTGTTTTCAAATTATACCCTGCTTTGCATACAAGTGTATTTGTAAAGCAGGGTATAATTTGCAAACACCTCATGTTGTTTTGTCATCCTAAATGCAGGGCTGGTTTACTTGTTTCTCCAGGGTATGTGCAAAGACGTTCATGTTTGTGTATTGTTTGATAGAAAATATTATTAAATGTTGCTTTTACAAACTAACTTTACTAAAGATTTGTTTTGTATTATGTAATTGTGTTGGCCATTATTTAGAACATGTGCCTTTATTTTGTTCAGAGTTTTTGTACCTGATTGATATTTTTATGCCCCCGCATCTATAGATCTGGGGCATATTGTTTTACTGTTGTCTGTCTGTCCGTCTGTCTGTCTGTCTGCAAAAGTTAACCAAAAAACTTAACATTGCCAATATCCTCAAGCCTATGGGCCTTTCCGAAAAAGTGGTTTACCTCCCTTTTTCCCTATAATCCGCTAGAGTGACTTCCCTTGTTCGGGTAGCAAATCTTTACAGAAAGCATTGAAAGATTACGGATGAAAGACCGTTTGCAGACGATAATGCCGCTAATAATTGTTTAAAAACGTTTTATTTTTGTAATTTTCGTTTTCACTGAAGTTATTTTACAGATATTTCATTGTTTGTACATTTCTTTTATTAGATCCTTTATTTATTTAGTTAAGTATTTTTCGATGAAAATCCAATTGTAATCAATTTATCTTAAATCATACAATATGTAGCCGGCTCAATAGTAAATTATTGTTCATTTATATAAATCATTGTTCGATTCGCTACTGACGTCGTAATCGCGGTTCAAAGTAACCCATTTTTGTATTTTTAGAAGTCGTCCAATCACGAAATAAAAAACTATGATGTTTCTTTTTCTTATTAGAAAACAGAAAATTAAATATATACTTGAGACCGAATTTAAAAACAAAACAAACAAACACACACACAGAAAAAAAAAGAATTATCACTTGGCGCTTAATCTAATTGCAATTTACAAATACGTTGAAGAAATGGTGGTATATCGATATTGAAACTTCGTGGAAAAAGGAGAACTCAAACCGTCGTATAGGCGATATTTCAGTTAATGAAGCATGTTTATGGATATGTTAGCTTTTGCGATATTTTGACAGTACATTTTTTCGTTTCTTTGTGTGCAAAGTTATTTTCACAGTAGTGATTTGTTTAGGCACAATAAATGTTCACACCGCGTATGGAACAAAGAAAATGTCAGCGCCGTCTTTTAATTGCATAGATACGTCAGACTAGGTTAAAGTTGGTTTCATGTTCATTTTCGGTATAGGAGTCATGTATGAAATATTTATTTAGAATCCAGCAGTTTTATTCGGCACAAGCCCCTTTCAGCACTGTTCAAAATTTCATTTTTCCTTTGTTGTATACTTGTTAAAATAAAATGTGAATAGGACAGGGTTGAGCTAAGAGCATACATTTGGCAATGAATGCAAATGACATGCCCTGCTTATTTTTAATGATTCAACACTCATGAAATATGGCTGTAGTGACCGAAAATAAAAAATAATTTTAGAAAAAATACAATCATATCTTTTTTGTATGTATGCGTACACGTGTTACTTTGTAGAAAGGGTTTGCGATGTGTCAAGGACCCCATTGGGATCAAAGAGCGGTAAACCACGACAGTAGCAGACATAAGTTACAACACGTGTGTTAAATAAACACCGCACTGTTGATAATGAAGCGGCGCACGTGGCATATGACATTACGTAATCGTAATTATTTTTTCTTAAATCCAATTTTAACAGGGAGATGGATAAAACAAAATTTTATTTAAAGGATATTACTGCGTTTCAATAATACTAGAATTTGGATAATATAATGGATTCGTATGAGGTTAGTGTTAAACTAAAATCTGAACAGATCAGAAAAGAATCTTTATTTAACTATTCAACTTGAATATTTATGGTTAACCCTAGAAATGCATGCATGTAATATAACATGCATAATTATTGGCGATTTTAAAAAAAATAGAAAAGTCCTTACGGAAATTATGAGTACATTTTTACGTGTACTTAAAAGCCAAATTCGATATAAGAACATATGTTAATTTGGACCATTAAGAAATGAAATACCAACTGCGTGGAATTATTTCTACATTTTTAAAATTACACCTAACTGTATTTGTCTTTTATTTCCACAATAAGTTTATAATTGTATAGAATTAAATTTGCCGCCGTCATTTTTGTCGTCTGTTTTTTTTTTTTTTTGCTAATGAGTGCGTTCGTTTTGTTACAAACGATTATGCCAGGGCTTTTATTTAAATAATGAGAGTAAATAGTCATCACGAAAGAAATTCACACAAACAATCAAATCAAAGTTGTTTTCAAAAGACGTGTCGAATAATTTTCATGGACGGACATCGACACTTTATCAAGAAGAAAAAAACACCATATTACATTTTACCTTATAAATCAAAAGTCTCCTTTCTTCGGTTTTTTTTTATTAAAAAAAAATTCAAAAAGTCAAAATTTATTTCTAGGGACAATAAATTATTGGTTTAAAATATATAGGTTTAAATGTCAAAATAGACTGAATTATCAAGATATACTTAAATAAAATACAGAAGAGTAATTGTTCTTCAAAGACTTTCAAAGTTTTATCTGCTAAAAAATATCGTTCGCATACTCTTTGGATTTAGACTAACTTTAAAATTTTGTGGTCTGGTAATGGGTTTGTACACGGACCCTAATTATACAGTATTGAGTGTCCCTGTTTAATCCTGACCCGAAAGATTTTTTTCTCAGCCATTTTAAATCAGATATTGGCTACCCAGAAATAGAAGGACGGCCGTCTCCATGTTCAAATACACTGGAGAGTAGTTAGGCCCGATTATTCTTTTTCTGTATTTTCGGAAAGTCCTATAAACTCGTTTTTTCGCGTTGATTTCAAAGACGCTCCTATATCAGCAATATTATCCATCTGAAATTTGCTACCCGGAAATGGAGAGTTATGACCGTTCGTTGTTTCAATGCACCGGAGAGTATTCAAGTTCGATAACTCCATTTCTATATTTTCGGAAAGGCCCATTCAAGATATAAGGCTAATATCTGGCATGATGATAGATCTCAATGATCCGCATCAGCTGGTACCAAAGTCAAGGTCATGTGACAAGGTCAAGGTCATATGTCAAGGTCAAACATTGAAAAAAAATGCTGTTACTGGGGCATTCATGTTTCACAAACACATCTTGTTCTCTTGTCAATTGTGCTACATATTTCTAGTACTTTATTGTTGTTCTACAGCTTCATAGAAATTTTGTTATTGTTCTCTTTATTAATTGCATTGCATAAAACATTTTATACACCTGTCAAAAGACGGAAAGTATTAACCTTTTTCTGTTTTGCAAAATTTTGGACCTGTCCAAATTCAAAGGTTTTGCAGACAGAAATTTAAAGTGGATTTAATTTGGAAAATAACCATTCAGTAGGGTAGAAAATGGTGTGGAAAAAGAAGAAATTGCTTGTCAGAAGCAATTTCTTCTTTTTTCACAATGTTTTCTCAATCATAAAATCACAGGCACGTAAAAAGCAGGGATTAAACAGCAAAGGGTTAAGTGATTACCTATGGCATTTGGATGTCTGGCAGGCTGGAGGCGTCTACTCTTCTGTGTGGAGCATAACTCTGTCAGGTTGAACTGAAACTTAGCAGCTATGTTTCTCTCATTAATACATTTTGAAACTGATTGTAATAGTAAAAAATGGCTAAGAAACAAAGCGAAAATGATAGTCTCTGGCTTAAGTATGATCTCACCTATACCCCTGACATGAAAAATCAAACAACCTGATTCTTTTTTTCAAATTCACTGTATTGAACACCTATGGCTGTTATAGAATAAGCTGTATCCTGATTGACAGTAAAAAAATCATATTTTGTAAATGGCTCTATCTAAATTACAAAATTATTCACATCTTGTTTAAAGCTTTTATTTGCATTAAAATTTAGATTCATGTCAAGAAAGACATAATATGGAATATTAAAGGGAATGCTTGCTGATGCATGAATGTTCAGTAATCAACTAAACAACATTCCATTTAGTTTGCAAAATTCATCTTTTCCACACATTTTGTTAATGATTAAAATTAGTGTTTTACATCAGTAAAGAAAGCTGTACTTATAAAACCGTTACCCCCTTTTAAAAATTTCCGACTGGTCCAAAATTGAATAGTTTGCTGACAACAATAAAAAGTAGATGTAATTTGAAAAATGTAATCCTACTTTTTGGTAGAAAACATTGTGGAAAAAGAGAGATTGTTTGCGACAAGCAATTTCTTCTTTTTCTGCAATATCGTCACAAATAAAGATTAATAGGGATATCAAATCTTGGGACTAAACAGGGTAGGACCAGAGACCCAATTCAAAAAAAAAGGTATTATAGAAAAATGGATGAGCAATTAAGTAAAAAATTCAGAAAACAAGTTAGAAACATAATACAATGTAACTATTGATATCTGCAGAATATATGTGTCTGCCAAGTAAATTCAACTGTTTTGTCATTGACTGACTAATGATGTTTGCAGAAGATTTGTTGTATCTTCTTACAGAACTGCGGATAGAGGGTGTAACTTTTTAACATTGAAATCATTTTTTTTTTTTAGCTCACCTGAGCACGAAGTGCTCATGTGAGCTATTGTGATCACCTTTCGTCCGGCGTCCGGCCGTCAGTCGTCGGTCTGTCGTCCGGCGTCCGTCAACAATTTCTTTAAACGACATCTCCTCCTAAACTACTTGGCCAATTAACACCAAATTTTACAGAAATGTTGCTTAGGTGGTCCCCTTCAAAAATAGCTAAAAGAATTGAAATGCATGAAAAACTCTGGTTGCTATGGCAACAAAAGGTGAAATTTTAAGAAAATCTTTAAAATTCTTCTTCTTCTCAACCAGAAGTCCTACAGACTTAAAACTTGGCATGGATGATCAGTTCATAGACCTGAATAAAAATAGCTAAAATCATATCTTTTGGGCCACCAGGTGCGGAGCACCAGGGGGGAGGGGGTAGTACTTTGAGTATATTTTGTAATCTTTAAGCTTCTTCTTCTTCGGAACTAGGAGCCCTACAGACTTGAAAATTGGCATGGAGGATCAGCTCATAGACCTTAATAAAAATAGCTAAAATCATATCTGTTGGGCTGCCAGGTGCGGAGCACCAGGGGGGAGGGGGTAGTACTTTTGTGAAAATTTTGTAATCTTTAACCTTCTTCTTCTTCGGAACTAGGAGCCCTACAGACTTGAAAATTGGCATGGAGGATCAGCTTTTAGACCTTAATAAAAATAGCTAAAATCATATCTGTTGGGCTACCAGGTGTGGAGCACCAGGGGGGAGGGGGTAGTACTTTTGTGAAAATTTTGTAACTTTAACCTCCATCTTCTTCTGAACCAGGAGCCTGACAGATTTCAATTTTGGCATGGGTGATCAGCATATGGACCTTTATAAAAAAAGCTAAAATCATGACTGTAGATTCACCAGGTGCGGAGCACCAGGGAGAGAGGGTAGTACTTTTGTGAAAATTTTGTAACTTTAACCTTCTTCTTCTTCTGAACCAGGAGCCTGACAGATTTCAATTTTGGCATGGGTGATCAGCATATGGACCTTTATAAAAATAGCTAAAATCATGACTGTAGATTCACCAGGTGTGGAGCACCAGGGGGAGAGGGTAGTACTTTTGGATCAATTTTGAAATCTTTAACCTTCTTCCTCTTCTGAACCACAAGCCCTACAGACTTGAAAATTGGCATAGAGGATCAGCTCATAGCCCTTAATAAAAATAGCTAAAATCATGACTGTAATGCCACCAGGTGAGGAGCACCAGGGGTGAGGGGGTAGTACTTCTGTGAAAATTTTGTAACTTTAACCTTCATCTTCTAATGAACCAGGAGCCCTACAGACTTCAATATTGGCATGGATGATAAGCATATGGATTTAAAATAAAATAGCTAAAATCATGAATGTAGGGCCACCAGATGCGGAGCATAAGGGGGGAGGGGGTTGTACTTTGGATCAATTTTGAAATCTTTAACCTTATTCTTCTCCAAGATCAGGAACCCTACAGACTTGAAAATTGTCATGGGTGATCAATATATTGACATTAATAAAAATAGCTAAAATCATGACTCTAGGGTCACCAGGTGCTGAGTGTCTTGGGGAGGGGGTAGTCACTTTGGATCATTTTTGAAATCTTTAAACTTCTTCTAATGAACCAGGAACCAGGAGTCCTACAGACTTGAAAATTGGTATGGATGATCAGCATATGGACATTAATTGAATTAGCTTAAATCATGACTGTAGATTCACCAGGTGCAGAGCATCTTTGGGGAGGGGGGATTGCTTTGTTAAGAATTTTGAATCCCTACAGCCTTTATATTTGACATGGATTGATCAACTCATTAAAGAAAACTTTAAAAGTCTTAGACTCAGCATGTATATCTGGCATTGATTAGCTGATCACAGACCTTTTATGAAAAAAGCTTAAATAAATAATGACCAGGGGAGGAGCAGAGGGGGGAAGGATTATTTCAAATGTTATCTGATTGAATAAGTGAAAATCTCTTTTTCTGTGGTTGCATGGACATACCTAGGTAATGAAGTTTTTTTCTCAGGTGAGCGACCCAGGGCCAACGGCCCTCTTGTTTACCAAAACTATGACAAAATTAATGTTGGGTTTCTTGTTGAAATTGCCTCAATGAGGAAACTCTAATGAGTACCCACGCTATAGGATTTTGGTAAAAAATAATGAATTTAGTATAGCTTGACCATATCCTATCTGAACTTCAGTTCTTAAGGTAGTGGACCCGTAATAGTCCTGCGACGTTTGGGAACTATTGAACTTAACAATGTTGACCAAGGTTTCCTAATGAAAATCATTAGGAAACCTCGGTTAACACTGTTAAAGTTAATTATATTAAAAACGTTGCTGAACTTTTACGGGTCCACTACCATAAATACCATCATGTACTCCTCCTTTTTGTACTTTTGATGTTAGCTGTAATTGATTGATTGAATAAGAATGATCTGATATTTGAATATATTGGGATTAACAATTGAATGTGATGTCATCATATTTATTAAAACATGAAAATTGCTAACAATAAATGACTTGTAGTTTGTATAAGACCCTTTTTACAATGAGATTTTGTAAAAAACGAAAAAGCTAACTAAACAACTCAAGACCTGTAACTATTTGTATTCAATGAGCTTGTAGATTTCATGAAGAGAAACTACCTAATATGTGACATGTCACAAAATGAGGGACCAACTAAGAAGTCTATGAATTATGTGAAAATGAGATTTGATTAAAAATAGGTAAATCGATACTATACAATACAAATCCTAAATTTGCTATTAAAAGCAACCAACATGAGTAAAAAAATATTTATGATATGACCTACGTTGCGGGGGTGAAATAACCCCGTTGAATATTTTTGATATAACAGGGGTGTTATTACAATAGTGGAATTACTAGCAAATGAGCTCAGAGCGAATAGCAACATTATTTTGTGACCGTGAAAATGGCGTTATAAGCTTTAGGGAAATGTTGAATTTCAAGAATTTTAACGATTTTTTGCAAGCGTTCGGTTTATATTATAAATGGAACATAAAATTTGTGCTCATAAAATACAAAATTTATTAAACTCGTCATCTTAAACAGATAAAAACTCGACACAGCCTGGTTTTAATCTGTTTATAGATGAATCGTTTAATAAATTCAGTATTCTATGACCACTCATTCAATATCCTCTATTTACAAACTCACAACCAGAGGGAGAATTTCAAAAAAAAAAAAACTACATGTATTTTGGAAGAAAGAGTAATTCAGAAATTCAGAAAATTTGCTAGCCTATGCAATCTTCATAGTCCGACTATGGTTGATTCTTTACGCACAACCCACATGTTACCTTTTGGTGTGAAGTATCACATTTTATGTTAGATAATTAGATAATTGACTGGTGATAAATTTGCTGTTATTTTTACATGCCACTAAGGTCAACATATATTGATATCGTCTTCTCTGCCCCCCCCCCCCCCCCACCCCACCCCAATGTCCATCCATCTGTATGTCTGTGTATCTGCATCTTGTAAAAGCAACTCCACAATTATACACTGACTTGGATGAAATTTTCACATATCGTCGGTGTACTGCTAAAA
This sequence comes from Fragum whitleyi, assembly GCA_948146395.1. NCBI lineage: Eukaryota > Metazoa > Mollusca > Bivalvia > Cardiida > Cardiidae > Fragum > Fragum whitleyi. Next base: position 53,023,220 of record OX411544.1, on the reverse strand, counting down.
TCTTGTAACTACAGTTTGTTTAAAGCTGTAGTTACCAGGTTTTGATAGAAAATCGAAGATATTATGTTCCTTGTAACCTGACCTTGCACATACTGTCAGGGTATGGGGATATTCTGCCTGGCAATCTTCTGGTGGTGTATTTGGCCACCGTCATATCGTAGTTGGTAGCGCGTCGGGCTGTCAATCTAGAGGTCCCTGGTTCGATCCCCGACAGCAGCACTCAATCTTTCCAGCTATTTGTCTCACACCAATGGGTTGATAAACATAGAGCTATTTGAGGTTGCAGCTTGAGGCTAGGAAAGGATGTGATGGTTGTACTGGTGAAAGAAATACCAGGAATCCCTTGTTAGGTGCTCCCGCAGCAGCCACGATATAACTGAAAAAAGTTGAAAGCAACGTAAAACTACATTCAATCAATCAATTTGGCGGTGTATTTTGAGAATCTGGCACTCCTGTCCATAATGTTATCCAGATCTATATTTTGTCAACCTTGCATTGTAATTTGTTAAACCCACAAGCAAAAGGTGGTTGGGAGTCATTGTGAAAAATAATTCAGAAAAAAAACTTGTAAAAAGAAGTTTCTGGATCTACCACAATGGGTTTTTTTTTATTGAAAAATACAAAGAAACATATGAAACTTCATTAATTTTTGTCTGTAGCCTCCTTTATCTTTGACATGTATAAAAAAAAATCATAGAAACTGGAATTGTGGCCAACATTTATGACCAATTAAAGTTACCCCTTGTCATGCTGAACCTTAAATATTTCTTTTGGACAGGAGGTTTAGACAAAGATCAGCCTGCACATATGTGCAGTCTGAGCTCAGTCTATACCATATGTTTATGCTTTGACTATCAGAATAGGTTATTAACTGTTTAAAAAACTCACATACAAGCAGTGCAGCCAGTGCTTTAGGTACTTTGATACTAATGCAATTTTCACACACACGCGTGCGCGCATGCACGCGCGCAAACACGCGTGCGCGCGCACGCACGAGCACACACACACATTGAGAAAAACAAAGTTAAAAAAAAAACATATACCAATACAAGAAAATTTTTTGGAAATTTTGCAAAAATACGATTAACAATTAAGATCTTTTAATTGACAAATAAAAACTTGTCATCCCCAGTTACACATGGACCACGGTTACAATACGTTCCAATTTCGAAGAAAGTTTGAAGGAAGTAAATTGAAGGAGAAACATTATCATTATTATCATTATTACCAGTGTTGTCGTAGTACGATTTTCATGATCGTAAACTCCCCTATCTCACCATGCTTATTTTGAACATGCTAAAAACAAGTGCAACGAAATCGTGGCAAGCGTAAAACGGGACACGATATCAGGGAGAATGTGATGGAGACATTGAAACCGCGTAAATATAGTAGATTGATTGAATAGGGTTTTACACCGATTTCAATATTTTTTAGTTATATAGTGGATACTGGAGTACCTAACAATGGATTCCCGGTATTTCTCTCACCGGTACAACCACCACAACCTTTCCTAGCCTCCAGCTTCTATCTCACATAGGTCTACGATTATCGACCCTTGGTGAGAGACAAATAGTCGGACAGAATGAGTGCCATCGTCGGGGATAGGACCCGGGACCTCTAGATTGCGGTCCGACGCGCTACCAACTGCGCTATGACGGCGGATAAATATCGTGGAACCATCGAAGCGAAACCCCCGAAATCGCAGGTACAGTGCAGTGAAAACGGGTTGAAGTTCGTCGGTGACAGTTAAAGCGGTCGAATAAAGAATTAGGGTAGAGGAAAAACATATACTCAGCTCCAAAAGAAAGTGTGCACCTTAAAATTTTAAATATCTAAGAACCTACACCACTTAACGTCACAGAATTTTGAATGACAAGGCTCGCCGGTATTGCACATCGACACCGTAAGAAATAAAGCATACGCACGGACCCTAAATAATGAGAGTCCCTGACACACGGCACTTAAAAAGAGTTTCGCTCATAAGCGACCTTCGTTTTTCAGTGTTTTACTTTTGTGTCCAACAGTTGATGAATAATTATTCTGAAATACCATCCAGATTAATTCTTGTGTCCTACCTTGCAAAAAATTCACCTCTGAATGACAATAGTACTTGTTTGGTTTGGTTTAAACCTATTTAATTTTACATCAATTGGGAAACAAGTTCTTACAGCTTAGATCAAATCCACTAGATTCTGCTTCCTGGAAAATTCACCAGTACTCGCGCCGAATGTGTGGGCCAATGAAAGAACCAAGACCGATAGCCGCTCCCGTGAATCGAACTCAGAACCTTTTGGTCAAGAGGCCGTCGCTCTACCCCTAGACCACGGACACAACACTATACAGCAGCTAACTTTGACCTAGAAATGTCGCGGTTTGGTGAAAATAGAAAACACAACATGGCATGAAATTAGCATCTATGTTCTTGCGCGTCCTCTTTTAAGTACATTGTATTAATAAATACATGTATTGCAGAACGTCATTGTCCTGTTTTATATTTGGGGATTCGGGATGGGGAGGTTCGTTCGACCCCCCCCCCCCTCTGAAGCCCAATTAATTCATTATCATGTATAATTTCAATAAACGCTTCTTCTGCTGTTCACGAAATATTCCTGTTGGCAACAAAGCTTTGGCAGACAGTATAGACTAAGATGAGTCTGCAAAAATGTGCAGTCAAATCTTAGTATATACTCTCTGCCTTCTACTTATTTTTGGTGATAAAAATAATGGATCAGTCTTATTAAAATTTGTTGAAAAACTAATTAGATTCAGGAGGATGAATAATAGTGCAAGACTAGAGATACGAAAGCCCTCTATGTATGTTTGAAACCCCTTTTTAGAAAATCTGGATCCACCACTGTATCTTACATTACTGGCCAATCAACGTATCGCTTTTTTAATGTTGACGCAGATGTAAAGTCGGTATGCAAACTGCTTCGTCTGTTTGGAAATGGTAAAAAGTCCTTAGTTAAACTCTGAAATACCATATAAGTAAATATCTCTCACTAGAAAAGACATTTACAAAGGCGTATCTAGGATTTTAAAATTTATACGCTCTCGGGAGACAACCAAGAATATATATGATAAAGGCGATGTCATAACAGTACATGATAAAAGATGAATGGCCCTCCGTACGCAACCTTTTTTTATTATTTGAGCGTTGTTGAATAATCAAAACATTGTAACTACAGTTTTATTAAGCTGTAGTTTCGATGCTTTGATCATTCATCAACGAGTTTTATTTCAACAGAGGATCTTTTCCTTAACGCACTTGCGTAAATTGCGTAATGGGAGTTACGCCCTTGTTTTAGGAGGGTAAATCTCAACACCATTTGTGCTGAGCGTATGTCCGCAGTAAATGAAATTTTATTGTGATCTGATTTTATGTCTCGTTTCTAAAGGGTGATGTCGAAAATATGAATTGATTTTACAATCAAGAGATCCTCCAATTTCGTAAAAAAAAAAAAGACAGAAATCAAAAGCAGAAAGTGCACACTTTCTTTTGGAACTCTGTATATAATTATCGGTTTGTTATAATGCTCACAAGTTGAGGTGAAAATCGCTCAACTGTTATATGTATGGTGTCTTAAATGGGTCAAAATCGTTTTATGCGCTCTCATGATAGGTCGCTACGGCTTACAGTCGCTGTTCGAGATAAGAGAATATATCCTTTACTCTCTGGGTGGTTGCTTAGAATTCTTAATGTCTTTCGATCAAGTTCACTCAAAATTGAAGGAAAGTTCACTCACAGGCTCATTTTATTTCACAACTAAATATGAAGTCACAGTGGTCGGACCCGATAAATTCTTGCAACTAAGTCTTGGGTTCGGTGCAAGACTGTAGTAAGTGAATATACAATGTATATACACTTACTACAGTCATGCACCGAACCCTCGAAGTGTTGACCCTCCTTGTTTGCCCGGCTAAATTTATATAGTTTCGCCAATTTTGGTATCTCACTAACGAATTGCTCTCTATACAACAAACCTATCGTCGTATTGCGACCAAAACGTCGTTACTGAAGATTAAATAGGGGATGTACTTACGAGGTTTGGTCGCCTACCAACGTTTTGAAGATTTCGGAAAGAACGCATAAGTTTGACAAGGCTATATAATGCAATGACTCACCTCCTCGCAAAGATAATGGTTATCAACGTTGCAAACCGGAAAATCGAAGTAACAGTGAGTTACTGGACGAGTGAATGACGTAACTACATTTTTTCGAGCTGTGGTAATGGCATTTTGCTCTTCCACTGAGGAAACTTCACCCTTCCCCCTCCCATCGAGAAAGAATTCTGGATCAAATCTGATAGACCTACGCTGGATTCATACACTCTTTGTTTTTTTCTAGATCGAGTGCCATAAATTACGTGGCGGCTTCCATAAAATTGTGAATCATGCATCTGCGTGGAAATCTTAAGCATGCAGCACTTTTAGCATTTTCTAAAGGTCGGACATGCGCAGATCAATATTTTTTCAGTGGGTTCCAAATAAAAAAGGTGGGCGAGAAATATTGTAACTTCAGCTTAAACAAAGCTATATTTACGACATTTTGCTCGCGCATTGAACAAATGATTCCTGGTTTTCATTTTGATAACTATACTATGACGAAAAAGAAACGCCGGGTAACCTAAAATGATTGTTTTAGGGGAAACTTGTATTATTAGATTATCATATTCACTTTGTATGAAATGCCATCTCGTTATGTGAAAAATATCCCCTTTTAACGATAACCCTTCTTGTTTTGCGAAACACGGCCGGACATATCAGTATCTGGTATGTCCTCCATGTGGAGCTGTGGCAGCCCTGATTCGTCTATGTTGCATATTTTATGTATTCAGGCGTTTCTTTTTCTACCTAGTATATATTATTGACGATATTTCAGGGGAACGGGGGTCTGGGCCCCTTGTCCCCGCCATGGATGAACAACATGACCTTTACCTTGTACACGAAAAGAAAGATCGACAATGTTTCATTTTGTGTATGTGATTACTGTGAGGTTCAGTAGTCATTCTACCTTATTGTACGTTCGTTTCAAAGTACAACCCTTGCGCCTCATCAGCTCATGCCTGAAAATTAACAATAAAGCACCTTCAGTTTACATCAAGTTGATATGGGTCATATTATAGTTGCGACGAATGTTTGTCCTTTTTTATCTTTGAGAAACTATGTTGTTGATTTTTATGCCGATTAAGGGAGACCTGCCCTACGTTCAGTATCACAAAACGTTGCAAACAGTTTTCAAGTTATACCCCGCTTTACACGCAAGCGAACGTGCAAAGCGGGGTATAATTTGAAAACTACGTTTGCACTGTTTTGTGATCCTGAACGCAAGCAGCACAAAGGATAATGTACAATAAACACCCCTTCAGGCGTAGCACGTGATTTTACCTGAGTTGACCATGAGCTGACTACTCAGTAGGCCTATATAAACCCAGTTCACGGGTTTTGAATGATCACTCTCAGCTGGACGCGGACTGATACGTTTATCTCTAGTAAGTAATTCTTAATTATGATTTTTGTTATTTGTCATCAAAACTTTTTGCATTTCTATCCTAAAGGTAGTTCGAACTGAATTGATGCTATGGTTAAAATCACAGGTAGCCAACACGGGTGGGGATAGTGTAATTTTACCAAAAAATTTACTACAAAAAATTATTTAACTATTTTTTATCACAATGTATAATATAGAGTCTATTATATATTGTGACAAAAAATTAGTATAATAATTTTTTGTGGTTAATTTTTGGTAAAATAACACTACCACCCGTGTTGGCTACCTGTGGTTAAAATACGTCTTACGAACCTAGATACGATAACGTATCCCTCCTTTTGATAATGTGATGTTGGGCCGTCAGCACATTAGAGTGGGGGTACATTATTGCAGCTATACGAACCCAGCACTATGGATTTGGTCAACATGTTATACATGTCCTGCGTCCAGGATGACAAAACGGTCCAACTGTTTTCAAATTACATCCCGCTTTGCACGCAGGTGCAATTACAAAGCACGTGGAAATGTCCCGCTTTTTTTAACATATATGATATCATATATGGTTTAAAAAATTAGCAGGACATTTCCCTGTGTTATAAAGAGGGTTATAATTTCTTCTTCTTTTTCCTCTCTCTAGCCTCCTTCGACTTGGCGAAGATTCTCCCATTTTCTGCATTTTTTTTAACTGTTATGTCATCCTGAACGCAGTGCCGGTTAACCCATTTCTTTCTGAATAAAACCTTTGTAAAATTACACCTAAAATCAAAGCGCTGAAAGCAATGGAGGCTATTATTTTGCTTTGCTGTGACTTTTAAAACCACTTCCTTCTTATCTACTGGAGTGTGACAAAGGGCGGGAAAAGACTCGAGAAACACGCGTTATTCTTGCAGACCGTGTTCATTTAACAAAACGATAAGAAATTTCTTACGATATAAAACATTCCTACACAAAACAGAACCCTAGAAAAATCTATATGTACTCGAAGGCAAACTGGGACGAAATTAATAAAACCTGCATATCGCTTTCAAACTGTATACTACAAATGATTTGAAAAAAAAAAAAAAAAAAAAAAAAAAAAGACAGTATCGAAATTATCTAGGGTTAGTGAGGGTCGGTTCAATATCACCTTAAATTTCACGCCTTTAACCAACAGCAAAAAGTACAGGAATAAAGGCTATTATGTGGATTGTAAGAAAAGAAGAATGCCCTCTGTCTGCCCCCCCCCCCCCTTTATTAAGATTTCAGCATAGATGAATAATCTGAACATCCTATAACAACAGCTTGAGTGCTGTAGTTTCGATGTTATGATCATTCATCAACAATATTTTTCAAAAGAGAATGTATTTCTATTACACACTTGTTTAATGTGGGTCATGGTAGTTACACCCTTGGTTATATCCTTGCATTTTTTAGTTTCAGTTTGTAGATGGATGTCTCTGGCGTGGTGGATGGCAGAAGATATGGTGGATGGCAGAAGATATGGTGGATGGCAGAAGATATGGTGGAGTTCCTGCATCGACAGACAGATAATATATGATAAGTAATATTTATTACAATTTACCAGTCACACTCTTATACAAGTGTATATGTCAGGGGGGTCACTTAGATAACAATTTATCCACTAAATATTTTTCATAAGTAATCTCTTTACATTTAGAATTTTGAATAAAAAAGCTGCAGGTGTAAGAAATTTAACTTGGCCCAGCTGATACTTTCGACAAATTAACTAGACAAAACAATTTTGGAAATGTATAGGTACCAATGTATTTCTACAAATTGTTAGTTGATATAAAATTGGTGGATAACAAATTTGGAGCAAAATAGGCAAATTAAGGAATAAGGATTAGTAGCAAGATCAATGTCAAAATATTGATTTTTGTATGTTAGTCTTTAGCTAGAAGACTGTCTGCAGGCTTTTTTCTGGTTAGTGTAGGGAACCTTTTGGGTTTAATGTTGAGGTTTTCTGTGTAGAAACATCGATGTAATACTAAAACTACATAACTTCAACTTTAATCAAGCTGAAGTTACATAGTTACAGAATTACATTGACAATTTGTCAAACATTCTAGATTAGTCCTTCCAACCTTCCAATTAATGCAGCATATAGACAATGTGTTGAGAATCCAAAAAATTTTGCTAAAAGATGCTTTACTTGACAATGTATCCAAGTTCCTATCCAAGGTTATACTATATGTCATTATTCTGGCAATAAAGGATTTTTTTTAGTCAATTATACAAGATTAAGCTTTTTAAATTTGTAAAAAAAGCTTTGCTTGACAATGTATCGCAGTTCATACCAAATGTGAATGTTATTATTCTGGTAATCGAGGAAATTTATCAGTCAATTATTCAAGATTAAGCTTTTGAAATTTGTATAAGATACTTTGCTGGATAATGTAACAGTTTTTTATCCATACATATATCATTCTTCAGGTAATCTATGAAATTTATTAATCGATTAATAAAGATGAGCTTTCCCAATCTAGGAAATTGTTTCTCTGGACAATTAATGTATGGCAGTTCCTTCCAATGTTATTCTTCAGGTTATCAAGGAAATTAATTAGTCATGCAATTATTGAAAATAAAATGTTCCAATCTGTAAAAGACGAATCACTGGACAATGTATCCGGCCAGATCCTACCAAGTACCATTATTCACTTTTTCTATTATGGGAAATTATTAGTCAAGTATTCAAGGTTCTTTTTGATTCTTTAAAAAAAGGTTTGCTAGACAATGTATCACATTTTTTTCAGAGTCATTTTTCAGCTTATCACAGTATCTACCAAATATCATTATTCACTTTTTCCTACCAAATGTCATTATTTATGTAATCCGGTGAATTTATAATTCAATATTATGCTTTTGGAATCTGTTAAAAAAATACGCCCTGCTGGATAATGTATTGCAGTTTCTACCAAATGTCAATCTTCAGGTTATGAAGGAATTTTTTGAATTCAATTCTATTCAAGATCAAACTTTTGGAATCTTTTAAAAAACAACAGGCTATGTTAAGAGGATGTATCTTGTTGCATTGACTTAAAGTCAATAATATTTTTCAAACTATAAAAAGATTCTTTGCTAGACAATGTATTGCAGTTGCTACCAAATGTCATTATTCAGGTTATCTAGAAAATTTATAAGTCAGGTTTTAGATAAGAATTTCCAATCTGTAAAAGTTGCTCTGCTTGACAAATGTATCAAAGTTCTCACCATTGTCATTTTTCAGGAAATTGTGAATTTTTTTTATTAGTGAAACTTTTCAAATCAAATTCATGAAGATTGGACCATATTTGTAGCATCTGGAGCTCTTACAAAACAATTGTCATTAAGGCCCCCTTTTCCCGTGATATGGCACAGATCTTTTCCATTTTAGCAATTTTTACAAGGGACCACCCAAGGAATATTTCTGCCAAGTTTGGTGATTTTGACTTAGAAATTTAGGAGATGTTGTTTAAAGAAATTGTTGACGCCTTGACAGACAGACAGACAGACGCTGGACATTGATAGATCACAATAGCTCCCCTGAGCACTTCCTGCTCAGGCAAGCTAAAAAAACTGCTTTGTAAGACGATGTATGACTGTTGCTTCCAATGTCATTCTTTAGGTATTCATTGAAGTTTATTAGTCAATTGCTCAAGATAAGCTTTAAAAAAGCTGTAAAAAAGGCTTTGCTGGACAATGTATTGCAGTACCCACCAAATGTCATTATTCGGGTTATCCAGCAAACTTTTCATTCGGTTATAGTTTAAATTTTCCAATCTGCAAATGATGCACTGCTTGACAGTGTATTGCATTGCCTGCCATCACAGTTTAGTCAATATTTTTTTTAACCCTTGTCATGCTGAACCCGGAATATTCCTGCTTTGGCAGGAGCTATAGACAAACATCAGCCTGCACATTTTTAGCCAAAATTTATTCAGCATAAGGGTTAAAACTATGAAAGATGACACTTTCCTAGACAAACTATTGCAGTTCCCTCTTATGTCATTCTTCAGGTTATCCTGGAAATTCATAAGTCAATTATTCAAAATGAAAATTTCAATCTGTAAAAGACGATTTGCCAGACAATATACCCCTCTTCCTACCAAATTTCATTCATGCAATTGAGAGAATTTATTAGTCAAATATTCAAGATTAAGCTTTTAGATTCTGTTAAATGAGTCTGACTTGACAATGTATCAGTTCTTACCAATGATTTTCTCTAGAAAATTGTGAAATTTATTAGTCAATTATTCAAGAGAGAATATTACAAACTGTAACAGATGCTTTGCTAGACAAAGTATCCCTTTTCCTACCAAATGCCATTACATGTATTCTTGTTACCAAGTGAATTTATTAGTCAATTATTCAAGACAAAGCTTTTCAATATGTATAAAACACTCAACAAGTATTCAACAGACATTTTCTTGGAGTTATTGTCTTAACCCTTTGCTGTTTAATCCCTGCTTTTTACATGCCTGTGATTTTATGATTGAGAAAACATCTCGAAAAAAGAAGAAATTGCTTCTAACAAGCAATTTCTTCTTTTTCCACACTATTTTCTACCCTACTGAATTTGGATAGGTCCAAAATTTTATAAAACAGGAAAACGTTAATTGTTCAATAGTGGAATTTTAATAAGTTATGTGTTTGTCATTGTTTACCGACTCTTTTCCCTGCTCCCAAGATTTTTCTTTTTACTACAATTTCATCTGTATAATTCTGTTGTCTGAATGTGTGTGTGTGTGTGTGTTTTTTTTTGGGTTTTTTTTGCTGGTATCCTTTTAATTTAAGTTTCCCCTAAATATCCATATCAAAACAGTCTTATTGCATGAATTTGGTTTATACTCTTTTGGGGAAACACAACCATCTTGGAAAGCTCAGACATCCCATTTCAGTCAAGACAGCTAATTCAACAACTAATTCAATCATCTGACCATGTATTCTTTATCATACTTAATAAGATTATTACAGACTATTATAGAAGTGTATATATATATAACAATAAATATATTTATTCTGGTTTGTGTTGACATCAACGAGCTTTTCCATGTGTTGACCCAACTTTCATGACAAGCTAACCCTTCTCTTATGACAAGTTCGCCCTACTGTAATGACAAGTTGTCCCTACTGCTATGAAGATTTGCCCCTTTGTAATAACCAATTGCCCCAACTTTCATGACAAGTTGCCCCTACTGTAATGGCAAGTTGTCCCTACTGCTATGAAGATTTGTCCTTTCTGATATAACTAGTTGCCCCTTAGCTATCATGACGAGTTGCCCCTACTGTAATGACAAGTTGCCCCTACTGTTAGGACGAGTTGCCCCTACTGTAATGATAAGTTGCCCCTACTGTCAGGATGAATTGTCCCTACTGTCAGGACAAGTTGTCCCTACTGTCAGGATGAATTGCCCCTACTGTTATGACAAGTTGCCCCTACTGTCAGGATGAGTTTCCCTTACTGTCAGGATGAGTTACCTTTACTGTTAGGAGGAATTGCCCCTCCTTATCTGACTCACTTTATCCGAATGTTGATAAAAAATAATCTATATTTTACCTTACCATTTTTAGAATTTTTGTACAACTTTTTTTTTAATAACTGCATCAGTCCATAAGTACTAAAACCTATTTTGGAAAATATTTTTGTGAAATAGCAAAACACTGGTGGGCTACAAAATTCCTGTAAAGTCAGTTTTTTTGTAGCCCCAAGATGATAGATAACCTTGGACCATGGCAAGGTTTATCATGTCTTTACTAAATTATAAATATTAAAACTCAATCAACAATATTAAGACTTAAATAATTATAGTAGTTAAAATATCTAAATTATAGATTTAAAAAAAATTATTATAGTAATTAAAATAGCTTAATTCTAAATTTGAAAAAAAAAAAATTAGTAATTAAAATAGCTAAATTCTAAAAAAAGATCATTATAGTAAATAAAATAGCTAAATTCTCAATAAAAAAAATAAGATAACTTAAACTACGAAGGAATAAATTAATTAAAATTGAAAATTTTAATTTCATTTAACATTACTTAATATATAATAAAATGAGAATCATCTAACTATAAATAAATATCATAAAATAAATAAGGTTAATGTATTCCTTAGGATAAGATTCAAGGATTCCTATTGATTAATAGGTTTCTTGGATTTATTCTTAGTGTCTTGAACTATGACTGTTCTGGGCACTCTGTTCATATTTTCTGATCTAGATGGAGGTACTTATGAGTTGATGTAGTTGTTGTAATTTTTTGGCTGTTAAAAACCCTTTGAAACCCATTTATTGCCAACATTTGTCAGTTGTAAGTCTAAATTCCCCGTTTCCTCATCAAAGATGTAATAGTAATAATTTGACTGTTATCCCCCCCCCTCCCCCCACACACACACACTTTTCCCTCCCTCTTATGAATGAAATTGATTTTGTAATAATTTGACTGTTCATACTAACTTCTCCCACTCCCTTATATTTATGAAAGAGATAGATTTAGTAATAGTTTGACTATTGTTACCAAACCCCCGTCTTTTATGAATACCTTTTATGAATGTAATAAATTGACTTATCCTAAAATCTACTTGCCATCCCCCTCCCTTTTTTGAAAAACATGGATTTTGTAATAATTTGACTGTCATTGTACAAATGCACACAACCTATGTTTTTTGAATGACTAAATTACATGCAAATTGTAATAATGTGACAGTTGTTCAATCCACTCTTTGAATGACATCTTAATTGTAATAATCGGACTGTTTTACACACACACATAGTGCAGTTGGTAGCACTTGGGATTGTCAACCTAGATGTCCCAGGTTAGATCCCCAACATTAGCACTCACCCATTCCGACTATATGTCTCTCACCAATAAGTAAATAATCAAAGACTATTGTGGGACCTATTTTGGACAGCAGCTGGAGGCTAGGTAAGATGTGATGGTGGTACTGGTGTGAGAAATACCAAGAATCCATTGTTAGGTGCTCCAGCCATCGCATTATACAATTGTTGAAAGCGACAGAAAGCCCAATTCAAACAAGCAAATTACACACACATACACCATTATTAATTAAAAGGTGTTGTTGCATTGACTAAAAGGAAACATTTTGAGGAAAATTGTTTGTTATCTAGGTTACAAATCACTGGTACAATCTATCTGACTAGGCTAATTACAGCTTGAACAGCCCACACCCATAGATTTGGGCTTACATCAATGAATCAATTTCTTTGCATCAGGTCAACAGAAGTTTTGAGAGGATATTAAGGGGGGAAACCAAAATCACAAGAAGCTCTTATTTGGAGAGAAAAGGGTAGAGCTCTTATTTGCAGAAATAGGATAGAGCTCTAATTAGGGGAAATAGGGTATTCTATGACAAGTCACATTATTGGATCATCTAAGGCATCTGGTGGCAGACAGGCGACATCCACTTCTTTGTCTTGAGCACATCTCTTAACTCTTTAGACTTGAAACTTGGCAGTTTTGTACCTATCGTGATTAGGAAGCGCAGTCAGTACTCAAGAACCATAAATCCAGCCAGCTTATTTTTCTAGTTTTTTCTTTTTTTTCTTTGATTTTTCTTTTCATACTTGGACATCCAGCAGTGTAACTGGTGTATCTTGTGACAATTTACCATCTTGTTTTTGTATGATTAGCCAATCTAGAATCTGTTTATATTCAGATTTGTTCAATTGTTTGGCTAAAATATTTTTTTTCATTCTTCAATGAAAATAATTTTGAGTACACCAAAATTCTGTAAGCTTGCACACAAATTAGTCTCTAAAGCAAGCTTTCTCATTGTCACAACTATATTATATGAATCTGCATAATTAGAATCATTTCTCTCTTCATCTTTTTATAATCAATGAGGCCAAGGTAATATTCATTAGGTTTTATTGACTTGACTTTATTGACTTGAAATAGTTCTGCTGGTATAGCACAAGACCTATCTGTTTATAGGCAGTTACAACTATTTCTTGCTGAGCTGTCTAGTCTGGATATCGCTGACTCTCCGCAGAGGTAATCTATGACTATTTTGACAGTGAATAAAAGGAAGCACTGTGTTTGACCAGTTGATTTTTATGTAACTGTAGCTTTAGAAGGAGACTTTTGTGCTTCAACTACCTTAAGTGCAGTGACATTTTGACCTTGAACTTGACCTTTATGGACTTAGAAAAACTTTAACTTTAAACTTAAACCAAAAAAGTTTAACCTTGCTTATATTTTCTGAATGCTTTACCTTGTACATCGTTCCTTCATACACACACTCACTAGGTGACATGCTTCACCAGAGACCAAGCTCCTTGACATTTTGACCTCAATCTTGAGCTTTTATGGACTTAAAAAAAACTTTAACTAAAAACTTTAACTGAAAAACTTTAACCTTGCTTATATTTTCTGAATGCTTTACCTTGTACATTGTTCCTTGATACACACACTCACTAGGTGACATGCTTCACCAGAGACCAAGCTCCTTGACATTTTGACCTCAATCTTGACCTTTTATGGTCTTAGAAAAACTTTAACCAAACCCTTAAACCAAATACTGTAACCAAAAAACTTAAACTTTAACCTTGCTTTTATTTTCTGAATATTTTACCCAGGGACATCATTCTTTTGCATACACACTCACCAGGTGATTGGCTTTCACCTTTTCACCAGTAACCAAGACCCTTGACATATTGCCATTGACCGTTTTTGTACAAAATACTTTAACCTTGCTTATACCCTCTGAATGCTTGAACTCTGATTGTTGGTCAAATGCTATTTGTCACAAGCAGCAGTTTAGGTGAGCTAGGTTGTCCCCTGACAACTCTTGTTCTGATTAAGTGATGCTTTATGATCAATTTGCCAATAATAATAAGAATCTTGGATTATTTTATAATTTTTGAAGGTGGTTAGAAAATGAATGTCCTGTTTATGAATATTCTGCTAATCAAAACATTAAGTAATTATGCCCCCCTTTGATGAAAAGGGGGTATTTTGCATTGCACTAATGGCATAGGGTTGGTCTGGACTGTTTTTTTGTCTGAAGTGATCTTAACCGATGAAAGGATTCATGTCGAAATTATAGCAAAGGAACCTGAAAAACTGAGTTTTTTTCTGGTAGGCTAAAGTATCTTTATTTTAGCCAACATCTTTTTTCTTCCTAGCAAGCATTGTCTACCTGTCAAACACATCATTCAGTTTTATTGTGGAGTTGTCCTTTATAATGCAAATTTATTTGGTAACATTGTAAGAGTTCAGCTGTTTATATCAATTATTTCAAAACATTAGGGGATGAAAGTTATAAAAATACTTTCATTTTGTTTTGGATGACTTGGATTAAGGTGATCATTAAACTAGAGAATTAATGAAGGAACCAGTGAAAATGTGTTTTTTTCTCTTATTCTGATTTTGTATCATTATTTTGGTCAACATCTTCAATTCTTTGCATTGTCATGCATTGTCTAGCTATCAAGCTTTTTATACTCATCTATTGTGGAGACATTCATTATCATTCCAAATTTTAGGTAACATGCCAAGAGTTAAGATGTTTTATTTCCAAGATTTCATTATTTTGGCCGACATATTTGTTTCTTCCTAGCATGCATTGTCTAGCTATCAAAAAACTAATTTTTATTAATTGTGGAGAGATTCCTTATAAATCTAAATTATAAGGTTTTATGGTAAAAGGTCAGATGCTTATATTGAATGTTAATTAGATTGAAGGGCAATTTATAATATTCAGGTTGATGGTTATCACATCCGTTTGAATACAAATCATTAGGTTAAATGATAAGAATATTTTTATTGAACGTCACAAAAAGGTTTAGGATTTCACAGGGTGAAAGGGATTAAACAACTCATTTTATTTTTTATGACTCTGTTTACTTCAGCAAATTGCAGGTTTGATGAGGAAATTAAAAGCAATTAAGGAACTTGCAAAAAAGTGTGTTTTTTTCCTTTTTTGGCTTTAGTAACATTATTTTGGCCAGCATCTTCAACTCTTCCTAGTGTGCATTGTCTAGCTATCAAGTACATTTAATTCTAATTTCATTGTGGCTACATAGATCCAGATTGTTAGGTAATATTGTAAGAGTTTGGAAATTTCTATGGAAGATCTCAAAGGTTTAGGAGGGTAGGGAATATAAAACTGATTAAACAACACACATTGGTTCAAGTCAGTAAATTATAGGATTCATGTAGAAATTTAAAGGAAGGAGCCTGCAAAACTGATATTTTCTTACTCTTTGGCTTTAGTTTCATTATTTTGGCCAATTAACATCTTCAATTCTTCCTAGTGGACATTGTCTAGCTATCAAGCATTCTCATTTAATGTGGAGACACCAATTATATAATTCAAATATATTAGATAATATTGCAAGATATAGGTTTTTGCATCCAATATTTCAAAAACAATTAATTGTGGAAGGGGATTGAACGGATTAAACCACTTGCATTTATTTGGAACATGCTCCAAAATTTAAGGAAATCATGTGAAAATTGTCACATGAAAATCTGCATGATTTTTTCCTCTTTGGCTTATATAATATTTTGGCCAACTTGTTCAATTTCTTCCTAGCATGCATTGTCTTAAGCTAAACATAATATTCTCATTTACTCAGTGGTGACCATATTGTTTATTGTAAAATTTAAGTTCTTTATATCAAGTATCTCTAATTAGATTAAGGAATGTAGGGGATAAAATAGATAAAACAACTTTCATTTTGTTTTGGATGACTTTGTTTAATCAAAAAATGTTTTATCTTTATTTGGCCAACATTTTAATTCAATTATTTCTTGATGCATTGTCTAGTTGTTATGCACATTAATTATTCGCATTTTCTCAAACACAGTTGCCTATTTTGAGGCGTCAGTACAAAACTATTGAAAGTTCCAACACCGACTTCTTGATTTGTTTTGGTCTTGGTGCCATAAAAGTAATATTTCGATGGCCTAGCATGAAACAGTTGTAACTGCCTATATGCTTATAGGCAGTAACAACTGTTTCTTGCTGAGCCATCAGTTTGTTTTTTTTAATTAAGCAATATTATTTATATTGGTTTTTCAGTTATTGGTAGAAAAAAAACTCTAGCTAAAGAAACATACTCAAATCATTTATTCATTTCCAATTTGAACCTATCTAAATACCACTATAGGACTTGCTAGGAATTCAAAACATGTCTGCAGTTGGCCACATGAACATTCTAACTAAGCTGTAGTTGTTAGAATTTTGTAGCCCACAGGGGACATGAACAGGGTTGAAAATTAAAATGAACTGAATTAATTATAAGGTAATTTTTTTCACAAATCAAAACTTGTGAGAACATATTTATGTACATGTATATATAAACATGCTATGACAACAGTTTTGCTTTGACCTTTATCAAATTTTTTCATGGGTATTTGTTGTTGTTGTCTTGACATTTTTATGGTTGAGCTAAGTAAGTAGCTTTCTGGTAAATGATGTGATTCACTGTACAGTGGCTTGGTAGGACACTGTACAGTGACTTGGAGGAAAACAATTTTGGTGATGCTGCCTTGATGGTTGCTGGATGCTGCCTGGACTTGATTGATGATGGATGTGCCTTGGAATAGATGGTTGATGGATTACTCCTTGACATGGTGGGTAGAATATTAAAATCAATTATTATGCTCCCTTCTAAAAAGAGGGGGTATATTGCTTTGCACCTGTAGGTTGGTCTGTCAGTCGGGCTGCCTGTAGACAGTAGATGTTTTACAAATAGCTCTAGCTTATATTTAATTTTCAGTTGTAATCTAAATTAAGCATATTGAGAGAGATCAGTGCATTACTATTTTAAGTGCCTATATATATCAATAGCCAATTACAATGCTTTTGCACTGAACCCTCAATTGAACCTATTTCAATACTGCTTATTTGTTAAGTATGTTTTAGCTAATATGATAATAATGGACAATTTTTCAACCTTAAAATTGCAAGTAATACAACTTATTTTTTAAAGTTCAAAACTGTTGTAAGAACGTATAAAAATATATATATGCTCTTACAACAGTTTTGTTTTGACCTACATCAAAACTTTTCTTTATTTTTCTTTGTAAGGGAATTTTATGGTTAAAGATAGGCTGTAAAGCTCAGTAGGTAGCTTTCTGGTACAGGATGGAGTGTAACACTGGTTTGGTGTAGACCTATTAATATCAATACATCAATATCCCTGTCGATTCTGCTTACTGGGAATTTCACCAGTACTCCCACTGAATGTTTGGGCCAAGGTAAGAACAAAGATCAGTAGCCACTTCTGGGAATCAAACTCTGGACCTCTTGATCAAGAAGCTTGAGCTTACCTCTCGACCATTGACATCGTGTTGCACTTTACTGCGGCTGGGTTGGTAGACAATTTGGTGTCTGATGGTTGGATCATGGTTGATGGTAGAAGAAAAACTGGACTACATGGTGGACAGCCTGCACTTGGTAACTTCGACTTCATCAACTTGATAATTGGTGGACGGCAACTTGAAATGATGGTCACCTTGGTTTCCATGGCTACAAGACAAGGCATCAATGCTGATTGCTGGCAGAAGACTACTGGAACGGAAAACTGGCAGACAACACCCAGACCCTGACTTGATGGTTTATGGGCCTGTCCACTGGAATTGATGGTTGGTAAATGTGTAAACCTATTTAAGGTAGTGGACCTGTAAAAGTTCCGCAACATTTTGGATGTCATGAACTTTTAAGTGTTATCTTCAATTTTCATTAGGAAACCTAGGTCAATATTGTAAAAGATCATAAGCTCTGAAACGTTGCAGAACTATTACGGGTCCACTACCTTAAGAGATGAAATGAATATTTTTTGCAGTTTTGGAGGTATGAAACTAAAAACTTAATTACAGGACTGTATGAATACCCAAAGCAGATGCATGAGTGAGTAGAATTTAGTTTCATACCTCCTTGAAATCAACGAACACTCTCTTCATATCTTAATATTTAATTTCATGAAAGGAAAACATAAAAAATTATCAGTAAAGAAATTTAGATGGACTTTACTTTGTAAATATTATTGCCCTATGCTTAAAAACTTGTTCAGATTTAAACGCTCTGCAGAAGCCATTTTTATACTCTGGTGAAGGTGGTCATATATTGGTATCATAATCCCCGTCTGTCTGTGCATCAAATCTTGGACATGTTTGAAATTGGGTCAACTGGGGTCAAAAAATAGGTCGCAGGGTCCAATCTTAGAAAAACCTTGTCTGCACTCTAGAGGCCACTTTTTTTGCCCAATCAACCTGAAATTTGGCCAGAATGATTGTCTTAACGAAATGTTTTTAAACAAACACATCTTGTTTCTAAAATTAATTAATCCTTGAAGAAAGGTTCTTGATTCATTTGAAAGCCCTGTTTGTGGTATTAAACCCTTGTCATGCTATTCAGGACATATTATGTTGTACAAAGATTTGACAGACTGTATAGACAAAGATCAGCCTGTTCAGATATGCAGTCTGATCAAAGCCATACTGCCTGCTTCTACTAAATGATTTGGGGAAAACATAAGCAAGAAAAGCCTTAAAATTGGCAATTTGTTTGAATAAAAGTTCAGTAGGATATGGTTTAAATGTCATTCAGTGATATGATATTGTTTTTACAGAGAAATTCCAAGGCCTAGGTGATCTATGATGCATACAACTCTGAAGTCAAAGATTCCTGTAAACATTGACAGACAAAATGTGGAGACAAATGCAGTTTTGAGTCACCTATATAACAAACTGTTGAAATACCCCTACAACAGGTGGGTTACCTCTTACAGGGAACACACTAACACAAATCAATTGGCCAAACTCTAGGGAGGACTTGTAGCTATCATATGTGTTAAACAGATCACCATGGCTTGTTAACCCTCGTCATGCTGAATAAAGTTTGGCTAACTATTGGTTGATAGTTGTAGACCTATGTGGGATAGCAGCTGGAGGCTAAGAAAGGATGTAATCGTAGTCCTGCGGCGAGAAATACCAGGAATTCTTTGTTAGGTGCTCCAGTAGCCGCAATATAACTGTAAGATTGTTGAAAGTGGCTTAAAAGCCCATTCTAACAACAAATTGAACTGGGAATACACTTGTAGGGAGGACTTGTAGCTATCATGTACAGTCGATCTTGTTTGAGCAACCACATTTATCAAGCAACAATTTTTAATAAGTGACTGTTTTCAAAATCCCCTTCTTTTGATCAAATATCTGAAAAAAGTAGATAGCATTGGTATGAAAATTATTGTAAATGAATCCTATGTCGTTAACTCACAAGAATTGTCTCAATGAGACAATTCTGTTTACGTTTGACTGCACAGGATTATTGAGAATTTTGCAATCAATTCAATTTGTAAACAAGTGTATAAAGCGACCATTTTCTTTTGAACAACCTGTTTTCGGTGGTCCTGTTCAAGGTGGCTTATTTACAAGTTTTTCTGTTTATTGTACAGATCCTCCAGGCTTGTAACGATTTAGTGCACTGTAAAGATGAAATTACTTTTATCTCCCTGCTTCGTTAAGATTGGGGGCATATTATTTTACTGTATTGTCTGTCTGCTTGCAGAACTTAATAAAATGAACAAAGCTATTTAATGTAAACCCATTCAAGATACTATGCTCATTCCTGGACAAAATATCTCATCTAATGAAATGGTATGCGAGAATCCATTTTGAAAAGCTGTTGCTTCCTGGTGAAAAGTATATCCTGTGAAATACTTTTCTTTTGTAATTAAGTTATTCTTTGGAACAGTCTGCATTCATATGCAAGCGCTGGTAGCAAGTCAAATTTAGTGACAAGTTGTTTTTACAGAGAAAGTCAAAGGCCCAGGTGATCTATAATGAGTACAACTCTGTGAAGTCCTAGATTGCTGTAAACATTGACAGAAAACATGCGGAGACCAGACTGGAGTCACCTGGACACAACAAGCTATGGAAATACCCCAACAACAGGTTGGTTAGATCAACACATCTACTATAGTAAAACTTGTAGTTAACAATCACCTTCAAGGACCTTCAAATAAGCAGTCGTTAATTATATTTACTGTTAATTATAATTTCCGGGGGCCTTTAAACTTTTGAGAAAAATAATTATCATAAGTCAGTCACTAATTGTACCTAGTGTTTTCATTCCTTGTTAGATTCTGCCTTGCAATATCTCATTGGAATTGTCTTTAGAAGATGATTCCAATGAGATGATGGATGAGAGAATTCTGTATTTAGTAACTACTAAAGAAGCAACTTGAATATTTGACTTGTGCCAAAAATGATCATAAGATGTTAAGTGAAACAGGCTCCAGTTGCTTAGTACAATATTCATGATAAAAAAACATAGGGTCATTTTGCGTTTAAAGATTGTCATATAAGCCTTACTGCATTCTATGATGTTGGAACCCATAAGAATTGCCTCATTGACAAATTCATTATTTAGCTCTGCTGTTTTTTGAGAGAACCTATGGTATTATGATCACCATGGCGCCGTTGGCATTGGTGTTGGCGAAAGATGGCATGACAAACTTTAACTTTGGTCATATCAATGTTATTATTGGGGATATCTTAATGAAACTTGGCATGTGTGTTCACCATCACAAGAGCTACACAGGCTATCAAGAAGGATAACTGTGGAAGCATTTTTAGCTCGGCTGTTTTGGAAAAAAACTAAGGTATTGCTATAGCCCTGGTGTCATAGTTTTTTTTTCGGCACTCTTGTCGTGGTTGTCGTGAGAAAACTGACATTTTGTGATATCTCTGGTTCTTCTTAAGGCATTCACTTGAAACTTGGATAACATATTCACCATCAGAAGAGCAACCTATATCATCAAGGATGATAACTCTAGATGTATTTTGTGCAAATTATGCCCCTTTTTTGACTTAAGTCTTTCTATGTGAGATAGTAGCTGGAGGCTAGGAAAGGATGTAATGGTAGTACTGGCGTGAGAAATACCAGGAATCCATTGTTAGGTGCTCCAGCCGCCGCGATATAACTGAAATAATGTTGAAAGCGGCGTAAAACCCCATTCAATCAATCAATTGACTTAAGTCTTTTTTCCACCATCCAGCACTCGACAGCTGAGCGTAGGCACCTGTAGTTATTACCTTTTTCTGACTTGGATTTTTTGTTTTATCCAGCATCCGCAGCCAAGCCTTTACAAATGTATTAAAAGCTATTTTCCTATAAAAAGAACTTGAAAATAAATATGATTTGGTTCTTTTGTAGAGGCAAAATAGAGGAAAATATTCACCCGAAAAACATTGACAAGACACCAACTACATGCAATGATCCAACCCAAACAACATTGTGGCCTAATCTATTAATTTACTTGACGATGATTTTGTATCTCCAAGCCTCTTGAAATGGAACATATTAAATTCATTTGAGGTAAGTATTTTTTGTTTTTGTCAAAGTAGACCTTAAAAGGTCCATGACAATTGGTTGACTGATAATTTGGCATTCAATTTACTTGGACTAGTATGTTTATTAAGTGCAACAATAAAGAACTGTTTTAATCACACTGCACATTATCAAAACACATAATTATTTTTCGATAATAGATTTAACAAAGTATACTTATAAAATTTCATTCCACATTTTAGGCATTCAATAGACTTTATATTTTCATTACCCCACTTCAAAGAAGATGGGGGTTTATTGGTTTACCCCTGTCCATCCATCCTTCCATCTGTCCCTTACAGAATTTGAGTCTGTGACATTATCTACTTCCTGTTTAGACTTAAAATGGTACAATAAGAAATTTTTGTAACATTTTTCTCGGCAACCATGAATCAGAGCAACTTCAAACTTGGTATGCTTTTATCAGATATGTTGCTTACTGATTTCAGATTCGTTGTACATCTTCTTCCTGTTTTACGACTTAGTTGATTTTCTGACTTAACATGGTACAATGGGAAATTTAGCATTGTTCTTTTCTCAGCAGCCATAAACCAGAGCAACTTGAAATTTGTATTGACAAATTAGACCAAAAAAACACCAAATGGATCAGCCAAATGTGGTGCACCAAAAAATCAGGACAGGAATGATTATGCTATTGAGTACTTGACCAAAAATCCGGATATCGATAACTGGATTATCAGAAAAAAGTTATTCATATACCTCCATGAAATCAATAAATATTCTCATCTTCTCTTAAATGAAACAATTATCCTCTATTAATTTCCAGGTATTTCAACAACCATGGATATCAGAACCAATCAGGGCTATGGTATAAACTGTTCTCCTAGAAAAGTGGGACTGTCATAGCTGACAAAGAAAATGTGAGTATTTTAAATTATCATTTAAATTTCGACATGTTTTAAAAAAAGAAAAGATTTTATGTAAATAAATATTTTGAAGTTGAAAGTTTTTCATCAACAACAAGAGCTGTATTTTCAAATGTGGTAGAGCATCTAAATTACAAAAATATATCCTTTAAGAGATGAAGAGAGTATTTTGTAAATTTCATGGAGGTATGAAACTGCAAACATAATCACACTTTGAATATGCACATAGGATTCATACATAGGTTTGTTAAGGTTTCTAGTTTCATAGATATGAGATAAACATGCTCTCTTCATTACTTATTTATATAATACATACTTAGTGTTTTGTATGAAATGAAATACCTAATGAGGTTGGGAGAATTGATCATTGTTGAGGCTCTGCCTAGACAATTATCAATTCTCACAACCGAGTTAGATATTTTTCGTACAGTACACTAAGTACATATTATATTTATCTTATAACCTCTATTTGTCTTGTTTTTGTCAATGTTTCTAACTGAAATGCAAGTTTCTAAAAATAACCGCATTGTATCATTGTTCTAAAAATAACTATGTGATATCATAAAAAGTACATAAACGGGATGTTATCTCAGATATTTGTATAGTTATAAGATAAAATTTAATATCAATGATGCAAAAGCATGTAAATCTTTGTCACTAAAGGAACAGACATTTCAAGGGAGAATACTTTAGTTTCAGGTTACAAAATAGCTGGATACTGAAAATTATTTTCACTTAGAAATAAAACAAATCTTTAAGCCAATCAGAATGCACAAATTTTGATGGATACAACTAATATCAAATGTTCAACCTGATCTTAGTCCATACCTTGATCTTTCCAAAACAGGAATGTTCCAGTTTCAGAATAACAAAGGTTAACAAACACATGTTATTTTATTTCAGTCATATACAGAGATGTAACAGGGGAGCCATAATATTGCTTGAACTTTTATTTGCTTTTGGTGATGAAAGACTTGCTTATTATTTCCAACAGAACATTCGAGATAGTGAAAAACTACAAAGTGACATGTGTGAATTTCCATTTTTTCATCTCTAACAAAGTATATACCCTGACAACCAATACTCCCAGGTTAGTTTGTAACACAAGATGGTGCAAAGAACCAAGAAACTACAGCTGAGATCAGACTATGAATAATCAAAACTTAAGTACTCTGAAAAAACATACCCATGAAGTTAATACTAGCAAGTACCCATAACAAAGTCTTTGAAAGATAAAATAACAAAGGAAAAGATTGTCAACAAGATCGTGTTATTCTGAAAAACCACATGGACAATGCCTTTTCTTTAATGCTTTTTGGTGGTTTATAAAGAAATAACGGTAGATTACCACTTGATAATCTCATCGCAAAGCAGTGAAATTATCAAAAACTTATACCCTGT
Organism: Fragum whitleyi; assembly: GCA_948146395.1. NCBI lineage: Eukaryota > Metazoa > Mollusca > Bivalvia > Cardiida > Cardiidae > Fragum > Fragum whitleyi. The sequence goes on along the minus strand of OX411544.1, from coordinate 52,999,101 downwards.
TTTTGTGCATTTCATCTTATCTGACGTCATCTATGCGAGGCGAAATAAGTGACCTCACAATGAACGTTGCATAGCAATCACGCGCAAAATGACGCGCTTTACGAAAATATGTCCCAGGAATTTCACATTTTGTCTCTTTTTTGCAATTAAGAAATAGAATAATCGTTTGTCTTTCAAGTAAGATCGATTAATATTTCATTTCATGAACAACAAAAACTATATTTTCACTTGTGGCTCCGCCACTCGTGAAATTATAGCTTTTATTGTTCATTCAATGAATATAAATCGATCTTACACTGAAACTAATGATTATCCTCTATCATTTCAGAACTGCTGAAATAGTCTATGGACAATCATCTTCAGACTTGCTGTAACAATCTGTGGACAATCGTTACCCTCTTTAGACTTGCTGTAAAAATCTGTGGACAATCGTTACCCACTTCAGACTTGCTGTAACAATCTGTGGACAAACATTACCCACTTCAGACTTGCTGTAATAATCTGTGGACAAACATTACCCACTTCAGACTTGCTGTAACAATCTGTGGACAATCGTTACCCTCTTCAGACTTACTGTAACAATTTGTGGACAATCGTTACCCTCTTCAGACTTACTTTGAGAATCTGTGGACAATTGTTACTTTCTTCAAACTAGCTGTGAGAATCTTTGGACAATCATTCATCCCTTCAGACGTGCTGTAAGAAGCTATGGACAACCCCTCATCCCTCCATATTTGCTGTAAGAGTCTATGAACAATTGTTACTCTATTCTGAGTGAGGCTGAGACTTGCTGTAAGAATCTATGGACAATCTTTCATCCATTCAGACTTGCTGTAAGAAGCTATGGACAATCCCTCATCCCTTCATCCTTGCTGTGAGTGTGTATAGACAATCATTTCTCTGTGCAGATTTGCTGTAAGATTCCATGGACAATCATTGTAAAATTTGCCAGAATCACCATTTATAGCTATATTTATAGCCAAATTAAGTGGATATAATGTAGCAATTCTATTTTAATCACTGAATACAATATTTGATGATAAATAACACAGGTCATTTTGGTAGCATATTTGTATAGATTGTTGAGTTAGTTAAACTGAATCCTATGATGTGCAAACAAATTTGAATAATCTCTGTGAGACGATTCTAATGCGTTCGAACAACATAAGATTCAATTATAAACCATATTTTTTTAGTATTTTCACTCACAAAATTGTTCAAATGGCTTAGCGCACAACGAGTGTAACTGCCTATATGCTTATAGGCAGTTAAAACTGTTTTGCACTTGGTCATCATAATATTTATATTTACATAGAACTTGCAATAGTTTTGGTCAAGTCTTTATTGCAAATGTTCTATTTTTTGTAAGGAATTTTTTTCTTTGTCATAGTCATATTCAAGCCTTGTCATTCTGTTCACAGCATATTCTTGATGTACACAAAGCTAATGCAGATAAGTGTAGACCAAGATCAGCCTGCACAAATTTGCTGTCTGATCTTAAATTATTCTCGAATTATGTAAAATGAGGTATATATATTTGAAACAAAATTTTAATTCATCAGGATAACGTTTAACTATTTGTGCTTTTCACAGTTTATCCTCTACCCTGCATATTCCAAGGTGTTTTGTCTACAATTCTTTTGAATAATAATGTCCAATTGATAGTTCTTTAGTTCTCTTCTACTGGATTTCCTGAAACTTTAGAAATCTCCTTATTTAACTTTAGAAATCCCCTTATTAAACTTTCGGAGCCCCCTTATTAAGCTTTAGAAGTCTCCTTATTAAACTTTAGTATGAGTCCCCATATCAAATTTTAAGAAGCCCTTATAACTTTAGGAGCTCCCATATTAAACTTTAGTCTCCTTATTAAACTTTAGGAGTACCTTTAATAAACTTTAGTCTCCTTATTAAACTTTAGGAGTACCCTTACGTCTAATCTTGAAAAATGATTTGGTATAAAGGGATCTCTTTTTGTCCAATAATTGCCCCAACACTCACAACACACTTCATCTGATATGGCAGTCACACCAAGACCTTCTTTCAACCTTTTGTACATCTTTATTTAAACCACTGCATCAGTTCATAAGTAACAAATCTAATTTGGAAAATGTTTTGCTGAAAATACAGAAAATAAAGATAACCTTATGCCAAAGTTTTGAAAGTATGATATCTTTATTAAAATCTAAATAATAATATCAAAACTAAAGTAAAATTATCTAAACTTGAATAAAATGATTTAAATCTAAACTAGATAAAATATAATAATAAATCATAATTAAACTTAAGGGATAAATAAATTAAAATTAGGTATTATGATTTCATTTAATATATTCTAACATGTTCTTTAAAAATCATAATTAAACCTAACGGATAAATAAATTAAAATAAGGTATTATGATTTTATTTAATATATTCTAACATGTTATCTAAAATATTAATTATGCAATTGATAAGATATAAAAATCATGAAATAAATACAGTAATGTATATCATAAAATGAAATATACTTGGTATATAAGTTAGATTAAAGGAATGCCCTAATATTCATTAAATCCTATTTATGAATAGGTGATTACAGATAATTTTCTAGTGCCTAGAACAGATACTCTTCTAGGCACTATTTATAAATATTTTCTGATCTAGATTGAGGTACTTATGAACTGATGTGGTTATTGTAATTGTAACTTTTTAATTGTTACACTTTCGACCCCTCCCTCCCCCCTCTGCCCCAGCTGTTGTGGACCAGGTCTAAGCAGCATATAAAACAACCCCTCCCTCACAGGTTGAATATACCTGACAGTGGTAAACACCACTGTGATCTTTTTCCTGTTTTATTTAGCATATTCAAAAGTTTACAAGCAAATGCAATTGGGATATAACTTGCAAACAGTTTGCACTTTTTTGTTATCCTGAACACAGATCTTTGTCTTCCCCATGTTCACCCACAAACCCCTTAATTATCTCCATCGCTGCTTTCCACGTCCAAGTTTTCTGAGTTCCTGCATGGGTTTTGTACTGATCCTCAGGTCATCTGCATACAGCATCTCCCATTGATAACCAGCATATTTGATTAAAGCCCCATTATCACATTGATGAAAAGCACTCATTCAGTTATCCCTTTGTCTGCTGAATTTAAATTTTGTTTCAAACAAGTTGTCATTTTTGGGGACATTTTAATGAGTGAAGGCTGCACATCTGTGCAAGCTGATCTTGGTCTAAACTGTCTGCAAAAGCTTTGTGTACAACTGGAATGTGTTGTTTGGCCTACTATTTTACTGCTTATGTCCCTGCACAATATCTGTTATATCATGGATGTTATTCAAAATTCTTGATGTTGTTGTATAGGCAGTTAAAACTATTTTGCTCGAAGCATTGATATAGAATAAATATATATATCTTTTGTACTACAACATTAAATTATCGTTAAAACGATTATTTCAGAATTGCGTTGTGTCCGTCATGTGTCTGTCTGTGCATCCGGCCATAAACTTTTTCTTTAAAAATCTTCTCCTCAGAAACTACTGGATGAATGATTCTTTAGTGACCCTTTATCAGTCTACATAAAATTCTTGTGATCGGATGAAAAATATGTATTTTATGGGCAGAGGTCATTTTCTATGTTATATAGTGGAAACTTTGAAAATCATTTTCTTAGAATGTAATTGATGGGTATCAACCAAATTTCACTGGAATGATACTCGAGTGACCCTTTATTTCAGGCCTGTGGAGCGACTCAATCCATTCATGACTTTCTAGTATTTTTGTCTTTTAAAAAAAATGATACTTTAACTTTGTTATTCTGGTAAATGTTTTGTCAAAAAATAACGTAATTTGTGAGAAACCAATATGAAAAGTTAAGCTAGATATCCTGATAATTTAGAAAGCTAATCATAGAACCAAGTGATGGTTAAATTGACTACACTAAAGTGATGATAGTTGGTTAAAGAACACTATTGGATAACCTCAAACATAAGGAGTCTGAAGGGAAGTTCAAGTTTAATTGGGATGAATGCGCAGGGTTTTCCAGAGAATTTTTGCCTTAAAAGGTTTTTTATCTCTGGTTTTTAAGCCAGCGCTAATTTTTGAAAATGTGTATTGTAGAACACAAGTGTTTTGTTGGATATGAATTAAAGTTAAATGAAGATCCAATTAACTTTATGATTTTGTAAATACAAGTACATGTATAAGTATGTAATTCTATTTCATCAATTTGTTAGGATATATATTTCCAAATTCATATTTGTTAAGCCATATGTTTGTCAAGTGTTGCTAATATTAAATACATCTTTTTATTATTGTAGTTTTGTGCGTTTTATGTACAGAAAGTCCGCAACTGAGCATAGCCGAAAATAAAAATGTGGGTCTGGCTAAAACCCACACAGACAAGTTATAATGATATTATAGGTTTAAAATGCGCTAACTCCTAGGCCAAAGGGAGGTAATTTTTGACGGCTCAGCGCCAAACAGAAAACTGTTGTAACGGCCTATAAGACTATTGGGAGTTAAAACTGTTTCATGCTGATCCATCTTTATTTTACCTGATGCAAGAGGTAGAAATTATATTTAAACTGAGTCGCTAAGCATAGAGGGAAGAGAAGTGGTCCATTCCTTCATTATTTTGAATTTTAAAGAAATAGCAAGAAAAAGTGTAGGTTAATCATGCAACCTAATATTTTCCAAGCTAAGGTTCTATAGATCCACTTAATTTGTTCCTTACATTTGTAAGGGACAAAGTGGAGTTGAGGAAGCTTGGATTGAAAATGGTGAATCCTGAGAGAAATGTCTTAACCCTTGGCATGCTGAACCCGGAATATTCCTGCTTTGACAGGAGCTATAGACAAACATCAGCCTGCACATATGTGCAGTCTGATCTTAGTCTACACCACCTGTTTCTCACTTTCAAACCAGAATTGTCAAAAGATTTAGTTATTCAAATAAAAATTGACCTACAGTTGGTACTTTCAGTGCTTTTTGCCCTTTGATTTTGATGATAATTTTAGCCAAAATTTATTCAGCATGACAAGGGTTAATAATTCTATAAATATAGAAGGATCCTGAAGAAACCCTTGCTTGTGCTAATGGGATCATTCCTAATATTTTGGGATATTAGGGATCCAATGTCACTGTTAGTGTCAAACTCTGAAGAACTCTATCATCACACAAGTCATCATTCATGGCCATTCGGAACACCACTCGGCCAATCCTATGATCAACCTGGAATGTACAGAGTCTGACTAATTAAAAAAATTACGGGAAAACCTTTGAAAAACCTTGATGACATTAGTTAAAAAGGCTTTAGCCCTCGAAACTGTGAGTGAAAACATTCAACGTCACCAACGCTACTAGGTTAAGTTACTGACGTGAAACCATCGTATCCTAATATAAATATCTTTAGATTCTTAAATAATGACTGAAAAACTTAATTTTTGAAAATGATTTGTCATTCTCAAAAATTAAGATTTTTCAGCCGTTGTTTACTGAAAAAAATATAAATCTACAGTGCTAGTTTTTATGCCCCCATATAGAGAGATCGGGGGCATATTGTTTTACTCATGTCAGTCTGTCTGTCTGTCTGTCTGTCCGAAAACATAACCTTGCCAATATCTTCAAGCCTATTCAAGATACAAAGCTAATATTTGGCATGATGATAGATCTCAATGATCCGCATCCGCTGGTACCAAAGTCAAGGTCATGTGACAAGGTCAAGGTCATCTGTCAAGGTTAAACTTTGAAAAAAAATGCCGTTACGGGGGCATTCGTGTTTCACAAACACATCTTGTTCTTACACTGTTTCTGCCTAACAAAACGCATGATTTTAGTACATACCCATCCACCTTACATACATCTGACGTCTGTTGCAGTTTCTGGAAATGGCCGAGTGATGTTCCAAATGCATTCATTACCCAAGATTATAAAACTGGAATTTTTTTTAGCTCTGCTGTTTGTTGATAATCGTAGACCTATATGAGATAGCAGCTGGAGGCTAGGAAAGGATGTGATGGTTGTAGCGGTGAGAAAAATACCAGGAACCCATTGTTAGGTTCTCCAGCCGCCGCAATATAACTGAAAACATGTTGAAAGCGGTGTTAAACTCTTTTCAATCGATCAAATTGCACCTGCAGGCGGTGCTCTTGTTTCAAATTTATGATTATATTGATATATAAATGTATGAGCATAAAGATAATATTAAGAAATTGTTCTTAACAACTTATTAGTATCATCTTTTTTGCATTCATTCATTTTTTATAGTAGTATGACGAGATTAAACCTTTAATTTTGTATTGAAGTTGAGAAGAAGAATTTCTATAATCTTGGGTTATGATGCGTTCATACACTGGCTCTAGGGCAAAATGTTGAATGAATCCGTAGCTAAATATAACGGAAGAGGGGAAGGGACTAGGATCATTGAAATTATCAGTTTACAAAACCACTGGGCCAAAGATCTCCTTGGGCTTTGTGGTAGGCATGTTGAGCTTTATTTAGTAAACTTATAATTCTGCAAACTGTTCTTACTTAGATCAGAATGCACATACATTCAGGTTGATCTTAGTCTATACTGTCTGCTAAAGCCTGGTGTAGGCCTACAGCAGGAAATACTTTGATAAGCATGGGAAGGGTTTAGATAATTATAGCTGTGTACAGTTGGAATTAAACTTAAAGATTTTTTTTCAAAGTTCATCTTCTTGCAAACTTTCTGCTAAGTGCATGATCTAACAAATAAAAACGTGTTATCACAAACTTACTGCAAACTTCCTGTTTGCAAATAGTTTGCAGAAACACATTTTTTAGCTCGGCTGTTTTTCGGAGAAAACCCAAGGTATCGCTATAGCCTCTGTGTCGTCGTCTTGCGAAAACTTTGACATTTTGTTATATCTCTGGTTCTACTGAAGGCATTCACTTGAAACTTGGCACACATGTTCACCATCAAAAGATCAACCTATACTATCAAGGGGGATAACTCTAGATGCATTTTGTGCAAATTATGCCCCTTTTTCCACTTAGATTTTTTCCCACTATCCAGCACTCAACAGCCTAGCGTAGGCACCTGTAGGCGGTGCTCTTGTTTATTCAAAAAGTTTGCAGAATGTTTGCAGCAAATGAATTTTCTGCTGCAAACACATTTTAAGTTGCTGCTAACTGTTCTCGCAAACAGATTAGGTAGCAGCAAATTTTATTTCTGTAAAGGGGCCAGCATTGAAAAATATTAAGGAACCTGTTTTTTTGTTTTACTGTTGTTTGTCTGTCTTTCTGCCTGTTAGAGAAATGAACAAAAAAACTTTACATGGCCATTACAATTTAATGCCCATATTTGGCATGATAATAGATCACATTGATATGCGTCTGCAGGAACCAAGGTCAAGATTATGTGTCAAGGTCTAAGTTTGAAAAATATTACCATATGTGTTACACAAACTTATCTTGTTCTACTTAAAATTTGAGTTTTGCCTTTTATGGAGAAAATCCGAGGTCATTCGGAACACCACTCTGCCAATCTCACAATCAACCTCGAATAACATAGACAGACTATTTTCAAAAATTACGGGGAAAACCCTTGGAAAAACTCGATGACGTCAGTTGAAATGGCGTTAGCCCTCGAAACTGTGAGTGAAAACATTCGTCGTTACCAACGCTACTTGTCACTGACATGAAACCATCATATCCTAATATAAACATCTTTAGATTCTTAAATAACAGCTGAAAAAATCTTAATTTTTGAGAATTATTCATCATTCTCAAAAATTAAGATTTTTCAGCCGTTATTTACTGTAAAAGATATAAATCTACAGTAGTAGTTTTTATACGCCGCCAGAGGCGGACGTATATTGGCATCATCTTCTCCGTCTGTCCGTCCGTCCGTCCATCTGTCTGTCCGTCCGTCCACTTTTCTTGTCAACGCAACTCCTCCTAAACTACTAGCTGGATCTTCTTGAAACTTGGTCAATGTTATCACCTCAATTGGTAGATGTGCATGAAGGAAGGATTTTACAGTTCGTTGATTTTTGCCTGAGTTATGCCCCTTGATAACTTAGTCTCTGGGTCCACTTTTCTTGTCAACGCAACTCCTCCTAAGTTTCTGGCTGGATCTTCTTGAAACTTGGTCAATGTAATCACCTCAATTGGTAGATGTGCATGAAGGAAGGATTTTACGGTTCATTGATTTTTGCCTGAGTTATGCCCCTTAGTATCTAGGGCTTATTGAAATTGCAGCCTTTTGAACACAAAACCTCCTTACTTTTTGTCTTTATTTAAATGAAACTTTGTCAATGTCATCACCATAATTTGAAGATGTACATGGATCAAGGATTTTATGGCTCATTTATTTCCTTGAATTATGCCCCCTTAAAACTTAGTGCCTGCGGCTTATTGAAATTGCAGCCTTGTGAAGGCAACTCCTCCTATCTTTTTGTCTTGATTTAAATGAAACTTGGTCATTTTCAATTTGGTTCTGTCAAAATAAGTAGTGTCTACAATTATTTCTGTGAAACAGCAGCAATGTGGCGGCGTATTTTGTGACGATGGCACTCTTGTTCTAACTCTGTTTCCGCCTAACAAAATGCATGATTTTGTTACATACCCATCTGCCTTACATACATTTGAGGTCTGTTGCAGTTTACGGAAATGGCCGAGTGATTTTCCGAATGAGTCAGAGGTATTGCTATAGCCTTGGTGTTGTATTGTTATCGTTGTTGTGCAAAAACTTTGACATTTCGTGAAATCTCTGGTTCTTCTGAATGGGTTCGCTGGAAGCTTGGCACACATATTGACTATCAAAAGAGCAACCTGTTCTATTGAGGGACATAATTCTGCATGTATTTTGTGTGAATCATGCCCCTTTTGTTAGATTTCTTATCCACTATCCAGGACAAAAACGGCAGAGTGTATACTAAGGCACCTGTAAGTTGTCCTCTTTCCAATTTCTAGCACTCATTAGCCAAGGGACATTCAGATGGTGCTTTTATATGCCCAAACATTTGACAAGAGGACTATGATGGTCCTATATCACTAACCTCTGTATCTTTATCAAATTTTCCAGCAAAAATCATCATTGTACTTTTATGATTTGTGGTCTTGAGAGTGTTATTAAGAAAATTGTCACTAAGGCCCCTCTATGATATTATGTGAATCCTTTTTATTTTCAATAGGGTTCTTCCTTGTGACATGACCAACTTTCTGACCAAGTTTCATGATGTTGGACCATATTTGTGGCCTCTTCAGTGTAAACAAGAAAAATTGTCATTAAGGCCCCTTTTCAAGTAATATCATATGAATCTTTCATGAATTCTTCATGAATTTTAGTCAGAATGTTTTCAGGTCACATGGTTAAAGTCTCTTGAAAGAGAGAAAGATCCATACCATATCACGGGAAAAGGACCTGTATTGACAATTTTCTTGTTAACCCTCTTAAGGCCACAAATATGGTCCAATCTTCATGAAACTTGGTAAAATGTTTGTCAGATCACAAGGATGAACCCTCTTGAAAATGGGAAGGATCCATGTCATATCACAGGAAAAGGGGCCTTATTAAAATTTTTCTTGTTTACACTCAAGAGGCCACAAATATGGTCCAATCTACATGAAACTTGGTCAGAATGTTTGTCAGGTCACAAGAATTAACCTTATTGAAAATGAGAAGGATCCATGCCATATCATTGGAAACCATGCTTTAATGACATTTTTCTTGAAAGCTCTCTTCAGGCCACAAATATGGCCCAATCTTCATAAAAATTGGTCAAAATGTTTGTCAGCTCACATGGATCAACCCTAATCAAAATGGGAAAGATCTGTGCTATTTCATAGGAAAAGGGGCTATAATTACAATTTTCTTGTTTACCCTCTAGAGGCCACAAACATAGTCTTCATGAAACTTGGTCAGAATGTTTGTCAGGTCACAAGAATGAACCCTATTGAAAATTGGAAAGATCCATGTAATATCACAGGAAAATGGGCCTTATTGAACATTTTCTTGTTTACCATCTAAAGGCCACAAATATGTTCCAATCTTCATGATACTTAGTTAGAATGTTTGTCAGGTCACAATGATGAACCATATTGAAAATGGGAAGGATCCGTGCTTTTTCATGGGAAAAGGGGCCTTAATGACTTATTTTGCCTTTCCAAGAATTGGGGGCTATTCTGGTCACCTGAGTGAAGGTGTTAAATTGGCGTAATGCTCTATTTAATTTTTTATGTGCAAGTGTTAAAATCTCTGTTTCTACTAAAGCTATTGCTTTAAAACTTTGACTATAATATCATCCTCTAGATAAAGATTCATTACTCTGATATTGAATTTAGTGGAATTTCAAACCTTTTCAATAATTAGAAATCTTGGTTAAGTTTTTTCTTACAACTGATGTATAACTGTAATATTTCTGTTTCTACCTTAGCTATTGCTTAGAAACTTTGCACTCGCTCCTTGACCATAATAATAGCCCACAGAAAAAGATTCATTACTCTGATATCAAATTTATTTGGATTTTAACCCTTTTCGGACTTAGAAATTCCTGGTTAAGTTTTTACATGCACATGTTGTATATCACATAATCAGTTATATCTCTATTTCTAAGCTATTGCTTGGAAACTTTGCACATGCTTACGTTACCATGAAATTAGACTCTACACAAAGATTCGATACTCTGATTTTCAATTTAGTGGAATTCTAAACCATTTTGAACTTAGAAATTCTTGGTTAAGTTTTTTGTGCAACTATTGTTTATTATTTCTATTTCTACTTAAGCTACTGCTTTGAAACTTCGCACATGCGTATGTGACCAAAACATCAGCCTCTAGACAAAGATTCTTTTCTCTTGACTTTCATTTAATTGAATTTTCCAAAGTCGATATTGATTTGCTGTTATTATCCAACAGAAGGAATAGTCTAGCTTATAGCTGTCCAGTCTGACAGCTCAATGTTCTTGTTTACACTCTGGAGGCCGAAAACAGGGTCCAATCTTCAGGAAACTTAGGTCAGAATGTTTGTCAGGTCACAAGGACTGAAAATAGGCGGGATAAATTTGATATCATGGGAAAAATGACCTTAATGACAATTTTTTGTTTACACTCAAGTGGCCTCCTGAATCTTATATGTACAATTACGACTTTTGCTGGAAAATTTGATAATTCTTAATTTAGACAAAGATACAAAGATGAGTGATATAGGACCATCATGGTCCTCTTTTATTTCTGTTAGGGTAATTATGTGATAACCCTTAGTGTCCAGGGGGACTGTCCATTCGTGGTTTGCACTTTTTCTTGTGGAAAACTCTTTTGTAAGATTGACATGAAATGTGCTAGTATCATTCCTCTCATAATTATGGAATACTGTGCACGGCCAAGGACAATAGATCTTAACCTAGCTTAATGGACAAAAAACCCAGGTATTGTAAAAGCCTTGGCATCATTGTTGTTGATTTTTACAGAGTATTTGACATTTTTTGATGTCTCTATACTGAAGTAGTACTAAAGGCATTCACTCGATCATTGGCACACATGTTCACCATCAAGAGCAATTTAACCTATACTATCAAGGAGGGATAACTCCAAACTTTTTATCCACTATTCAGCACACAATTATAGTGTGGCATTTTTTCTGTCATGAATTTAAATCAGAGAATTCTTCATTCTAGATTCAATTCTTGATTTTGAAGTTGATAGGGCATTCTGCTATCCTGAGGTTGATACATATCATCTGTTCTGGATGTGGATCTGTTATAATACACACTATTATCCTTCTCACTAGTTATATAGTGTATCACTCCTTTCTCTCTAGCTTTATCTAAATGGTGTATTACTTTCTGCCTTTGATTTATATTTAGATGTACTTTTCTGAAAACTTTTCAAGATGCAATTTAACCATTGGACGTTTTCATTTCAAATGATGAACATGCTGACTTTCACATGAAGTGTGTTTCATATATTTTCATTTTTATACTCCCCACCTACTAAAAAGAAGGGGTTATACTGGATTTGTCAGGTCCATGACGTTTTGTCGAAATTCAATTTTGTCAATTTCAATTTTTGTCGACTGTCATATTGGTTGAATGTAACATTATTAATTAATTTCCTTAAAATCAAAGGGAAAAGAGCACTCGAAGTACTGAAATCTTTGGCCAGTGCAGCAGATATTCTCTTTTTGCCCCGGCTATTTGAATGGAAACCTTAGAAATTGCTAAATAGCCTTGGCATTGTCGTTGTCATTTTTGTTGTTGTTGTTTAAAAACTTTGATATCTTGTGATATCTCTAGTTCTACTGATGGCATTCATTTGAAATTTGGCACAGATGTTTACCATAAAAAGAGAATGCTATACTAACAAGGGGATTAACTCTAGGTGTGTCTATATGTAAGAACTGCCTTCTAACACAGACAGTTCCAACATTTTGGTGCTGAGCCATTGAATGTTGGGATATAGATGGGCATAACATACAATTTGAAAATTTGCACAGATGTTTACCATAAAAAGAGAAATCTATACTATCAAGGGGATTAACTCTAGGAGAATTTGTGTAAATTATGTCCTTTTTCGACTTATATTTTCATCCACCATCAAGAAATCAATTGTGAGCCAAGCATAGGCACCCATAGGCAATTTTCTTGTTATAGATCCAATGCTTGGCCATAGGGGACATCAGATGAAGAAGATTGAGAGCAGACAGCATAATTGTGCGCCTACAATAGCAGGTTTAGCAGAGAAAAAAATGATGCATTTTCAAAAAAGAATATAGTGTTCAATTTATTGTTTTGCCAAAATCAGATAAAATTAGGTTAATGGTACAGAGAATGCTCTTGAGATTAATGACTGGTCCAATCTTTTATACAATGATTCTAGCAATATTAAAAGAAATGTTATGGTTTGAATTGGGATAACATCCAGTCACTTCAAAGGGGTGACTTATAGGCATTCAAATTTTACCAAATGAAAATACCAATAATGATAAAACTATTTTTACATCTTCAATATGAATTTCCATTTGATAATAAATGTATGCCTTGTATTATATAATTCTTGGATTTCACTTCATCAAGTCATCTTTTATAAGTAAATATTAATAATAAATACCAAGTATAATTTTAGCTTCACCTAGAGTACAGACTCCCTTCCAAGGAAATGTTAAAGAAAAAATTTCCAACCCAAGAGAAAATCTTAGTCATCAATTCCGGTTCAATGAATTTGAACAAGAATTGGGACTGAAAAAGTACCTGATTCCGCCCATAATACTGAAACAAGGCTTTTCCATGTGACAAGAATTGGGACAGAATTGTCATAAATACGCCCCCCTTTGACACGGAAATAGGCATTTCTGTTCCGATTCCTTCCCGTTCCTGCCCAGAATCCATCCAAAAATTTCGTACGGGTATGTTGAATTGACGCTTGGTTGAAATCAAATTTTCATTGAATATCATAGAATTTCATCAAAACAAAAATAAAAAAAAAACAACTTAAGATAGGAAAAATTTGCCAAGATTTTTATTCATTATGACAAAGGTGAAAAGAAGGTTGCAGACTGCAATTTAGATTCAGTTGTATATTGAATCATGGGGTAAGCACAATACTGCAAAAGTATCATGAGGCACTGACAATATAGCTTTGCACTGTCTGATGGAAAGAAGAATTAATGAATTATTGTGTTGAAAGATATAGCTTCTAAAAGGAAAGTGATGGAATGATTTCTCATTTAATACCTCCTATTAAGAAACACAGAGGGAGGGGAGGGTTGTTGAAGTGAGTTGAACATAGTTGTCACAATATTAGCCATTCCATCATGTACACTATAAACTAAGATCAGCCTGTACATTATGCAGTCTAACCTAAAGCCTACACTGATTGATTTCTAATTAATTAAACTTAAACCAGATTGGTTGAAATGTTTCAAATATCGTGGGAACAGCAGATTAAGGGTTGATTTGGTGTATTAGGAACAAAGAAAGTCTAAATTAGATCTACATTCAGATTGCTCCAATATTAGAATTAAATTTTAAAGTCAAGTGTTCAAAATAGTGCTTGTCATAAGTATATTTCCTTAATTTGATCGAACTGTATTCAAACTGTTTTTCATCATGTCACTCTTCAAAAAGACACAAATTGTAAAATATCTACATGGTCAAACACAAACTAAACCCTTGGCATACTGAACCTGGAATATTCCTGCTTTGGCAGGATCGAGCTATAGACAAACATCAGCCTGCACATATGTGCAGTCTGATGTTAGTCTACACCACCTGTTTCTCACTTTCAAACCAGAATTGTCAATAGATTTTGGTTTTTCAAAAAATTGACCTACAGTTTTACTTTCAGTGCTTTTTGCCCTTTGATTTTTATGCAAATTTTTAGCCAAAATTTATTCAGCATGGCAAGGGTTCATATGTAGATTTTGAAAGCTTGGCAACGTTGGCATTTCATAACATTAATAAATCTTAGCTTTTGCACTCGAAAATCAATAATAAAAAAAAGATAATGTGATGAAAAAGCATGGCAAAAAATAACTTAGAAGAAATCTGATATAAGCTAAAAATATAGCTTATTGGTAGGCCTCCCAGTCAAGTTCAAGTTTTCAAAAGTTACCTCCCTTTTCAATACTGCGCATGCTCTGTTGAAAATTAAATATGGCCGCCGCCGTGTTAACAAGCCGGTAAAAATCAAAACATTCTGGTTTATTCGGCGTAATCTGTCCCTTGGTAGAACAGTGACATAAGCAACTGACGAATGTTGCGTATCTACATTTGTCCTGACGTTATTATATCCCACCGAGGCAAAACTGCTGAGAAATGTCGTGGTTAGGAGGCAGTCTGTCATCTTTGACAGGTCAACTGTCTAATCTTACCAAAGACATTCTTACGGTTTACTTACGGTCTCCGGATCAATGGTAAGCTTTTAGCTTCTTGGGATCCTCCATTTTCTTGATTCTCACAATTTGTGTTTGTACTGTGCACGTAGCAGCTGGGGTTAAATTTAAGTGGGTGATTTTTCCAGTGATTGTTTAAGTTACTTTTGAAGGCGTTTAGAGACGGTGACATGATTACGTGGTTTGGCAGATCGTTCCATGGTTCTACGACTCGGATACCAAAGCTATTTTTTCTGATCTCTGTGCTAGATTGGCGTTTGAAGAGTTTTAAGTTGTTCGCTCTTGTTCTCTGGTACAGTCAACTAGCCAATAGCGGATCACTAGTGAGAACTTTGTTGATTATTTCAAAGAAACGTGACAGAATGCCGATTTTGGTCTTAGGAGGCAATAAAATTTGTACACTTTGAAGTGCAACATACATCTTTAGTCAATCAATCAAAAGAGTTGCATTGTTCGGGATATAGTAGTGTATGAATGAGAGTGTCATTAAAAGTATTCCTAAAAAAATAAATTCTGTGAAAAAAGTTTCCAGTCCACTTTGGTTCAATAAAGAGTGTAAACAAGCTGTTGCTGAAAAAAGAAAAAAGTGGAAAAAGTACAAATACTCCCGTTCACCTGTGGATTACTCAAATTATGTATTAGCAAGAAATAATTGCACAAGTACCAAGAAACTAGCAAAACTTTTGTATGAGAGAAAAATTGTCAACGAACTAAAAGATAATAATAAATCCTTCTGGAAATATGTGAACTCAAAGCGTAAAACACGCGACACAATTGGGGATCTTAAAAAACCAGATGGGTCTACTGTACAAAACAATAAGGAAAAAGCTGAGGTATTGAATGACTTTTTCAGTAGTGTTTTTGTTCAAACTGATGACCTTCAAGATCCATTACATGATGATAGGGAAAATTTGCTTTCCAATATTGTTATAACCCCAGAGGATGTTTTGAAACAGTTAAGTAAGCTCAAACCAGACAAATCCCCCGGACCGGACAAAATTCACCCGAAAGTGTTAATAGAAACAAAGAATGAACTATATTATCCATTATACATGATTTTTAAACAATCACTTGATGAGGGAAAGGTGCCTGAGGATTGGAAAAACGCTACAGTTTCACCGATATTTAAAAAAGGTGACAAGTCTCAGCCTTCAAATTACAGACCTATAAGCCTTACATCTATTGTCTGCAAAATTTGTGAATCACTGATAAGAGACAAACTGATGTCATTTCTTCTGTCAAATAACTTGTTATCGGATTCCAAGTATGGCTTCCGCCCTGGTAGATCTTGCACATCACAACTATTGGAGATAATAGACAAATGGACTCAATATGTTGACAATGGCTTTCCTATTGATGTAATTTACTTGGACTTCAGTAAGGCCTTTGACAGTGTGCCTCATGAACGTTTACTTCACAAATTATACCACTTAGGTGTACGAGACCGGGTTCTACTGTGGATAAAGAGTTTTTTAACAAATAGGAAGCAACAGGTTAGGATTGGAACAGAAACATCATCATGGGCCAACGTTGTTAGCGGTGTTCCCCAGGGTAGTGTTCTTGGGCCGGTTTTATTTCTGTGTTTTATAAATGACCTACCAAGTGTGACTTCCAATATCGTTCGAATATTTGCGGATGACAGTAAAATATATACATCTATAGAAAGTGATCAAGACTGTGAAAGCTTACAAAACGACCTAGACAATCTATGTGACTGGAGCAATAAATGGAAACTCTCATTCAATGCATCGAAATGTAAGGCCCTACATATTGGTGGAAAAAATGATCACTTTAGATACTGCATGAAAAACTCTGATGGAACTTACACTGCAATAGAAAATGTAACTTCTGAAAAAGATCTTGGTATTACTTTCGACTGCAACCTGAACTTTGACTTACATATTAGCAACATTATTAAAAGAGCACAGAGGAATCTTGGCATTATACACAGATCTTTTGAATATTTAGAGAAACCAATGTTTTTGATTCTCTACAAATCATTAGTAAGACCAGTACTCGAATATGGCTCTTGTGTTTGGACACCATATTTAAAGAAAGATATTAAACGACTTGAAGATATTCAGCGCAGAGCTACTCGTCTAATACCTACCATGAAGAACTTTACTTATGAAGAAAGACTAAAACAGTTAGGACTCCCAACCCTAGAGTACAGACGGGACAGATATGACATGCTACAAATATTCAAAGGTGTTCATAACCATGATGATTTTAAATGGGACCAGATGTTTACACTTGCCTCTTCAGACCTTCGTGGACACCACCTTAAGTTCAGTAAAAGTGAAGTTAAGTGTAACACAAATTTACGATTACACAGCTTTTCAAACAGAACTATTGAACTGTGGAACAAACTATCTAAAGAATGTGTTTCTGCCGATTCGGTAAATATTTTTAAGTCGCGGCTAAACTCTGAAGATTGGAATGTAAACAAATTCAAGCCATCTTGTTAAACTAGCGCATAAACCAAGTATAAGAGAAGACAAGAAGATAAGAGGGGCCTCTATGGATTAAAATCCAACATTATGGCCCGAAGATCAAGGTATCAAGGTATCAAGGTATGTAAATTAGCCATTTCCGGATCAATTTGGCCAATAGCGGATCACGTGATAAGATTACTCTGGGGGCTGTCTCAAAATGATTTTGACCTGTCATCACTGTCAAACTAATATGTTTTCTTCCATTGGAAGTGATTTTTACAATAATTTTGTCATTTCAATATTAATTGAGTAGGACAAACGAAATCATTGAGCAGACATTTATTTATTAAGCTTCTTACAAGACAAACTAACTAATAATAAACTTTTTATAGATTTAACTGATTTTAGAATAACAACGACGACATGTATTGTTAAAAAACTCTTCTTATTCTAGGTAGAAATTAGCATGGGAAATAAAAAAGTATTTTGTTACAACCAATTTTTTCATGTACACTTTGTTTTCCTAGCTCATGCCAAGCATGGTTCAGAAATCCATATACCCGGTATGTTTACACTTATCCTTGCGGCAAATCTATTATTTTGTTTTGCGACATAGTGAATCTAAACACTTATTTAGAGCAGTTCCATTGCAGAACCTTCTGGTATTGTTGACAGCAGTGCCTTTAACTTATTTTCATGATGTAACTGAAGGTCAAGATGCAGTTTTTTGCCTGGACTCATACTTATTCCATGATACAGCTTTGCAATTCTCTTTGTTGATTTTTGGGCTGGACTGGTTGCACAACTCAGACATTTTCTATTCTTTGGTATCATGTCCTGTACACGGATGTCAGGAATTTTTCTTGAAGTCTTTAAATATGAAATAATTTCATTTTTGTGTTGATGTGTACATGAATCAGTTCTGATAGAGCAGGGATTATATGCAATCAGTAAAATTCAAGGTCGGGGCCTAGAGGATATTACTTTGCATGTAACTCCTCTCCCATCAGGCTTTATTCATGGACACATCAATGCGATAAGCTGAGTTGATTTACAGTTGTTACAATAAGAATATATCTAATTGTAACTACAGCTCTAAATTTATTTGGCTACTAAGTAACGAGGACAGCTATATCTGCAGAAATATTTCGAAATTCATAGATAAGTGTTTTAAGTTTAGGTCTAGATAGATACTTTGTAAGCTGAATTCGCATCCTGAACTGTATTTCAAGTCTTAACTATTTCTAGTTGAAGGCTTATTTACACTTTATTCACACTGTAACAAATGGACTGAGGTTGTCTCCCTTCAACTATTAACATGTATAATTGGGCCTACTTATTTCTCGCCCTATCGTGGCCCGATTTTCGGCTTGAAACCCGCCCTGCATTCAGACTGAAAAAGGTTGCAAACCGTTTTCAAATTATACTCCGCTTTACACGCAAGTATACGGGTAAAGCGGGATATCACTTGAACCGGTTTGTCAACCTGAATGCACAGCTGGGTTCAAGCTGAAAATCGGGCCACGATAGGGCGAGAAATAAGTAGGCCCATTGTTTATGTCACATCTCTAGTCTATTTTTCTTTGTACTAATCGATGTTCACTATGTGAGCTTTCTTTAAATAAACATATTCGTATTCGTATGATCCCGATCTTTCAATGTACTGGCATAAAAAAAAAACAGCCAGACTTGCAAAAATTCTAGGAAATTTCATCAGCTACTGCCGTCAAACAACGACATTGCTTATCAGATAAATGATCTAAATATAGGTCATTTCTCAATTTAATACAATGTTTCCAGAATTAATCAAAACCAGAATTTGGAGAATTGAAATGTATATTTTTTTTATCATTTTTTCTTTAATAACTTAAATCAAAATGCATAAGTAGCTAGATTCGGCGCGGTTATCTTTAAAAAATACTTGGTTTGCTTATTTTGAGACGCCCCCTATGATGCGCACAGCTGATCCGCTAATGGCGAGTAAGGGTTGAGGGTTGTTTCTATTTATTGTACACAAAAAGGTGGATAAAACCATGCAAAAGCATAGTGAACCAACAATTTATGCCTCCTTTTCATGATTTCATCCACTTTTTGAAGTTGTACTCGTTTACTCGCCTTCAATTTTTCAGACGAGTTCTTTTCTTTGAAAATCCTATGACGTAATCTTTCAGTCGAACAGACGCTTGACCAGCGTTTCGTCGGTCTGAAGCACTACAACAACAATGTGAACTGACAAAATTTTGTTATGCTTCGAAGAGATGGACAGTGTCTTTGGATAGAATATTAGTTTCTTCTTCGGCATTTGCGAGTGAAAGTAATTGAAGATGGAAATCAAAGTGATCCGCTATTGGTCATGATCCGCTATTGGCCAGTTGACTGTAGTTGTTTAATTTGAGTAGGTTTTCATTTGATGTTATATCAAGCTGGTTTAGGATTTTATACGGTTCACAGTCAACTGGGCCTGTGAATAACTTGGCCCGTTAACTCGGCCCGTCAACTCGGCCTGTTTATATATATAGGTACACGTATGACGATGCAGTGTAAATAATTTGGGGACCTTATGTGCTTTTCAAATAATTAATAAATATTTATTATTTAATAATCACTTGTTAAAATGTTTTTTAATAATCATAATTTTACTTTTTACTTGTATATGGCATTTGTGTAAATATGAGATAAAATAGATATAATTAAATACCGTACTTAATTCACCTTTTATTCAAATTTATTTTTCAAATTATTTTTTGCTAAGCACAAAAGAAGATGACACGTTATAAACGTATTAAATATGAAGATCGTAGATCTTAGTCATCAATTGTGAATTTGCACCTCCTTTTAGTACACTGCCCACATTGATTAACTATCTGATAAGTGTGCTTATATACTGGCCAAACCTCCTAACCGTCCACTTTAAAAATGATGATAACTTTTTTAAAAGTTATAACATTTTTATGATATTTGATGTGTGAATTTTTAAGCATAAAGAACGTGGATTTCCATAATGATTTACCAATAGTCATCAAATTTGGATGCACATAGCAAATTTCACGAAAATCCAATCACCACAGAAAAAAATATCTTTGTTTTAAAAGTGGCCGGTTAGAAGTTTTGACTAGTATATATATCCATTTACTAGGCTAAACACTATATAAGTTATATACAGGCCGAGTTGACGGGCCGAGTTTTACACAGGCAGAGTTTTACGCGGGCCGAGTTATAAACAGGCCGAGTTGACAGGACACCTTTTATACACCTGGATTACATCTGCTCTCTGACGCCTGTATTCTAGGGATGGTAGTCCAAGTTGAAGAAGCCTTTCACTATAATTCAGGTTGCTGATGCTTGGTAAGATTTTAGTTGCTCTTCTCTGTACGTTTTCTATGGCTGTTTTATGTTTTTTTAGGTAAGGGGACCAGACAGGGCTTGAATATTCTAGATGAGGTCTTATTAGTGATTTGTAAAGATGGAGGAACATGGTTTTGTCTAGATAGGTAAAGGTTCTTCTGATGATGCCCAGGTTTCTATTGGCTATGTTGATTTTTGATGTTATATGTGAATCGAAGTGAAGTTTTTTGTCAATTATGACCCCTAGGTCATTTTCTTCGTCGACGTTTTCTATTTGTTCTCAAGACATGTCAGGCTTTTTCATAAAGTAGTCAGTGTTTGTCCCTTGTATTCCAAGATGTAGTCGCTTGCATTTCTTTTCATTAAAGGAGAGATCCCAATTGTGTGACCAGTCACAGAAGTTGTCCGTTGTTTGTTGGAGATTTTCTTCATCTAGAGTTGAGTTAATGACACTATAAGTTTTAGTGTCATCTGCAAATAGCTTGACAGTAATTTCAGCTATGTCAGGAAGGTCATTTATGAAGATCAGAAATAGCGTAGGCCCCAAAACACTTCCTTGTGGAACACCACTTGTCACATCAATATGTCTTGACTTGGCTTCATTTATGACAACTTGTTGAGTTCTATTTTTTAGTAGGTCTTTTATCCATTGTTTGGTGTTTCCTTTAATGCCATATGCTTCCAGTTTTTTAGCTCCACTGGCCGAAAGGCCAGCGGGCTATTGTCATGGCGGGGTGTCCGTCGTCCGTGCGTGCGTCCGTCCGTCCGTCCGTAAACTTTTACTTTAAAAATCTTCTCCTCATAAAGTACTGGATGGATTCCAATCAAATTTCACAGGAATGTTCCTTGGGTGACCCTCTATCAGATTCCTTCAAAGATTTTTAATCGGTTGAAAATCATGGCTGTAGTGGGCGTGGCTAATTTCCATATATGGTAATAGGTGGCTTTTCTCAGAAACTAATCGATTGATATAAACCAAACGTCACGTGAATTATCCTTGAGGGACCCTCTATCAGCCTACAAAAAATCATTGTGATCAGATGAAAAATATGTATTTTATGGGCGGAGGTCATTTCTCTATATGCTATATAGTGAAAACTTTAAAAATCATTTTCTCAGAATCTAACCAATGGATATCAACCAAATTTCCCTGGAATGATTCTTGAGTGACAATCAACAAGTCTATAAAAAAATATTGTGATCAGATGAAAAATGTGTTTTTTATGGACGGAGGTCATTTCTCTATATGTTATAAAGTGAAAACTTTGAAAATCATTTTCTCAGAATCTAATTGATAGATATCAACCAAATTTTACATGAATGATACTTGAGTGACCCTTTATCAGTATAGCAAAAATTATTGTGATCGGATGAAAAAAGTGTATATTATGGGCAGAGGTCATTTCTCTATATGTTATATAGTGAAAACTTTGAAAATCATTTTCTCAGAACCTAATTGATAGATATCAACCAAATTTTACATGAATGATACTTGAGTGACCCTTTATCAGTATAGCAAAAAGTATTGTGATCGGATGAAAAATGTGTATTTTATGGGCAGAGATGAATTTTTCTAGACTGGTTAAATTGAATAGGTGTAATAATTATAGATTAGAAGGAACAAAACCTTCGAAATTCAAATGTATAGAAACATTAGTTGCAATAAGTATCGGTTTGTGATGACAAACAATTGTGAAGTAACATCTTTTAGTAGTGTTTAACTAAAAGTGGAAAGATCTACAATCAAAATTTTGCAGACCAACACCAGTATATTGTGCAGTAACATTCTGTTTGTGTTGAAATTCTTATATTTGGATTTTAACAAAATTTCACTAGAATGATCCTTGGGTGACCTTTTATCAGACTGTACAAAATTATTGTGATTACATGAAAAATATTTCTGTAACAGGTAGAGGTCAATTTTCAATGTTTTTCACTGATCATGAGTTTTTTATGCAGAAATATTTCAGCATATGACCCTTATTTACTTGAAATAAACATTCACTCATTCATTCACTTCAATTCTCATTTAAACAGCTTCATCATCCTCTAATAGTCATTGTCAGGAAATTCAGGCCTGTGGAGCGAATCAGGCGCTCAAGCGCCTCTAGTTGTAAGTCATAGGTTCTAAAACCTTCGATTGCTTCTGAGCTTACTCTCACATTTTTGTGTTGTAAATGGTCCATTATGAATTTATTTATTCAAAAAATTAAAAAAAAATACATTAAAAAATTTCAGGAAAAATATTCAGGTGGTGCCTTTTCATTGCTCATGAGTATATATAAAAATCATTTTTGAAGAAAATTTGAAGAAAATTGTAATTTACATTTATGTTTTCAAAATGAAGGTAATGATTAACAAAAATTGTGTAGCCGAATGACTTAGAAATATACAAATATAAAATTTCCTTGATTTATTGCAAAAATACAGGTCAAATTATAAATAGAATATCAAATTTGTGCTCATAAAATACCAAATTTATTTAACTTGTCATCTAAAATAGACAAAAACTGGGCACAGCCTAGTTTTTATCTATTTAAAGATGACTCATTTAATAAATTTGGTATTCATTTGATATCATTTGATATCCTCTATTTATTGAGTCACCAGTTATACCGATTTGATTTATGTTTGTTACAACAATAACTCTTTGATTGAATATTGTCAGTAGTATCAAAGTTTTATTTTTGATAACTCCAGCTTATTTTAACTTTCGGAAAACCAATTCTTCGTTTGACACTAGAGTTTGACAATTATTCAACTCTTTTGATTCATTTTTATTATTTTGTAGATAAAGATTGTAAAGAATGCTGTAAGAAGCTTGCTACAAGCTATTGTGCAAAGTGTGATTGTAATATGTGCAGCAGTTGCTTTCAGAAGGTAAGACTATCACATATATGTAAAGAATAATGCAAGAAACATACTGAAAGATATTAAACACCCCCAGTCAGCTTGTCAGTCGGTCTGTTCATCTGTTGGTCCATCTGCCAGGAGCTTTTTCGTGTCCACACAATTTCTCAGCAAGAAATGGCCTGGCTTCATTTGAACTTTACAGATGTGATCATTATCAAGCAGAGATTTGGAAGTGAAATTTTGGTTACAATCCATTGACTTTTGATAGAATAAATGCCCTTTGACGGAAAATGGCTTTTCATTTTTGACAAGCACTTGTAGGGAGGTGGGGGGGGAGGTATTCCTCCCCTTTGCAACAGTCTAGTTGTGTCAAATGTGATTGTAATGTGTTTACCAGCAGCTTTTTAAAAGGCAAGACTGTAACATTTGTGTCAGATTCCTTTAAATGATAAGACTAATATGCATGCCAGCTGCTTTCAAAAGATAAGTTTGTAATATGTGTGGCAGTTGCTAAAAAAGTAAGAAACATATAACATATATGGTAGTACCATAACAGAGAAGAACGTGGTTTAGATGGCTTCAAAAATATGGCTGAGTGTATGTGCCAGCTGCTACTAAAAGATTAGATTGTAGTATATGGCATGCGCACATAAAAGGAGATTGGTCTGCTTTCAAAATGAAAAAAAAAAAGACTACTGTTTGCATAAACTGTTTTCAAAAGGGAAAACAAAAATGTGTGTACAAATGCTTTCAAATGGTAATATGTTTTTCTAGCAGCTTTTTAAATGTAAGACTGTGATATATGTTCAAGCTGCCTTAAAAAAAAGTCAGATCTATTTATTTGCTCTTTTCAAAACTGAAGAGTGGCTCATGTGTGTCTGCCTGTGTCTTAAATAAAGAAAAATGAAAATATATAAAATGAAATAAAAAAGGTAATACTGCCCTGCATTCAGGATCACAAAACAGGGAAACTGTTTGCCAATTATATCCTGCTTTGCAAGCAAGTGCACATGCAAAGTGGGATATAATTGGCAAACTGTTTGCACTGTTTTGTGATGCGGAAGGTGTGTGTGCTAGTTGCTCTGAAACTGTCTTAGTTTTATATGGTATGCAATCTTTTTGAAAATCAATAAACTTTCAATAGTTAGACATCCTTTAAAAGTCAAAAGGGATTTCTTTGGTATTTCCTTGTATAGTGGTACATTGTATTGTTTACAGAAAATATTGTTATACCCCCCACCAACGAAGTAGAGGGGGTATATTGGTTTCACCATGTCTGTCTGTCTGTCCATCTGTCTGCCAATCCATCTGTCAATCTGTCTGTCCATCCATCTGTAGACCTTTTCGTTTCCAGACTCTAACTCAAGAACCAAGTGACCTAGAACTAGAAACTTTATACAAATGTTGCTTATGACCCAAGGAAGTGCCCAGTTGTTTTTGGGTCACATAGGTCAAAGGTCGAGGTCACAGTCAATTTTTGTTCAATTTTCATTTCCTAACTCTTATTCAAGAACCAGGACACCTACAATCATGAAACTTCATGCAAATGCTGCATATGACCTCAATATTTGTTAAAAACACATCCTGCACTAATAGCACTTCCATATTGACAAAGTGCCATGGGGGGTATAAGTCCGCTCTGCGACAGTTCTAGTTTAGCTTTAGATACACGCACAGACCTGTTTTGTAAATTTCTTGATTTACAAAAGAAATCAAAATGTGTATTTCTGTCTCCAACAAGTAGGCAAATGTTCAGATATATACATGAGTTAAATGAGCAGCTAGTGGCTCAGATGTTTCAATGGTGTCAAAACTCAGAAGCCATTCATTCGTAAGGCAGGGATCGACACTAACACCAATCCTCAGGTCTGAGACCTGTGGATTTTAGGGAGGACTGGTAGATGTAACCAGGCTGTAGGTCCTTCAGGCCTGTAGTAAATGGCAGAACTTAGTATTTAAAATCTATCATGTGTTGAAAAATATTTGCCTTTCCATTACTAAAATTTGCATTACCAAATGGAAAACATTGTAGAAAAAATTTCTTGTCAAAAGCAATTTCTTCTTTTCCAACAATGTTTTCATTGACATTTATCACCTATATTTAAAAAAATCGAACATGGTTTTCATGCAGGACCTGTATCAGGGAGGACCTGTAATCTTTATAGATAACAGGTCCTTCAGGAAAAAAGTAGTTAGTGTCAAACCCTGTTACGGCACCAGTTGCCACAAATTAAATGTTATACTATATTCAACGTGGTGTTAGATCCTATAATGCACAAACAAATGTCACTCTCTATTTATATGTGAAGATTTATTTATTTTCAGGTCCATAGCCTCTCAAAAACCCTACAGAGCCATAAAGCCCTCCCACTCCCAGATGAAAGGTAGGCTATGTATTATAATCATACTTCAGAAATATTTTAATAAGTTTGATCATCGAATTACCACAAAAGTTTTAAGCCTGTACCACTAACTGAGGGATGAGGAACTCCTAAGCCAAACTTGTCCAACACAGGCTTCTTCTACCAGCGGACAAGTACATTTTTACATTGTGGGTAGATTGATGTCCGTCGTGCAACGTCTATTGTCAACAATTCCTTGTATACACTCTAGAGGCCTTTTTTTGCCAATCAACTTGAAATTTGGTCAGAATGATTGTCTTGATAAAGTCTCGGATGTGTACAAAATTGGGTCAACTGGGGTCAAAAACTAGGTCCTGGGCTCAAATTTTAGAAAAACCTTGTATGCACTCTAGAGGCCACATTTTTTCCCATTCAATCTGAAATCAGGTCAGTATGATTGTCTTGATAAAATCTTGGACAAGTTTGATATTGCATCCACTGGGGTCAAAATTAGGTCACAGGGTCAAATCTTAGAAAAACCTTGTATGCACTCTAGAGGCCACATTTTTTGCCCTGTCAGCCTGAAATTTGGTCAGAACAGTTGTCTTGATGAAATCTCAGATGAGTTAAAAAAGATGGGTCAACTGGGGTCAAAAACTAGCTCACAGGGTCAAATCTTATTAAAACCTTGTATGCACTCTAGAGGCCTCATTTTTTGCATGGTCAACCCGAAACTTGGTCAGAATAATTGTCTTGATAAAATCTGGGAGGAGTTTGAAAGTTGGTCAACTAGGGTTAAAAACTAGGTCAAAGGGTCAAAACTTAGAAAAACCTTGTATGCTGCACTCTAGAGGTCATATTTTTTTGCCCTATCAGCCTGAAATTTGGTCAATGATTGTCCTGATGAAATCTCGGACAAGTTCAAAATTGGGTCAACTGGGGTCAAAAACTAGGTCACAGGGTCAAATCAAAGAAAAACCTTGTATGCACTTTAGAGGCCACATTTATCAACTTGAAATTTGGTCAGAATGATTGTCTTCATGAAATCACAAATGTTTTCGAAATTGGGTCAACTGGGGTCAAAAACTAGGTCACAGGGTCAAATCTTAGAAAAACCTTGTATGCACTCTAGAGACCACTTTTTTTGCCCGATCAACCTGAAATTTGGTCAGAACAGTTGTCTTGATGATATCTCAGATGAGTTAAAAAATGCGTCAACTGGGATCACAGGGTCAAATCTTAGAAAAACCTTGTATGCACTCTAGAGGCCACATTTTTTGCCCGGTCAACCTGAAATTTGGTCAGAATGAATGGCTTGATTAAATCTAGGACGAGTTCAAAATTGGGTCAACTGGGGTCAAAAACTAGGTCACAGGGTCAAATCTTAGAAAAACCTTGCATGCACTCTAGAGGCCACATTTATCCAAATCATAGATAAAATTGTAAGTCAACCTGAAAATTGTTAAAGAAGGATTCTCAAGTTGTATAGTTCTAAGCAACAGCATTGTTTAGCTTAGTGACATTCATTCATCATTCTCTTTCTTAACCTACTTTTGAAAATTTTAGACAGTTCATTCAGGTGAGCAATTTAGGGCCACTATGGCCCTCTTGTTCTATGCCTCATGTCAGTGGACAAGTGAATACCAGGACAAATTTCAGAATGGTACTAAGTACATCTTAGAGATTAACTACCCTAATGTTTAAATCAAAGGGTAGTAAACATTGTTTTTAATTAAGAAAATTACTGATTCCGGCATATTCTTCTTTTGTAAAATATAGTGTTTTCTCAAAATGAAACTATCCTTTTTAGCTCACCTGAGCACGAAGTGCTCAAGGGAGCTATTGTGATCGATCGTTGTCCGGCGTCCGTCTGTCCATCTGTCCGTCATCCATCATGGCGTCAACTTTTTCTTTAAAAGACATCTCCTCCTAAACTTATGGGTCAAAATCAACCAAACTTGGCAGGAATGTTCCTTGGGTGGTCCCTTATGAAAATTGCTCAAATGGAAAGAATGCGTGCCATATCACAGGAAAAGGGGACTTAATGACAAATTTCTTGTTTACACTCTAGAAGCCACAAATATGGTCCAATCTTCATGAAACTTGGTCAGAATGTTTGTTAGGTCATGAGGATGAAGTCTATCAAAAATGGGAAGGATCGGTGCCATATCACGGCAAAAGGGGCCTTAATGACAATTTTGTCAAGAATTTCTTTAAACGACATCTCCTCCTAAACTTATGGGTCAAAATCAACAAAACTTGGCAGGAATGTTCCTTGGGTGGTCCCTTATGAAAATTGCTCAAATGGAAAGAATGCGTGCCATATCACAGGAAAAGGGGACTTAATGACAAATTTCTTGTTTACACTCTAGAAGCCACAAATATGGTCCAATCTTCATGAAACTTGGTCAGAATGTTTGTTAGGTCATGAGGATGAAGTCTATCAAAAATGGGAAGGATCGGTGCCATATCACGGCAAAAGGGGCCTTAATGACAATTTTGTCAAGAATTTCTTTAAACGACATCTCCTCCTAAACTTATGGGTCAAAATCAACAAAACTTGGCAGGAATGTTCCTTGGGTGGTCCCTTATGAAAATTGCTCAAACGGAAAGGATCCGTGCCATATCACGGGAAAAGGGGCCTTAATGACACATTTCTTGTTTACACTCTAGAAGTCCAAGCTTCATGAAACTTGGTCAGAATGTTTGTTAGGTCATATGGATGAAGTCTATTGAAAATGGGAAGGATCGGTGCCATATCATGGGAAAAGGGGTCTTAATGACATTTTTTTTGTTTACTCTCTTGAAGTCACAAATATGGTCCAATCATAATGAAACTTTGTCAGAATGTTTGTTAGGTCATGAGGATGAACTCATTTGAAAATGGGAGGGATCCGTGCCATATCACGGGAAAAGGGGCCTTAATGACAATTTTCTCTTAAGAGCTCCAAACGCCACAAATATAATCCAATCTTCATGAAACTTGATCAAAATGTTTGCCAGGTCACAAGAATGAACTCTGTTGAAAATTGGAAGGTTCATGCCATATCATAGGAAATGGAGTCTTAATGATAATTTACTTGAAATATCAGGTGAGCGATTTAGGGCCCTCAGGGTCCTCTTGTTTAAAGACAAGTTCTTTTTGATCCTGGACTTGTAAAAAATCATCTTTTACTTGCCTTGGGACAAGTTAAGAAAAGCTGTAATCGCATACTCCTGAAAAACTGTAGTGGGTCAGCCTATCAACTATGGTTTAAACCCTTTGCTGATTTTGTTTTTAACTTCACACTGCTTCTCACTAAAGGATGAATAGTAGTTGCCTAGGTGGAAAGAGCAGATGGAAGTCCAGAAAGAATGTTGGTGATGTTACTTGTTTGATAAATAACAAGGTCAGATAGGTGTTCCAGTTACATCTATATGACAAATACCTCATTCAAGCCAACAGTTTTTGTAAGGACAAGACCGCTTGAGTATTTCTGTGAGAATAAATGGAAACTCGTCTGTTATAGATGTGATATTTTTGGCTGAATTGTTCACAACATTTTTATATCGATGGATTAGAGCTAAAAACAAGTATGTGTCTATACAGACACATACTATGTTTTTGCTCTAAGCCCTTGATATCTATTTTCAGTCAGTTAGAAGTATCACAAATGTGTAAAGACCACAACATGAGACCGCTGGAAATTTTTGTGAGGATGATGGGAATATTATCTGTACTAGATCATTGGTAGAATTGTTCACAAGATTTCTATACGTAATTTCAGTCAGTTAGAAGTATCACAGATGTGTAAAGACCACGAGACGAGACCTCTGGAATATTTCTTTGAGGACGATGGGACTACTATCTGTTCTAGATGTGTTATTGTTGGCTCACATAAAGGTCATAACATATCATCTATAGAGGACAAGGTATTGATTTATTATACTCCTCACTTACATAGTAGAGAGGGGTATATTTGTTTTACCCTATCTGTCTGCCCATCCAGCCATCTGTCTGTCCATTCATCCGTAGACCTTTTGCATTTCTGGACTCTAACTCAAGAAGGGATCTAAAATCAGGAAACCTCATACAATTGTTTCCCATGACCCAAGGAGATGTCCTATTGTTTTAGGGCCATTAAGGTCAAAAGTCAAGGTCACAATTAAGCTTTGTTTGAAAACTGTTTACATTACAAGGATAAAGTGCTGGTGGGGGGTATTTGTCCGCTTTGCAACATATTTCGTTTACCACGTTTTTTAATGTAACCCTTGCCATGCTGGAATATCTGTGCTTTGGCGGAAGGGCAATACAAAGATCAGCCTGCACATATGGGCAGTCTGATCTTAGTCTATACCAACTGATTTTACTGTTCAATCCCAAAAAGTTTGAAAATTATATTTTCAAAAAAAAAATGCAGACTTGCAATTAGTACATCTAAAGCTTTCAGTAACTTGATTTTAATGCAATTTTTCAAGGTTGTTACTTTGCATGACAAGGGTTCTTATTTAATCAGGTCTTATAAAAAAACTCTGGATGCATTTTATGTATTGTTTATATATTTTGTCTACACCATTTTCTGATGAAAAGGTCATTGAACAATGTCAATTTCATTTAAATTTGTCAGACTAACAATAATTTGCTGTTCTGGTTGGGAAGACCTTTTTAGCTCGCCCGGGACGAAAGTCTCATAGAGCTATTGTCATACCCTCGGATGTCAGCGTCAGCGTCGGTGTCGGCGTCCGCATTAGGTTAAAGTTTTTTATTTCTGTCAATATTTATCCAAGAGGCTTTATTTTTACAGAAACACTCATTAGGGCATAAGCTTTCATTGGAGACTAACATCCATGTCGAAATGACCTTTAGACTGTGACCTTGACCCTTTCAAAAAAACTTTAACCAAAAACTTTAACCAAAAAAAATTTTAACCTTGCTTATATTTTCTGTAAGCTTTAAACTAGAGACATCATTACTTCATATGCACACTCATTAGGTGATAGGCTTTCACCATAGACAAAGGTCCTTGACAATTTGACCTTGACCCTTTGTGGACTTAAAAAAACTTTAACCAAAAAACTTTAACCAAAAACTTTAACCTTGCATATATTTTTTCAATGCTCTAACCTAGGGACATCATAGCTTCATATATATACTCACCAGGTGATAGGCTTTCACCAGAGACCAAGGTCCTTCTCAATTTGACCTTGACCTTTACCATTTGTGGACTTAGAAAAACTTTAACTGAAAACTTTAACCCAAAACTTTAACCTTGCTTATTATTTTCTGAATGCTTTAACCTAGGGACATCATTACTTCATATACATACTCATTAGGTGATAGGCTTTTTTTAGAGATCAAGGTCCTTGATAATTTGACCATGACCTTTTATCAACTTCGAAATACTTTAACCGAAATTCTTTTACCAAAAACTTTAACCTTGCTTATATTTTCTGAATGCTTTAACCTAGGGACATCATTACTTCATATACATAGTCACTAGATGAGAGGCTTTCACCAGAAACCAAGGGCCTTGACAATTTGACCTTGACCTTTTATGGACTTGGAATAACTTAAACTGAAAAACTTTAACCAAAAATTTAACCTTGATTATATTTTCTAAATGCTTTACTCAGGGACATTATTACTTAATACACATACTCACTAGGTGATAGGCTTCTACAGAGACCAAGGTCCTTCACAATTTGACCTTGAACTTGACCTTTTGCGGACTTAAAAAAATTTTAAAGAAAAACTTCATGTTTGATACAAAGAAATTC
The DNA here is from genome assembly GCA_948146395.1 of Fragum whitleyi. Classification (NCBI taxonomy): domain Eukaryota; kingdom Metazoa; phylum Mollusca; class Bivalvia; order Cardiida; family Cardiidae; genus Fragum; species Fragum whitleyi. The sequence goes on along the minus strand of OX411544.1, from coordinate 52,967,530 downwards.
CATTGGTAACCTCATCTGCTTGTAGGCTTTCACTTTACCCTAACCTTATACATGCAATTAAAAAAAAAGTTTTAATATTTCTTAATTACTACTTAAACAGATATATATTAGATCATGGACTTTAACATTGAAAGAAACCACTTTGAACTTCGGTCTTCGGTCAAGCGCTGTTTGTGACAAGCAGCTGTTTGGGCAAGCTATGTTGTCCGCGGACAACTCTTGTTACTAATGCAGCAAACTATTGATTCTAATAATCATAATATCGATGGCTCAGCAGAAAACAATTGGAACAGTTGTAACTGCCATTATTTCATAAAATAATTGTTTTTGGATCATTATAGGTGTACATACACAGACAAAAACTGGGTGTTAACAGGTGAAAACCTGGATTATTAAGCAAATTCACTTGCTGTTAAGGCCTGGCTTTTTAACTTAAATATCTCTATACAATATCAGTTTCTATATCTAACAAAAAAAAAAACATAGAAAAAGACATTGATCCAATTCCCATGTTTAATTTTGCTATGTCATTAATTTAACATGCAATGTTTGCATGAACAAAAGTGACGGTGCAATGCATAACACAATTTTTCGTGCACAAAAGTGGGTTTAGAGGTAATTTAAAAGTGTTCCTATGAACCATTTTTGCAATATTTGTATCCGTTTGAATGAATAATATACTCTTTATGCAATTATAGCATCAATTCACATTTTTTCGGCCATGAATATTAACATAGACCCTCAAAATGCTTTAACACCCTTGTCCTTCACTCATGCATTGAACCATTTTACAGGTCTCTGCAAATTTTAACGCCCTAAGAAATGTGAATTTACCCTATAATAAACATATAGGCAGTTACAACTATTTTGTGCCAAGCCAACTATATGCACATAATTTTCATTCCATTACAGAACAGACTGATTGTTAATGAAATGGAGCCCAATCTTCAGATGGCCAACCATGTATTCAGACGGCTGAAGAGGATTGAAAAGGTAGGTATCAAACTTTAAAATACAAATCAAGGGGATCAGAACAAGACTGTACCAAGTGTCTGTACAGTCTAAATGTCTGTACAGTCTAAGTGTCTGTACAGTCTAAGTGTCTGTACAGTGTACAGACACTCGGTACAGTCTAGTCAGGGTCTTACACTTAATACTTTTTGCCACAAGCCTGAAGGACCTGTTTGCCCTATATATTACAGGACTTCCCTGATAACAACGGGTCTTGTATGAAAACAAGGTTTTAATTTTAAAAATTTAAGGGATAAATTGCAAGGAAAACATTGTTGGAAGAGCAATTTCTTCTTTTTCTTCAATGTTTTTCATTTAGAAATGCAAATATAAGTATTGGAAAGACATTTGATTTTTCTTTGAAAGACTAAGAACTGCCATTTAGTACAGGCCTAAAGGACCTGCAGCATGGTAACATCTACTGGTCCTCCCTAAAATCTATAGGTCTCGGGCGCTAGGACTGGTGTTCATGTCAATCCCTGGTCTAGTGCTGAACACTGAAAACGAGCCTGCATGTGACATTTCCAACAATTATATATTTTGATGAAATGTAGACATTGAGCAGTCTACACAGTTATATTGAGAGTATTTACTGATAGTCAATATAAAAAAGTATTCACTGATTGACAATAAAAAGAAAATTCACTGAATGACAATTAAAAGAATATTCACTGATTGGCAATAAAAGGAATATTCACTGATTGACAATAAAAAGAATATTCACTAATTGACAATAAAAAGAATATTCACTGATTGACAATAAAAAGAATATTCACTGATTGACAATAGAAACTTAATTCTTGTCATGCTGAACCCCTATTGATAGGGGGTATAGACAAAGAGAATTCATACAGATATTGTACAACTTACTGATAGCATATCATGTTTTTTAGATTTGTGGCAACCCTTGAACTAGAAAGCTCAATTTAAAATAACTGGCTTCCTTAGCCCAGTCTATTCCTGTTTTGGCAGGAGGTATAGACAAACAGAAAGCATAAAGAAAATGTATAATTTGCCCATGATTAATCATATGTGAAGATTAATTTGAAAGCATGAATCAGAAAATATAACTGCCGTCGTTATAGCATATTTGGTAGCACTAGAGATGTCACAATTTTGGATCAAACTTACTGGAAATGTTTGGCTGGTTATAAGGAAGATCCCTTTTGATTTTGGTGGCATTTGGACCTATGTCAAAGAAAAGGTAGCCTTAACAACAATATCCTTGTTACCACCCAAAAGGTGAAATTTTTGTCAAACATGCTGAAAATATATGTATTGGCATGATTCAAGAAACATATCCAATATGTTGACATGCTGATCAATTGCACTGGAAAAGACATTTTATACAGGAATATGATTTATGTTTTACCATCTAGGGCCATTTTAGCTTTAGGGTTCAGACTAAGAACGGAAGTACAGAAATTTAGATTAAGATTAAGACTATTAACTCTTGTCATGCTGAATAAATTTTGTCTAAAAATTTCATCAAAATCAAAGGGCAAAAGCACTGAAAGTACCAACTGTAGGTCAATTTTTATTTGAGAAACTATATCTATTGACAATTCTGGTTTGAAAGTGAGAAACTGGTGGTGTAGACTAACATCAGACTGCACATATGTGCAGTCTGATGTTTGTCTATAGCTCCTGCCAAAGCAGGATTATCTAAAGGCATGAACAAGAACTGTCATTAGACCATTTCTTTGCAGGATATAGCATCATTCCTACCAGACTGTAAGAGAGAGGTTGGGCCAGCCCTTGAAGAAGTCAGCAAGTATTTTCAGTATTTACATGGCGTCTTACAAATCAGGGAGAAAAAAGTCCAACAGATAGTTATGGATTCCTTTAAAGCTGGAGTTGAACCCATAGAAAAATTGGTGGGTATAAGTTATGTGTACACCAAACTTTAACCCTTCCCCTACTGTTCATGGCAGATTCCTGCTTACACATAGCTTTAGCAGACAGCTTACACTAATTTCTTAAATGCTTTTTGGTAGTTTATCGAGAAATAACGGTAGAATATCACTTGAAAATCTCACTGCAAAAGCATTAAAATTATCAAAAACTTATACCCTGCTTTTGTGCATTTCATCCTATCTGATTTCATCTATGCTGGGCGAAATAAGTGATATCACAATGAACATTGCATAGCAATCACGCGCAAAATGACGCACTTTACGAAAATATGTCCTAGAAATTTCACATATGTCTCATTTTGAAATAAAGAAAAAGAATAATCGTTTGTTTTTTGAGTAAGATTAAAGGTTATTGAATTTATATGGGAATATATTGTGTCGGACGAGTTCTTTTGGCAGAGTTCAGGCAACTAGGCCAAAAGAAAGAGTCCAACACAATATATTCCCATTTAAATTCAATAACCTTTTTATTGTATACTTTGATATTGTTGGACGATATTCACTTCTTATTTATTAATTTAATACATCACCTATACTTCAAGAACGATTTTTTATTTAGATTTAAACCGCTTTTTAATAACAGTTACGCAATAGACCTATTCCCGCAAAATCCTTTCCGTTATATTTTTACGTTCGGATGAATACATCCGTTGCTATGAAGTGACAGTGTAAACAAAAAAAGACGGCGGACATTTTTATGTCGATTCGCATTTTAGATCTTCAAACACGCGTTGATTTCGACTTACTTTGAATAAAAATGAAATAAATATATCTTTAAAAACTCGTTCATTTCTTATTCTTACCAGTTACATGTTCCAGAACTGACTAAATCGGGGTACTTGATACCGGAGCAGACTAGCGATAGTCATGAAGGACGGGACGGAGTGAAAGATGAGATAAAGAGAAAGATAGGGAGGAAGAGAGATAGATACTAGAATTATGATAGACATTAAGGGATGGGCATGAATTAGTTTTGAAAGAGTTATAAAATAACATAGATAAAGGAATAAAGGAGAAACAAATACAGTGATTTGGAAGAAATTTGAGGTTGGGGGGCATCTGGGTCGACGGAGAGGGGGAGGGGATGAAGTGGTTTATTTCTCGGAAAATGTTTCGAATAGATGAAAACAAACACTGGTGTATTGCCCTTTAGGCAATTAAAGAACTAGAAACGTTTTCTTTACTCTGACAAAACTATTTCTCAAATATTGAACGCAAAAAGAAAACGTTGATAATGTGATTTTATGTTGACTTATGGCGAGGTAGCAACCAGAAAGTAGTCCAGTCCATTTGTGCACGTGAAAATAATCTTAGTGCAATATCAAAGTATGCAATATCAAAAAATATTGCACATTTTCCTCCCATTCAAATACATAGAGACAATATCAAAGTATATAATAATGATTAATATTTCATTTCATGAAATACAAAAGCTATATTTTTACGAGTGAAAATATAACTTTTGTTCACTCAATGAATAAATCGATCTTACTCTGAAACAAACTATTATCCTCTATATCAGCCTGCACAGATGTGGAGCCTGATCTTTGTCTTCACTGCCTGCTTTCTATTTAGTTATTGCAGAGAAAATTTGAGCCAAATTGGTTGATGTTTCTCCAAAAATGGCAAATCATTTAAAATAAAAGTAAAATTCAGCAGGAAAAGTTTTGAAGAAGAGGAGCTAATCTAAATATGATTTGTTTTAATCCAAAACCGTATTTGTCAGAACTTATTGAAATTTTCACCTAACATGTATGTCAATTAAAACTATAGATTCTTGCTTAAACCTTAGTATGTATGTTTATTACTATGAAATATTGATACATACAATCAAAGGAGACAATATAGTGAATTTGATAATTATCAAAAGGCTGCAACTTTGCCTAGCTGAAAATTATATTGCCACAGGCCTGGACAGAACCCATGTTTGATCCAAATACTAAATTTATGGTTTACAAGATCAATAGGCTAACCACAGAGCCAAAGAAGATCTTCCTTGATATAGACATCACACATTGTATATTTAAACCTTTGAGCTATGCATGTAGGGTAGAGATATAATAAGAATCTTGGCACTTTTTAGCCCAATTTTTTTATGCCTCGGCATAGGGGCTTATTGTTCAAGTGTTATGGAAGACCACTCTCACCACTGTCCTGCATAGCTTCATTGGTTTAAATTAAAATACAATGTCTGACACCTGCGGCAGGGAAGATCTTCTTTGGCTCAGTGGTTAGCGCATTGGGCTTGTAAACCAAAAAATTGAATATTACTTTGTAAACCAAAAAATTCAATATTACTTATCTGCGTGGGTTAGACACTGGCTCATGACAGATATTTTTTAGCTATGCCTAGGTTAAGGACAGTTTATTTGTAACACAAGATACAATGCTTATATATCTTGTATGATGATAGTTCTTGATGATGCTAATCTACAGATACCAAGGGCAAGGTCATGTGACAAGGGCAAGGTAAAAGTTTTAAAAAAATGATGTTTTCAAGGTATTTTTGTCTTACAAACACATCTTGTTGTTCAAACTTGAAGTAGAACATGCTTCACACATGTAGATTTAATTTTTTCTTCAAGGTTAACTCAACTTTATTTCTTTATTTTCAGAGATCAGATCTACAAAGGAGTATAGGCAGTTAGATTCAACCATTAAAGGTACACTTGTCTCACACTTTTGGCAAAAACTATCCAATGCTCTTCAAATTATCATGGAATGTATTAATATTTAAAGAGTAGGTTCCTTTTGAAAATGGCGTGGATCTTTTAATAAACAAGGAGAAAATATCCTCAAATATGAAAAATGTTTGTATATTGTAACTCGAAGCTGGAAAATGAATTTATGATTGTTTAAAAAAAATGTTGCTAGTTCCCCAGTGCTTCATAATCATGGATTGTGAACTATTTATCATGCTTGAAGGCTGTATTGGCCTGATATCACCTGCTTGATAACATGAATGTTACCAGGTCGACTACTTTTAGAACAAATTTGCATGAACTTTCACCTGAGTTTCATTGATTTTTAGCTCACCAGAGCACATCATGCTCAAGGTGAGCTTTTGTGATCGTTGAATGTCATTCGTCCGTCGTCCTCCATCAACAATTTAAGTGTTTACACTCTAGAGGCCACAAATATGATCCAATCTTCATGAAACTTGGTCTGAATGTTGGTCAGGTCACAAGGATAAACCCTATTGAAAATGGAAAGGATCCATGCGATATCATGGGAAAAGGGGCCTTAAAGACAATTTTCTTGTTTACACTCTAGAGGCCACAAATATTGTCCAATCTTCATGAAACTTGGTCAGAATGATTGTCAGGTCACAAGGATGAACCCTATTGAAAATGGGAAGGATCCATGCCATATCATGGGAAAAGGGGCCTTAATGACAATTTTCTTGTTTTCATTCTAGAGGCCACAAATACTGTCCAATCTTCATGAAACTTGGTCAGAATGTTTGTCAGGTCAAAAGGATGAACCCTTGTGAAAATGGGAAGGATCTGTGCTATGTCACTGGAAAAGGGGCCTTAATGACCAATTTCTTGTTTTCACTCTAGAGGCTACAAATATTATCCAATCTTCATGGAACCTTGTCAGAATGTTTGTCAGGTCACAAGGATGAACCCTATTGAAAATGGGAAGGACCAGTGCCATATCACAGAAAGAAAAATTATGACCTTTTCTTGAAATTTGCTTATTAAATGAGACAAAGATACGAAGGTGAGCGATATAGGACCATCATGGTCCTCTTGTTAAGAGTTTATTATAATTTAGTGCTGAAAAATGATTGCATGATAAATAGAATTACATGTTAGTGTCTTAAAATATCAATGTTATCTGGTCTCGGCTGCAAAAATTTATCATGACTTGCCAAAGCCTCGTCATGATAAATTCTCCCAACCCTGACCAGATAACATTGGTATTAACATTCTCTTTATATCTATTGAAGCTGCACACAGAATAATGAACAACAATGACAAGATAATTGTGAATGCCAAAGAAATTCTTGACAAATTAATCCGCTCCAAGGACATTCCATGTATATTAGAACCTTGTACAGATACAATAACAACAGAGAAGATTAGGTAGGTCAAATATGAAGAAAAAATCTGAATTAAAGCACTCATTGTTGAACCCTTGCCCTGTGGAATAGTTTATGATCTATATGCCTGAAACTGGACTAATTTAATGATTCATTGGTACAGATAAGAGGGGTTAAAGCCAGTCTAAAATATTTATTTCTCAATGAAACCCTATGTTGTGGATACTCATTTGAATCATCTCAAAGGGACGATTCCAATGAGTACCACCAACATATGGTTTGCCCTATTATAATAATAATAATTCAATTATTTGTGAAATACATTGATCAAAAATCCAAAATGCCTCCTCTGTAGCCGTGGGATTGTTTGCATGCATTCATAATGAGGAATATTTACAATGTCCTTTTGATAAAATTGGTTACTTATATTTGAAAGTAAAAGAAAGCTTTGTCAAATATTGACTTGTAGTATTGTAATTGATATTTTGGCAGTTTTCTTTATAATATTGTATATTTGAAAAATATATGATAATACAATTTTGCAAAATATATATTTCATAATGTTCATTGTTCATATATCTAAGACATGCTTTTGTTGTCTGCTTCTAAATACTTATTCAACTTATATTGTTTGTCTTAACCTATGTAATGGTTTTGCATTTTTAGCTCACCTGAGCACGAAGTGCTCAAGGTGAGCTATTGTGATCTAGCTGTGTCCGTCGTCCAGTCGTCCGGTCGTCCGTCAACATCTTGTGTGCACTCTAGAGGCCACAGTTTTGGCCCAAATGTCTTGAAACTTGGTAACAATGCTTGTCTCCATCAACTCTCGGTCAAGTTCGAAATTGGATCAAGTTGGGTCAAAAATGGGGTCAAGGGGTCAAATCTTAGAAAAACCTTGTGTGCACTCTAGAGGCCACATTTTTGGTCCAAATGCTTTGAAACGTGGTCAGAATGTTTGTCTCCATCAAATCTCGATCAAGTTTGGAATTGGGTCAAGTAGGGTCAAAAATGGGGTCAAGGGGTCAAATCTTAGAAAAACCATGTGTGCACTCTAGAAACCACATCTTTGGTCCAATTGTCTTGAAACTTAGTCAGAATGTTTGTCTCCATCAAATCTCCATAAAGATCGAAATTGGGTCAAGTTGGGTCAAAAATGGGGTCAAGGGGTCAAATCTTAGAGAAACCTTGTGTGCACTCTAGAGGCCACATTTTTGGCCCAAATGTCTTTAAACTTGGTCAGAATGTTTGTCTCCATCAAATCTTGATCAAGTTTGTAATTGGGTCAAGTGGGGTCCAAAATGGGGTCAAGGGGTCAAATCTCAGAAAAACCTAGTGTGCACTCTAGAAACCACATTTTTGGTCCAATTGTCTTGAAACTTGGTCAAAATGTTTGTCTCCATCAAATCTAGATCAGGTTCGTAAATGGGTCAAGTTGGGTCAAAAATGGGGTCAAGGGGTCAAATCCTAGAAATACCTGTGTGCACTGAAGAAGCCTCATTTTTGGCCCAAATGTCTAGAAACTTGGTCAGAATGTTTGTCTTCATCAAATCTCGGTCAAGTTTGTAATTGAGTCAAGTGGGGTCAAAAATGTGGTCAAGGGGTCAAATCTTAGAAAAACCTTGTGTGCACTCTAGAGGCCATATTTTTGGTCCAAATGTCTTAAAATTTGGTCAGAATGTTTGTCTCCATCAAATATCAATCAAGTATGAAATTGGGTCAAGTGGGGTCAAACCTAGAAAAACCTGTGTGCACTGTAGAAGCCACATTTTTGGCCCAAATATCTTGAATCTTGGTCAGAATGTTTGTCTCCATCAAATCTCGATCAAGTTTGTAATTGGGTCAAGTGGGGTCAAAAATGGGGTCAAATCTTAGAAAAACCTTGTGTGCACTCTAGAGGCCATATTTTTGGTCCAAATGTCTTAAAATTTGGTCAGAATATTTGTCTCCATCAAATATCGATCAAGTATGAAATTGGGTCAAGTGGGGTCAAGGGGTCAAATCTCAGAAAAACCTTTTGTGCACTCTAGAGGCCACATTTTTGGCCCAAATGTCTTGAAACTTGGTCAGAATGTTTGTCTCCATCGAATCTCAGTCAAGTTTGAAATTGGGTCAAGTGGGGTCAAAAATAGGGTCAAGGGGTCAAATCTTAGAAAAACCTTGTTTACTCAAATATCTTGAAACTTCGTCAGAATGTTTGAATGAAACCTAGGTTTAGTTTGAAATTGGGTCAAGTTGGGTCCAAAATGAGGTCAAGGGGTCAAATTTATTAAAATCCTTGTGTGCACTCTTTGATTGAAAATTATGTATTTTGGTCAGAATGTTTGTCTTGAAATCTTAGGGTCAAACACTTTTTTTAGTACTGTAGAGGCAACATATTTGTCTGAATTGTTAACTTCTTGATATCTTTGACTTTTGTTAAGCCATGCATCAGGTGAGCGTTTAAGGGTCAATGGCCCTCTTGTTGTTTTATAGTTTTATACCTGGTCCATCCATTGATGCTCTGATACTTGATCACGGAGATGTCCATGGATAATTACCCAAAAGGTAACATTGTAGAAGTTGGTCCCAGAAGGTCCCTATTTGTCCTCCACTAATTGGTTGATAATCATAGACCTATATTGGATAATAGCTGGAGGCTATGAAAGGATATAATGGTAGTTATACCAGGAATCCATTATAGTAGCTCTAGCTGAGGTGATATAACTGAATAGTTGTTGAAAGCTGTGTAAAACCCCATGCAAACAAATAAAAGTTGTACAAATGTATCTGTAGATTTTGATTAAACCAAGATGATATTAAATAGGACTTGAATAGAAATGTTATCAAACCAGCCTTGGCTTTATTAGTTGATTAAAAATACTGAATTTTTCACTGCATAAACAAGTTAAAATTCCTGTTCCTAATATAACACACACTTGATAGGATCCAATTCATTCACCAATGTCAGTAAAAGTTGTGTAAAAAAGTAGATGTGATTGATAAATCATGCAACAAAGCCTGTACTGACCTGGTATCACCTGCCTGATAACATAAATTGATTTAGGCACCTACCATATAGCATATAGATGGTCTTAACCAGGACCCCTTTTGCAAATATTTCTTTGATTTTCAAGTTTTTATTAAATGAGCCTGTGTGTGATATTTCCAACAATCAAACTCCTGTGCGAAGTACAAACATTAAGCAGCGTTGACAACGACACAATGCAAAAATAACATATGCTGACTGCTAGAAGAGGGATGAATACTTTATCTTTTTTATATTATATAGTACAAAGTGAAGACTCTAGACAGACTGTGCGGATGCACAGGCTGACCAGAAGGTTTGCTTTGCACACATGTGAAATTGTTGCAAATGTCACGCACAGGCTCAAATGATAATTGGAATGAAATAAATGTCTTTATATTTCATTCTTTAATGCTTTTCGGTGGTTTATCGAGAAATAACGATAGATTTTCACTTGATTATCTCACGGCAAAAGCAGTGAAATTATCAAAAACTTATACCCTGCTTTTTTGCATTTCATCCTATCTGACATCATCTATGCGGGGCGAAATAAGTGATGTCACAGTGAACGTTGCATAGCAATCACGTTCAAAATGACGCGCTTTACGAAAATATGTCATAGAAATTTTACATTTTTTGCATTAAAGAAATAGAAAAAATAGTTTGTTTTTCGAGTAAGATCGATTTATGTTTCATTTCGTGAACACCAAAAGCTATATTTGCCACTCGTGGCTCCGCTACTCGTGAAAATATAGCTTTTGTTGTTCAATCAATGAAATATAAATCGATCTTACACTGAAACAAACGATTATCCTCTATTTCTTATCTGGTCTAGGCTGCTAGAATATTACTTGTCCATGTGGGTTTGACACCGGCCTGCTTCGGTTATGCTTCAGTTGTAGACTACTTGTTTGTAAGATATATATATATAATACGTACTTAGTGTTTTGTATGAGAAAAAATATCTAGCGCGGTTGGGAGAATTGATCATTGTCGAGGCTCTGCCGAGACAATTATCAATTCTCACAACTGAGTTAGATATTTTTTATGCCCCCGTATCGAGAGATCGGTGGCATATTGTATTACTCATGTCCGTCTGTCTGTCCGTCTGTCCGTCCATCTGTCCGAAAACTTAACCTTTGCCTTATCGAGAGATAGCTGTTACGGGAGCATTTGTGTTTCACAAACACATCTTGTTCATACAATAAATTAAGTATGTATCATATTAGTCCCCTACCGGTGTTCACACCGGAGGGGACTATAGGTTTGCCCTCCGTCTGTCCGTCCGTCTGTCCGTCCGTCTGTCCGTCCGTCTGTCCGCTCAAATCTTGATCCCGCGATAACTTAATAACTAAGCAAGCGTTTTTGATGAAAGTTGGTATATGACTAGATGGCAATGTGTAGATTATGCACATCATTTTATTTTTGTTTTTCGACTTAAAGTGAGGTTGCTATGGTTACAGAAATAGTGAAAATATGGCCAAAAATGGGATCCTGCGATAAGATAATAACTAAGCAAGCTAGTTTGATGAGACTTGGTATATGACTATATGGCAATGTGTAGATTATGCACATCATTTTATTTTTGTTTTTAGACTAAAATTGTTGTTGCTATGGTTACGGAAATAGTGAAGATATGGTTAAAAATATTGGATCCTGCGATAAGTTAATAAGTAAGCAAGCTAATTTGATGAGACTTGGTATATGACTAGATGGCAATGTGTAGATTATGCACATCATTTTATCTTTGTTCTTTGACAAAAAGTGCGGTTGCTATGGTAACGGAAATAGTGAAAATATGGCAAAAAATGGATCCTGCAATAACTTAATAACTAAGCAAGCTAACTTGATGAAACCTGTTTTAAAATGTAAAAAAAATTATAAGCCATGTTAGTCAGGGTGGTGATGCAGCAGTATTAATCACCTCCAGTGAAAGTTCTCATTTCTTACCAACAAGACTGAAGAAAAACATCTTGGATCAGACAAGGTAACTGTTATTGATACTACTTCTTGCATCTGTCTATTGCTTGCATGAATTGTATAGTGGGCACAGCAGAGACAATAACTCATGTAAGTCTTGTTTAACCCTTTCCAAAACAAGACCTGGTTTTGACGTCCCTGATAGAATTGGCTTGGGAAAACATTGAGACAAACAAAGCCGGTAGGGGACTTTTGCCATGTCCGACATGGCTCTTGTTTATCTTATAACCTCTATTTGCCTTGTTTTCATAGATGATTCTAACAGAAATGTAAGTTTCTAAAAATAACCGCATTATATCATTATTCTAAAAATAACTGTGTGATGTCATAAAAAATATACAGGATGTTATCACAGGGATATTTGTGAAGTTATAAGATAAATTATTCTCTATTTATCTTTGAATCAAAGCTACCATTTCTAGGTGATAATCCTGTCTGTGTTTGTTTTGTTCAGATTTGAGATGTTTACCATGAGAGACAGACCAGAAAAGTTAACAGAGGACAAAGAGAGTCTGGGAACATCCACACCCTCGGATACATGTAGCATTATTACTACACCCTTTGATAGCTGTAGTGTGTCGTCTGCTACAAGTGAAGATGTTATTATAGAAGGTACACATTTGTGGGCAAGACACTTTTCTGATATTGTGTAATTCAGAATTTTGGCCTTGAAATTTAACCATGTGCTTCTTATGTGCCATTACCAGGAATCCATTGTTAGGTGCTCCAGCCGCCGCGATTTAACTGAAATAATGTTGAAAGCGGCGTTAAACTCCATTCAATCAATCAATCTTATGTGCCATGTTTTAGATTCCTAGGAGAAAAGTGTATCAGTTTAAAAAAAGGCTTTGTAAGTGTGCCCTCTTTCAAATAATTTGTATCTTAAATACTTCAAAGACATCATAGTTTTCTGATATAACATGCCAAAAGATCTTAAGCTTCTTAATATCTTTATTTTATGTATGACATATGTGGGAAGAATGAAATAACCTAGTTGAATTTTTAGCTCCACTGGCTGAAAGCCACTGGGGCTATTGTCATGGCGTTGTGTCTGTTGTGCGTCTGTCTGTGCGTGCATGCGTGCGGTCGTAAACTTTTCTTTAAAAATCTTCTCCTCAGAAACTACTGGATGGATTTCAACCAAACTTCACAGGAATGATCCTTGGGTGACCCTCTTTCAAAATTGTTCAAGAAATTTAGATCCAATGAAAAACAGGGATTTAAGGGGGCTTGGCTAATTTCCAAATATGGTAAAAAGTTAGTTTTCTCAGATTCTAATCAATGAATGTTCCTGTGGTGACCCTTTTTCAGTCTTCAAAAAATCATTGTGATCGGATGGAAAATATGCATTTTATGGGCGGAGGTCATTTCTCTATATGTTATATAGTGGAAAATTTGAAAATCATTTTCTCAGAATGTAACTGATGGATATCAACCAAATTTCATTGGAATGATCCTTGAGTGACCCTTTATCAGTGTACCAAAAATTATTTTGATTGGAAGAAAAATATGCATTTTATGGGCGGAGGTCATTTCTCTATATGTTATATAGTGGGAACTTTGAAAATCATTTTCTGATAATGTAATTGATGGATATCAACCAAATTTCACTGGAATGATCCTTGAGTGACCCTTTATCACTCTACAAAAATCATTGTGATCGGATGGAAAATATGCATTTTATGGGCAAAGGTCATTTCTCTATATGTTATATAGTGGAAAATTTGAAAATCATTTTCTCACAATGTAATTTTTGGATATCAACCAAATTTAATTGGAATGATCCTTGAGTGATTCTTTATTAGTGTACCAAAAATTATTTTGATTGGATGAAAAATTTGCATTTAATGGGTGGAGGCTATTTCTCAACATAGTTAAATAGTGGAAACCATGAAAATCATTTTCTCAGAATGTAACTGATGGATAATCAAAAGAAAATTTTTGGTATGATCTTTGGGTGACCCATTATCATGCAGCCAAAAATCATTTTGATTTGATGAAAAATATGTCTTTTAAGAGCGGAGGTCATTTCTCTATCTGTTATATAGTTCAAACTTTGAAAATCATTTTCAACATCAGTAGAATCCCAAAAATCTAAAAATCAAGTGAAAACGTTTATTTGCTTTTACAAGAATTTCAAGCCTGTGGAGCGACTCAAGCCATTCATGGCTTTCTAGTTTAATAATTTTGTATGTGATAGTGTGTCGAAAGCTTTTTTAAAGTCATAGAATATTATGTCTATTTTTTTTCCTGAGTCTATTGCTGTCGTCCAATCATCTAGTGACTCTAGTAGTTGTAATTGGCAGGATTTACCCTTTCTGAAGCCAAATTGGTTTGATGAGATCAAGTTGTTGCTAGTCAGGTGGTTTGTGATTTTATTCCTAACTATCTTTTGCATCAAGTTAGAACAAATCAGGCTAATGCTGATTGGTCAGTAGTTTTCTGGCTCTTGTTTATTTCCTGATTTGAATATTGGAGTGACTAGAGAATTTTTCCAAGCTGTTGGTACTTTGCCTGTTGCTAAGGATCTGTTGAATATCTTTGATAGGGGCGACACTAAGGACTCCATGCATTCTATGATTAGTTTTGGATGTATTTGGTCGGGTCCACTGCATTTGTTTGGGTTCAATTCTTTTATTGCATTTCTAATATCTTCTTCTGATATGTTGTAGTCCTCAAGTTGTTTGTTTGTTTTTAAACTTATAGATGGATTTAAATTGTTGCCTTCTTTGTATACACTTGAGAAATAGTCGTTAAGGAGGTTTGCTCTGTCCACATCGTTTGTAATTTGATTGCCATGTTTGTCATTTAGCGGGCCAATGTTTGTTTTGGTTTTTGTATTGTCTCGGACATACTTCCAAAATAATTTACTGTTTCCTTTTATGTTTGATGCAAGATCTTTCTCGAAGTTGTATTTTGCATGTCTTACGGCAGAAGTGGCCAGGTTTCTCCTTTTTTAGCTCCACTGGCTGAAAGCCACTGGGGCTATTGTCATGGCGTTGTGTCCGTCGTGTGTCCCTCCGTGCGTGCGTGCGGTCGTAAACTTTTTCTTTAAAAATCTTCTCCTCAGAAACTACTGGATGAATTTCAACCAAACTTCACAGGAATGATCCTTGGGTGACCCTCTTTCAAAGTTGTTCGAGAAATTTTGATCCAATGAAAAACATGGATTTAATGGGCGTGGCTAATTTCCATATATAGTAAAAGGTGAGTTTTCTCCGATTCTAATCGATGGATACCAATGAAATTTCACTTGAATCATTCTTGTGTTACCCTTTCTCATTCTACAAAAAATTATTGTGATCGGTTGAAAAATATATATTTTATGGGCGGAGGTCATTTCTCTATATGTTTTATTAGTGGAAACTTTGAAGATCATTCATACTTCCGGTAATGGCGGCGCCCATGTTTGGAAAACTGTCTTACTAATTTTAAGCCTGAATGTTAAATGTTGGGACTTACACTTGAAGTAAATTAAACCAGATCATAGTAATTATGTCTAGACAACACCAGCTCCCCCAAAAACTATTGGATTGTATCACAGGGGTAGAAATCGACGAAATTGCGGAGTTCGAAACGCCGGTAAAAACAGATCCCATTCCCACTTACGAGAAATTAACCATTCATGATCAATGCGATGGAAGGACAAATAACGCATCATTCTTAACTGAACGTCCAGAAATATGGAAACAAACCCTGGGAAAATACTTCAAAAACACAGAAACCCTGAAAGACGGCGCAACAGTCAAAATCCAGTGCAAGGGAGATAACCCTAACACAACTTATTCAATCAAAGTGAATTTCTACAAATCGGGAAAAGTCGTAATTCAAGGGCCAAAGTGCCCCATGTTCGTGGAAGATCACTTTGAAAATCTTAGGGACATAGTATCAAAAAGTGAAAATATCCAGAAATGTGAAAACACAAAGTCAAAACCATCCACAAATAATGAAGAAGAAAGCCAAATCCTAAAACCTGTAACATCGAAAAGTAGCACTACTGATCATAGTGACCAAGACTCAAAAATCAATGACACCATTCAAGCCCTAGATCTCCCTTTAAATATTCAAACATCAACACCAAAATATAAAAAAAGAAAACAGGAAGTGTGCTCGCCATCTATCAAAACACGACTCTCCGAACATCACAACTCACTAGCATCCAAGCTATCATGGATAGGTACCGCAATTGAAACAGTCGACCAGTCAATCCAGTCAATCACAGCTATAATGGTCGAAGTCAAAAGCATAGCCGACAAGTTGTCTAATAACTGCATATCACAGATACAGCCAAATCACAAAAACATGAAGAGCCAAATCAGTGAACTAGATGCCAAAATAAAACATTGCAACCAAAATGTGGAGTCACTCCATGTGAAATCAAATGTTAATGACACCCAGATAAAAACCATAATGGAAAACCAACAAAAACTAGCCGATAAACTTGATACTATACAAAAAATGATAAATGAAAAAAATGAAAACGACAACATTAGAAACGACCACCTACTCAGCGCAATCTCAAAACATGATGACATCGATACTTCACAGATCCCACAGTTGAATCATTCTACAGAGAAAGGAAAGCAAGAAACATCTGATAAATGTATACTTGAGAACCATATCAATGTTGTTAAGAAAAATGCTAAAACTTGCAACACTCTCATCCTTAGCGACTCTATCTTACAGCGAATAAGACCAGCAAGATTTGCAGCAAATGAAACAACAATCAAGAGATATGTTAGAGGTGGAGCAAAAACCTGTAAAACCCTCATAGAAAAAGAAGGGCTTAACTACTCCCCGAACAGAGTTTTAATTCACATTGGAACCAGAGATCTTAAAAGTAATGATGTCAACAAGAATGACTTTGAACAATTATTAAATACTGCTTGCTCAACATGGCCAACTAGTGAAATATTTGTACTACCAATGCTATATAGAAAGGACCTTAACAACAAAACTGTAGACAAGGCCAATCGAAACATCAAAGCAGCAACCCAAGACGTTACAAACATCATGTATATAAAGGAATTCATTCCAACAAACGAAATGTACTATGACGAGGTTCACCTCAATGACATTAAAGGAATTCCATCTATGGTTAAATACTTAAGGTCACAAATGAACATTCCGTCACCTCCTCAAAGGCGTTACTCATTCAATCAAAGCCTACAAATAAATAAAATAGGCCACCATTCCAAACAAAATACATTCTATGGAAAGCGACAACAACAACTCCTACCTCCGACTGATAGTAACAACAACCAAATGCCAGTAAACCCACCTACCCCTCCATTCCAGGTGCCATTCTTTAATCCGTGGCTCTTTGGAACATGGAACATGCCGCAAAATACTATGAACATGCCACAAAATACTATGAACTTACCAACAAACACGATGGCAATACCACCAATAAATTTCAATAGACGTTAAAGCAACAAAGTGAACAATATCAAACATTTTTTTGTTGTTGTTTGTGTGTGAAAACCTAGTCAGTGGTAAACAAAATAGTTATACTACATAACTGTTAACTAAGTGAAGTGTAAATAGTACTTGAACAATATTTTCTTTATAAAACCCGTTCACTTAATGTTTTACTTACTTGCTTACATATACTTAATGCAGCCATACAGTATCATTTAAACTACCTCAGAGATTATGTTGACATACAGCTTACCTCATACCATATGATTTACAAATTATGTGCCTGATAAACTTGATATAATAATTTTTTTTTTAAATAGTCCCAACAAATTAACAACCTCATACATGTGTCTTGTATTATAATGAATATCTTGAATATAGGAACTTGGAATATCCAGGGATTAAATAACTACAAACTTGATAACCCTGATTTCATAGATATTATATCTAATTTGCATATCTTTAGTTTAGTAGAGACTTGGAGTGACAGTGGAAATACATTTAATATACCAGGATTTAACCACATCATTAGCAATACTAGAAGTAGGAAAAAGAAAGCCAGGCGTAATTCTGGTGGTATTTCAGTTTATTGTAGACCCAATTTGACAAAAGGTATTTCCATTATGCCTACTGACCATAATGATATATTATGGATTAAACTTAACCATAATTTTTTCAACCTGAAAACTGATGTTTTCGTAGCATTTATATATTTTTCACCAGAAAACTCAACAGGTTCTGAAAAGGATATTGAGGAGACTTTTTCTTCGCTTCTAAGAAAAATAGAACAATACTCACATTTAGGTGAAATTATAATTCAGGGAGACTTTAATGCATATACACACACCACTCCTGATTTTATCGAAGGAGACTATATTTTATACCCAAACTCTGAAGACAATAAGTATCTAACTGACACTTGCACTAAATGAAATAACTGGGACACCAAAAGACCAAATAAGAGTGGCAAACTCCTACTTGACCTTTGTAAAGAAAGTGGTCTCAGAATCCTTAATGGAAGGACAAGTGTAGACCTTTTCGGAAAATATACCTGTTTTAAATACAATGGTGCAAGTACTGTTGATTATACAATTGTATCTGCAACCTTATCCCCAATTATAAGTAAGTTTACTGTACATGATTTCACTACTTTGTCTGACCACTGTGCTGTAAGTTGCTCGATTCTGACCTCATTTTATAAAAATCGAAATTTTAAGAAGACTAATGTCCATCCTCACCCAGGAAAATTTCTTTGGGATCCAGAATCAATCAACCGTTATGCTTTGAAACTAAAGTCAGATGACATTAAGAATAAACTTAAACAATTCTTAGACTCTGACTTTATTACTTGCAATGATGCTGTTACAAAACTAAATACCATACTTCAAGAAGCAGCATTGTCTTCTACTAAATTTTTTCAAAGTAAAATACAAACAAAAAAACGAAAATCACCCAAAAGAAAACCTTGGTTTACACAGTCCTGCAAAGACTTGCGACGCACAGTTAAACATTATGCCTCTCTTATCAATAAGTTCCCTTTCAAAGGCTCTCTGCGTAAAGAATACTACTCTAACCTATCTAGGTACAGAAGGGTATGTAAACAAGAAGAAAGAGCATACAAAAATAATATCAAATCATGCCTTTACCATGACATGAATACAAATCCTAAATCATTTTGGGAACAACTCAACAAATTAGATAAAAGTGGTGTTTGTGAGGAGATTGAAAATAAAGAAGAGTTTCTCAACTTCTACAAAAACTTGAATACAGAGAGTCCTGCCAAAGACAATAATCCATTCCATCAACAAATTATTACCAAATTAGATACAATGAGTAAAATTGTCACTAATGATAAGACATCTTTTAATGACCCAATTACATCCAATGAAATTCTTAAAGCAGTTAAATCGTTAAAAATGGCAAATCTACATCAATAGACTTAATATCAAATGAAATGCTTAAATCAGGTATGCCAATGCTAATTTCTCCCCTATTGAAAATTTTTAATAGGATTTTTGATGAAGGTTCATTCCCTAAAATATGGAATGAAAGCATCATAACACTTATACATAAAAAGGGGAATAGACTTGACCCAGCCAACTATAGAGGTATTTCTTTAACATCTAATTTAGGTAAACTATTTAACAAAATTCTCTTTAACCGGTTTTCAAATTATGTGGAAACTAATGAGATATTGTATCCAAACCAAATAGGATTTAAACAAAAATCCCGCACATCTGATCACATCTTCAGCATTTAGTCAATTATTGAGCACAACAAAAACTATGACAAAAAAGTTTTTGCAGCATTTATTGATCTAAGGAAAGCCTTTGATACTGTCTGGAGATCAGGCCTATTTTATAAACTTCTTGAGATAAAAACCCCTTCTAAGATATTTGAAATAATCAAATCAATGTACCAAAACACATCATGTAGAATAAAATTTTCAAGTAGTTTAAGTGACAAATTCTCGTCCAACTGTGGGGTAAAGCAAGGTGATGTACTTAGCCCTCTCCTTTTTAATATTTACATAAATGATCTGGTTAGTACCCTTGAACAAAACGATATTGATCCCATTACTGTAGGGGAAGTAAAATTAAATTCACTTTTATTTGCAGATGATATAGTCCTCCTATCAAACTCTGAGAAGGGGCTCCAAAAGTCATTGGACATCTTACATGAATTCTGCAAGTCATGGAAATTACAAGTAAATCTTGACAAATCAAAAGTTATTGTATTTAACTCTAATGGAAAGACTCACAAAAATTTCTTCAAATATAATAACAATCATTTAGAAACTGTTGCTTCATACTGCTATTTAGGTATAACTATAAAACATACGGGGAACATCAAAATATCTGGTAAAATACTAATGGAAAAGGCGAGAAAAGCCCTCTTTAAGATAAAAAGACTTATTGGCCTGAATAACCCCTGCAACCTGTTAGAAAAACTCATTAAAGACTAGAATAATAATCCAAGCCATCAAATATTATTCTCACATTCTTGATTCTAATGGAAGCCTTGTAAAAAGTTTGTATTCTGAGACAAAAGATACAAATTCATGGGTCAAGCTTATCAAAAACACACTTGATGGTCTTGGTTTTTCATACCTTTTCAACAATCCATACATGTTGAAAACAAACTTACAAAATATTGAAAGGAGAATCAGAGATATCTCTCTTCAAACTTTAGAAAATGAATTAAACAAAAATAATAAACTGGCGTTTTTTAGAAATTTAAACCGTTTAAACACAAGGCCCTTTTACGTTAATCTCTGTAAATTTAAAAATGATCGATCAGCACTTGCCAAAATGAGAATTAGTGCACATGAACTCTCTATTGAAAAGGGTAGACACTTCAACATGCCAAAACAAAACAGGATATGCCTCTGCTGCAATAACGGAGAAATTGAAGATGAAATGCATTTCTTAATTAGATGCAATACCCTCTTGAACATGAGGAAAAAAATTATTGATAAACTTAACACACTATATCCAAAACATATAAAAATTAAAGATCTATCAATATTTATTATATTTGATCTATTTAACAACAAATCGCAGAAAATTTTGAAACTTTTTGCTGCTTTCATATCTGAATGTTTCGAAATTAGACAAAATATTCTAAAACAGACCCAAAAATAGGTACTCAAGGTACTTAAAGTTTTTTTCATCATAAATCGAGTCCATTTTGAGTCACTTCTACTGTCACTCCATGTCAGAAAAAAATGTTTTCATTATCTTTTCAAATGCTTTCTTTGTGTGCCATGTTTGCAATGACCATTTATTGTTAATGAGTTCAGCAAATAAAATATTGTATTGTATTGTATTGTATTTTCTCAGAATGTAATAGATCGATATCTACCAAATTTCACTGGAATGATCCTTGAGTGACCCTTTATCAGTCTACCAAAAGTTATTGTGATCAGATGAAAAATATGCATTTTATGGGCGGAGGTCATTTCTCTATATGTTATATAGTGGAAACTTTGAAAATCATTTTCTCAGAATGTAATTGATGGATATCAATCAAATTTTACTGGTATGATCTTTGGGTGACCCATTATCATGCAGCCAAAAATTATATTGATTGGATGAAAAATATGTCTTTTATGGGGGGAACCCAAAATATTTAGAAGTCTAGTCAATACTTTTGTTTGCTTTTACAAGAATTTCAAGCCTTTGGAGCGACTCAAGCCATTCATGGCTTTCTAGTTTGTAGTTCTCAAAGTTTGCGTTGGTTTTACAATGAAGGTATTTCTGCCATGATTTTTTCTTTTCTTTGAGTTTATGTTTTGTGGTAGAATCAACATAAGGTAGTTTACTGTTGAGTTTTGGATTTTCTTTGTACACTGGTATGAAGGTTTCAATTAATGTTTTGAGTTTATTGACAAAGAAATCCCAATGCTCATCAATAGTGCCCTCGTTTGACAATCTACTCCAATCTCTGTTTTGAAGTTCTTGATTCATGCTGGTATAATCGCCTTTGAAGAAATTTTGTCTACTGTTATGTTTGCTTGTCACCCTTTCTGTGTAGCATATGAAGTTAAATTTTAATACGTCATGATCACTCTTTCCTAATCCTGTGTAATGTTCTAAATTTTCAACCATTTTTTCTTCGTTAGTTAGGATAAGGTCCAAGATGTAACATGTTGTGTTATAAAATTGTCTCTAACTATTTCCAGGAATACTGATGCTGGGAGATTTTCACTAATGTATGTACAGTTTCTAACCCAGTCAATGTCTTTATAGTTAAAATCGCCTACTATGCATAAGTGTGAACAGCCACTTGATGCAGATTGTTGTAGTAAATTTCCCAGTTCTATGATTGAGTCATTGTTTAATGTTGGGCTTCTGTATACACATCCAAATAATAACAAATTGTTATTTTTCAGTTGAATTTTTGTCCACACCGATTCAATATTACTCTGTTTCAAAGTGATTTCACAACTATTTAGGTGTTCTTTCACATAAATTATTGTTCCTCTACCATTTTCCTTTTTGTATGTGTAGTCATTATAACCATGAATGTTGTAGAAGGAGTCTGATATTTCTAGACTTGTCGTCTTTGGATGTGTTTCGGAGATAGCTATAATGTCTGGATTTTCTTCTGTTAAGGTCAATTTTAATTCATTTATTTTATTGGATAGTGAGTCTGCATTTGTTTCTGCATCTGCATTACTGTTAGTTTGTTTTTGTGGCTGTTCACATTGTATTTATTTACATTGTTTAAAATAAAACCAACATCTTAGATACTCTCAACAGTTGGAGAAGTTGGCGCATCAGTATTCATATGACTATCAATTATTGTCGTATCCATATAAGTTCCGACAGTTTCATCCAGCATGTCTGTTTCTTGATTTGTTTTTTGGATAGGTAATCTTGTCGATTCTGTATTTTGTGAAGCGGATGGGATATTTTCCTTTCTATGTTTGGTATTTTTGGTTATGTCTTCATTTTTTCTTGATATATTTGGAATGATGATTTTTCCATCACATATTTTTGCTGTTGGGTTGATTTGTCTAGCACATTCAAGCTTATTTAGGAGTGATTTTCTTTCTTCTCTATGTGAGGGTGTTAAGTCCGCAGTGATGATGACATTTTTCAGCTTGGTTGGTAGTTTACTTTTGATGTGTTTTGCGTTTACTAGAAGGTCTCTTCTTATTTTTTTGTTATCCAAGATAAGTTTGTAGGGTCTTTGCTTGTTTGGTTCTATTGTCCCTATGCGAAAACCTTTTAACAATGTTATTTCAATACCTAGCATTTGACCTATTTCTTTGATTAGATTTTCATCAGCTTCCTTTCTTATTCGTGAATCATTACTGTCTTCTTCTGGCAGATTGAAGATCATGAGATTTGAACCCCTCAGTCGTCGGTCTTCAAGTTCTTTAACACGGCTGTCAATTTGTTTATTTAGCTCTGACTTTAAAGAATTCTCTATGTCTTCCTTCAGGGAGTTTATTTTACTTTCTGTTTGCACTTCAATTTTGTCATCCATCTTGATGTCCATTTCAGCCATGTCAAACTCCAATTTGGTAATTCTCTCATTGTTGTTGTTTTTCATCTCTGCCACAGAGCTTTCTAGTCGAAGAAGGGTTGGGAGTATGTAAGTTGGACAGGTCCATGTTAAATTGAGTCCTGGCAAACAAATCAAGGAATACTGTTCATGCGATATTTTTGTACGGATGTTTGGTATCAGAATTTATTGTGGTCTCACATTGAGGGCAAACATCACAATCAGAGCCTGGTCTTGATCTCTTTTTTGAGTTAGTTTTGTCCATACCAGGTGTGCTTGTTAGGCTACAACTTTGTTGTTTTCTTAGGAGTGAATTGTAACTAGATTCCGCCATGTTTGTGTTTTTTGTGTTGTTGAGACTTTTAATAATCAAGTATTTGTATGTTTTAATTTATCAAGATAGAATGTATAAGGAGGTTGGGCGTCCCTACCTTCCTTTCCTACCTCAATAAAAAAGCTAATAGTTTGTTTCAGCACTTTTGGGTTGTCATGATTTCTTGAAATTCCTATTTATCAAGATAGAATTAAGGAACAAGGAGGTTGGGCGTCCCTACCTTCCTCTCCTACCTCAATATAAATGCTAATAATTTGTTTCGGTACACAAGTGTTTGATAATCCTAAACATCCATAGTCTACTCAGATCTGGTGAGGGGTGAACTCCATCTGTCAATAAGATGAAGTCTTTGTTTATTTTTCTTTTTATCTTTCCTTGAAATTCAATATCAAGGCTGAATTTCGGAGATGTAATATTTGAAGTTTCAGAGTTAAATGCTCTAATCAGTTTATTTACGTTGGCTATTTGGGTATTTGTTTCAAGATTGCTGATTTCTTCTGTTTTGTCCCTACTCTTCAAATTATTCTTGTTGTTGATGCTTATAGGTGGAATTTCTAGGAAAACAAAATCTTGAGAGGGTGTATTTTTCAATTTTGCTATCTCCTGTAGAAGATTATTGAAGTAATCACAAGCTTGGTTCACACTATTTAATCTGCCTGTCAGATGTTTATTTTCTCGGCTGAGGACTGAGAAGTCACAAGTGCCAAACCAAAATATTATCACTTCACTTGTTTTAAGTAGAGGCAATCTATCCCTCACCTTGTCTATACCCTTAATAGCTGTTGTCCCACTATAGATGTACCAAGATACACCGAAGAAGATAGTGATAAGCTCCCCCAAACATATCTCGCATTAATCCAAACAAATGGAATTACTTAAGATTTATTTTCTATACATTTATTTCTGAAAAAGTAGAGGTTGCTAAACAATACCAAATAAGACTCATCCTTGAGTGCGAAGCTGGGTATAATTGGAAAACTGTTTGCACCGTTTTGTCATCCTGAACTGAGAAATGGTGTCTGATTTGCTAATTGGGTAGAAAACTATGCTAGTATTCTGTATTTTGCTAATTTTTCACTGCCTTTATAGGCGAATCTTTGCTATCACAAAGTAGAAAAAAGTAAAATAAAAGGTTTAACCTATGGATAGGAAAAGTAGTTTGTATCAAGTAAATTAAACGTTTGAAGCCCTGCGTTTTGATCTATGTAAAGTAGTCTGAATAAACCATCAAATGCAAGCTGTCTCTCTGATTGGATAGCTCTAAATTCTATAAATGGGATTTGCCATGGCGTTTAACATTCTCACCTGTACCCAATGAAAACGCTGAATGAATACACATATTTTAGTTTTGAAAAAGGGTGTGAGTTAGGTGATAATGCACTTGTGAAGGTCATTTATAGAAATTCGCTGTGGTGTGTGCTGTATTTATGATGAGAATGATTAAGAGAACCTGGTCATGAAAAAAATCATTGTCAAGGGCTCAATGCAACACTGTCCTACTATAAATAAATATAGTCACTGAAAAGAGTGTTGCCCTTAGCCCCACCCCCCTCTATTTACAATTGATCGATTGAATTGAGTTTAACGCCGCTTTCAACATTTTTCAGTTACATTGCGGCGGCTGGAGTACCTAACAATGGTTTCCTGGCATTTCTATCACCAGTACAACCACTTCATCCTTTCCTAGCCTCCAGCTGTTATCTCACATAGGTCTATGATTATCAACCCATTGGTGAGAGACAAAAAGTCAGAAAGAATGAGTGCTGCCGTCGGGGATTGAACCCGCAACCTCTAGATTGAAAGTTTGACGCGCTACCAACTGAGCTATGACAGTGGCCCCAATATTAACAAATGACAATTTTAATTACCTTTGATATTTAACTCATCCAAGAGAGAGTATGCTATGGAATTAATTAAAGATTACTCCATTCTTCCAACCAACATCCCCCTCTCCCCTATCCTCCCCCCCCCCCCGCCACACACACACAAAAATTTAATAAATAAAAAAAAAAATTACGAAGCATTTGAATGATTCTTTCATGCTTTAATTCTTTTCTTGAAACCTCAACTAAATATTGATGACTGACTATACAACTCTGCAATATTGCATTGACAAAAACATAGTTTGAAAAAGAGGAATTACTTGAAACAAGCAATTTCACAAAGTCTCACCCCATTTGAATTTGTAAAACTATGTTTTCTATATACCCGTACATCTTCTGGTCGACCACACTTGCTATCTGGTAATGGTTTAACCCATGTCATGCTGATTAAAACATAAAATTGCCATAAAATCAAAGTGCTAAAAGAAGTTGGTGCACTAATTTGGAGTCAGTAATAAAGATCAGACTCCACATATGTATAGGCTGATCTCTGTCTGTACCTCTTAGTAAAGCAGCAATATTCCTGGTTCAGCTGACTAGGGTTAAATCATCTTGAGCCTTGAATCTTTTCAAATGCATTGCATGTATTTTTGACTTGGAATTCTGAGAAAACTTATTTAGGGACTTTAGTTGTGACTTTGTGACATTCTTTTGTTGATGAGCAAAACATCACGAATCAGGTCTATACAAGCTGTATTAAGGACAGTTTGGCCACCTGCCCATTATTTGTTCATTGTTGTTTGCCTAAATTGTTTCAGATTATTGATGAAACTAACATTCTACAAGATGGTACGTTGATAGACCTGTGTGGGGCCATGTTGTTATGGAGATCTGCGGCTGGACTCATCGCATCTCCTGTAAGTAGGTTACAGGTAGTAGCTTCTTGATGCTTATTGGAATCAAAATCATTCTAAATCACTGGCTAATTGATCCAATCAGGACAAATTTATTGTATAATGCCTGTGCATCGTAAGATTCGGGGCATATTGTCTTACCATTTTATGTCTGTCTTTTAATCTGTATGTCTGCTAAACTTAATGGGGCAGTTACACATGGCAATTGGTGATAGATCCGTTGTTCGTTTAATCCAGAAAAGGACGGAACCAACCAAAACCTAAATAATGGATAACAACCAAATTTCATTTGAATGATTCTTAAATGATCCTTTACATGTCTGTAAATATACTCACGAGCAATGAAAACGCACCACCTGAATTTTTTTCTCCTATATTTATTTAATGTACCAAAACTTCATACATCGATATTACCATTCTAAATAAATATGTGATGGACCATTTACTACACAATAACGTTAGAGCAAACTCAGGAATGGTCGAAGGTTTTTGAAACTATGACTTAAGAAAAAAAGTTAAAAATCGTTATTCCTAAATCTTTAAAGTAGGATTGCAAAACATTTCTGTCATTTGAATTTTGGTGACATCACTTAAAACTCGGTAAAAAATGCTGGCTTTTACTTTGTGGAACGGTTTCCATAGTCTAGACAGTTGATTCGTGCATAGACTAGCGCTAGTTAATTTCTAGATGGACACCGTTCATTCAGCGTCCCTGACTTGCCTTAACGTACCGTTTGGAGTTTATATCACTCGAAAACACAATTACCAACAGGTTAATTACGATTCTTCGATTTTGATAAAATAAGAGCCTCTTTTCTTAGTTACGCAATTTCAAAACTTGTTTCAAAAATACAATTAAATGAGCAAGCCAAAGGGGCCTTTTGAATGACCACCAAACAAGCAGCAATATAATGGTTGATGTTAAGTTACGAATGTCTAAATAAAGACGATAAACAAAGGAGCCGATTGAACATTTTATAATTCAGGATAGTTTGTGCAAGTTTTTTTGGTGGTGCGTTTTCATTGTGCTTGAGTATATATATTGTGATTAGATAAAAATAAGTGTTTTATAGGCGGAGGTCATTTCTCTATATGTTATATAGTGAAAACTTTGAAAATCATCTTCTCAGAATCTAACTGATGGATATCAACCAAATTTCACTGGAATATTGATACTTTATCAGTCTGCAAAAAATTATTGTGATCAGATGCAAAATAAGTATTTTATTGTCAGGGGTCATTTCTTTTGATATGTTATATGGTGTAATACCCAATATGGGGTAAAACAAACTTTTTCAATGTTCAAACAGATGGATTTCAACCAAATATCATAGGAATTTTATTTCTGTGAAGTTTTATCAGGCTGCAAAAAATATTTGATTAGATGAACAGCATACTCTATATTGTCAGAGGACATTTCAACATATAAAGTGAATATTTGACAACCCTTTTTGTATCACCTAAATGATGAATTTTTTAGACTCATTAAATTTAATGGATGTCAAAGTTGTAGGTTAGATGGAACATAAGCATTGTTAAAATCCAAATGTGTAGAAATATTAGGTGAAATAGGGAGCCTGAGATGAGTGTAGGACAAAACCCACCAGGACAAAACCCCACCAGGACAATACCCCATCAGAACAAAACCCAACCAGGACAAAACCCCACCAATATATATTATAGTAGTAATGTTCAAAGTGTAAGAGTTATGAAAAAGTATTTATTCATAAAATTCTGTTAGTTCTTCACCGTAAAACACCATTTTAAAGAGTGTTGAAAGGGACAATTAGAATACATTTTTAAATATAAGGTTTGAAATAAAGCGAAAAAAAATTATGTCCTCTAAGTGATTTGGTTCCTTGTTTGAAATAGATTTTACTACGGTTAAGGAATTTTTTCAGTCATATTAAAGCCTCTGGAGCACCTAACAATGGATTCCTGATAATCCTCACATCAGTACTACCATATTATCCTTTTCTAGCACCCAGCTGCTATCCCAATTAGGGTTCCAATTATCAACCCATCGGTGGGAAACAAATACATGTAGTTAGAAATTATGATTCCTGACATGGGGAATCAGACCTGGCTCCATAAAATTTACAGTCTGCAAGCAATGCTTCTCTCTGAGAAATAGAAAACCAACTGTAATATTCTAACTTTTTATGCTCCCTGAAGGGAGAGCATATAGCTGCCGCTTCGTCCGTCTGTAATTCCGTCCGTCCATCCGTCCCCACCTATTTCTCCATTACCCTTGGGCCAAATCAAATGAAACTTACCATGTGAACTTCCTATGATATAGTGTTGATGCATCTGTGACGGTTTTTGGATTTGAGGCCACGTCACGGGAAAAGGGGACTTAGGGAAAAAACAGTTTTTCCCAAATTTCTCCTAGTCTAACTGTCAGAATTTAGTGAAATTTCATATTTGAGTAAAATCAGCAAATCAGATGCCCTTTACTATAAACAATTTGAAATTAACTTAAAAAAATATATATCATGGAAAAAGGGGGCTAAATGTTTGTTACCTTTACGCTAGCGCGTAAAATACAGTTATTCTTTCATTTCTCCTAGTCTTATGCTAAGAATTTGATGAAATTTCACATTTCAGTAGCAAATAAGATGCCCTTTACCATAAACTATTTGGAATTTGTGTCTAAAAATATGTCATGCAAAAAGGAGGTTTAATGTTTGTTACCTTTATGTTTGCTGTATAAGATTTCACCTTATTTGAGTCCTTGCAATCTGACCACAGAGCATATCTCCTAAAGTATAATAGCTATCAACTTGAAACTTAATGGGTGGATAGATCTTATGGAGGAGAAGTGCAGTGCACAAGAACTACAACTCTTGCTTGCATTATTTTGGAGTTATTGCCCTTTGTTATTTTTGATACTTAGATTATGTCTGGAGCAAATCTCCTAAATTATAACAGCTATCAACTTGAAACTTTATGGGTGGATAGATCTCATGGAGGAGAAGTGCTATGCACAAGAACTACAACTCTTGCTTACATAATTTTGGAGTTATTGCCCTTTGTTATTTTTGATACTATTGATACTTATATTATGTCTGGAGCATATCTCCTAAAGTATAATAGCTATCAACTTGAAACTTTATGGGTGGATAGATCTCATAGAGGAGAAGTGCAGTGTACAAGAACTGCAACTCTTGCTTGCATAATTTTGGAGTTATTGCCCTTTGTTATTTTTGATACTTAGATTTTGTCTGGAGCATATCTCCTCAAGTATAGTAGCTATCAACTTGAATCTTAATAGGTGGATAGATCTCATGGGGGAGAAGTGCAACACACCTGAACTACAACTCTTGCTAGCTTAATTTTGGAGTTATTGCCCTTTGTTATTTTTATTACTTAGATTTTATAGGAGGCAAATCTTTGACAGTACAAAAGAATCTTTTATCTATTAGGCTTCAGTTTACTAACAAGCTTTCTTCGCGGGGGATGTCCATGTCCAACATGGCTTTTGTTTTTGTGACAATGCCTTATTCGGGGAGCATAATCCGTCTCTGACGGCTCTTGTTTATAGTTTACAGTAAATACTAAGCTATTAGTTTGTAACCAGAATTTATCACAATGACTGTTTCAACAAAGTAAAGAAGGAGTCAAAATTAGCAGAAAAAAAAAAAAACAATTCAAGTGATTTTGATGAAATAATTAACAGCTAAATGATTTTTTTTATTAAATGTGTGAAAATGTAATCAAATCAAGATAGTTTTCACTATATACATCATATGAAAAAGTGGTGGGGTTTTGTCCTACTGGCCAATAGTATTGGTGGGGCTTTGTCTTGGTTGGGTTTTGTCTGATGGGGTTTTGTCCTGGTGGGGTTTTGTCCGTACCCCGCCTGAGATACCCCCTTAGAATTGGTCAGTTTAGTTGAATGAAAGGTGACTCTGCACAAAGAGGTCAAGTGGTGTAAAGTGGCTACTGATGTTCAGAGTTTGGGAAGAAAAAGCTTAGTTGACTGCACTCTAAGGCATTGGGCAGAATAAAAATATTGGATTTAATATTTTACTTCTTATCATCATTAGATAGAATTTTGTTTTGGTGACAAACCATTGTTGTGAAGTAACACCCTTATAGTGGTGTTTAATGAAAAGCGGAAAGATCCACAATCAAAATTTTGTGGACAAAATACCAGTATATTATGTAGTAACATTCTGTTAGTATTGAAAATTTTATCTTTGGATTTCAAACAAATTTCACTGGAATGATCAATATTTTTAACAGCTTTATCATCCTCTAATAATCATTATCAGGATATTCAGGCCTGTGGAGCAAATCAGGTGCTCAAGCGCCTCTAGTTATTTGAAAAAATAAATCTATCAACAATTCTGGTTTGAAAGTGAGAAACAGGTGGTGTAGACTGACATTAGACTGCACATATGTGCAGGCTGATGTTTGTCTATAGCTCCTGCCAAAGCAGGAATATTCCCGATTCAGCATGGTAAGGGTTAACTTCATAATTATGAAAAACACAACAAGTATGTACACAATACTATATCAATAGCTTTGATAGAGCCTTTATCTTTATATCTTTCAGAGTGAACGGGAGTTTGAAAACATGGTGGACGACCTAAATGCAGGAAGACCTCAGTGTCCAGTGGGTCTGATGACCCTTGTGTTACCCAGAAAAGGGACTTTAGGGATCAATGATAAACAGCCCTTTGTGTATATTAAATGTGGGCATGTACATGGTCAACATCAGTGGGGCCAGGCTAATGACAATGACTGCAGAACATGTCCACTCTGTCTTACAGTAAGTTGGGAACTGATACAAGTGCGTTAAATTTGTCAACTTCAGTGGGACAAACAAGATAGTAATGTTGGCGTATTATTAGTCCATCCTGAGTAATAGAGTATTTGGAACTAATACATGTACATGATTAACACCTACAGGCCTAGGGCCAGTTGAATTTAGAAAAAAAATTAGATCAGCTTAATAATAAATTTTTTGATGTCATTAAAAAAAAAAGCTTCGGAAAACATTGTGGATGTTAAAGTAAATGCTTTTTTAATTATATTCTTACTTATTATACGCCCCAAGGGTCGTATTATGTTATGGCCTCGGTCATCTGTCTGTCCGTCTGTCTGCCCGTCCGTTAGCAATTTTTTGTGTGCGCAATTCCACCTAAACTATCAATGGGAATGAGTTGAAACTTGGCACAATTACTCCCTATGATATCTAGTTGTTCATAAGACCTTTGAAATTCAAATCGCTCCAGTCATTCCTGAGAAATCTTGAATTATCTGCCCTTGAATTAAACCAAAATCAATGTTTTTTGTGTGCGCAACTCCTCCGAAACTATCAATGGGAATGAGCTGAAACTACACACAATTGCTCTCTATGATGTCTAGTTGTTTATTAGACCTTTAAAATTCACATCCCTCGAGTCAATCCTGAGAAATTTTGAATTATCTGCCCTTGAATTACTGAAAATCACTGTTTTTTGTGTGCGCAACTCCTCCGAAACTATCAATGGGAATGAGCTGAAACTAGACACAATTACTCCCTATGATGTCTAGTTGTGCATAAGACCTTTGAAATTCAAATTGCTCCAGTCATTTCTGAGAAATCTTGAATTATCTGCCCTTGAATTAAACAAAAATCACTGTATTTTGTGTGCAACTCCTCCTTAACTATCAATTGAAATGAGCTGAAATTAGACTTGTAATTTAACAAATTAACTAGAATGTCCCATTTTGCTTGACATAATAATCTAAAGACTCAATATTGGGTTAAAATGATCACTTTACGTCATGAAAATAGAACTCCATACCAAATAGTATTAAAAATACAGAAAGTGAAGCCAATGCTCAACCAGCAAAACATATGCTGACTGATCAGGGTCTATACTGTCTGTAAAACCAAAATCTCAAAATTCACAGGACTAAATTTTCAATAAACCTGTCCAATACAGCATTTAACTTGTATATAATGACATTCAAGACTTAAATTCAATTATGACGCAAGAACTATTTCATGGAACAATTCGAAAATATCTACCAAGCAAACAGAACTGAGCTTAATAGGTGATAACTCCACCCACAACATTTGTATGAAAACGTGTTCTAAATACTTTACAATATCTCAATATGGACGCAATTATACAACCTTTTACTTGGGTGATATAAAGACTAGATTAATTGAGCCATAATTACCCTATGCACCACCTTCGACAGAAGGAAAACATGTAGAAATTCTTCAAAACTGTTTCAGCATTTGCTCGCTGACAACTCTCAACACTGCAAGATGGCGAAACGGGAAAAAGCATGTGGATCGAAATTAGACTGGCATTCTTATAGCCTAGAAGATTGGAAACACGAATAACTTTCAACGTCCACTGAAGTTAGACTTGAAACTTATCAGTTTTCCCACTCGGATTCAAATTATTACAAAACAAATATGACAATACAGTCTATTTGACACATAGGCCCTTTCTTTTCCAACATATTATGTTCAAAGTTGGGATATTATGACAGTGAAAGGTTCTATATGACAAATAAAACCTTTCAATTATATGATAATTGTCTCTTCATAAAACATATGCCCTCTAATCAGTTGATTAAGAACAGCCAAAAATAAATATTACTTGATAATATTTCACACCTTGCTAGAAAACAATTAAGGAAGTGGACCCGTTATAGTTCTGTAATGTTCTGGTAGTAATAAACTTTAACAGTATTAACCAAGGTTTCCTAATGATTCCCATTAGGAAACTTCGGTTAACATTGTGAAAGAACATGTGATCCGAAAGGTTGCGGAACTATTATGGTTCCACTACCTTAACAGGTTATAGTAAACATACAAATTACTTCATTTTATTGACCTGGTGTTGAAAACTTGATGTTCTTGAAAGGATAAGATAATATTTCAAAGAAGTAAGAAAAAATCGTTGGAGAACCACATGAGGGGTGTACAATTACGCTAGACTTACAAACCTTAATTCTTACATGCTGTGAGAGAAAACTTAAGATAAATGCAGATGGAAATTGCCTTTTTTGCTGCAGTTGCTGCATGCATTAGAGATACTACATTCCATGGCGGAGAGAAACGCTGTAAATAACACTTATTTCTTTGACAATAAAGTCACTAGCTTGCGACAAAATGGACGATAGAACACTAGTTTGGCAGATTGTTTGCCATTTGCCATTAGCAATTGATAAATATGATAGAATAGCACAGATCTACTCTTGCTCTGTCAGTTCTCCCATCATTAATACATTGTATCAAGCCAAGTGTTTGGTCTGAGAGCAAATTTCACAAACTTGAATTGGCACATATAGCTATTAGAAAGGAAGAGACTTATGACTAAGTATCTATCAAACAACATGTCAAAGCAAATTTTTACATTAATAGACAAAGAAATATGTTACAATGTAATACAAAGCGTTTCATTACGTAAAAAAATTGGTAAGAAGCAAAAGTTTTCAAAATTATCTACCAGTCACTGATGAAAATGTAATTTTAAAGAGTATGTTTTTTAGCAAGACTCTTGACATAGGCCACCAAGATTAAGTTATACTTTTTCATGAAAACTGCATGAAACATTTCAAAGATAGAAGGGAAAGGTACAAAGAAAAATTTTGGGCTCCTTAACTAAATATGAAGATGTTGGAACTTAATAAAGTCTGGTGCAGACAGGCTGGACTAATCCCTTTTAAGGAGAGGGGGGAAAATATATATTTTTTTCTGTGAGAAGTTTAATCCGTCTTTTTTAACTAAAAAAGAAGTGTTCTACTTGGGCTTAGTATCAACGCCATCAAAATGCTGGAACAGTAACAGATGTGCTTTATACAGGAGGAATATGACAACACCAGTCAATTAAAACCCAAGCCAGTAGCAATTAGAAAAGACCAGCAAAAGCAAAACTTGATACAAATTATTGTGTTGCTTCTTTTGATAACACCATGTTCTCTTGTTTGTGAATTGTACAACTTGTGCTATAACCTGGGGATACAATTTGTATAATAAACAAGTGTATTTGTCATCTGTGATTTGAAACCCATTGAAAAAGAGGTTTTTCTGATTTAGCCACTTGTATTTTTAGAAGTCATCAGTGATTTTGTCTGGTAGGGGATGGTGAAGAAATTCTTTTTTTCACTTTGATACATTCAGGGTGTGTGTGTGTGTGTGGGGGGGGGGGGGGGGGAACAGCAATAAATATGTAAGAGCAACATGCACGTATAATGT
Source organism: Fragum whitleyi (assembly GCA_948146395.1). Taxonomy (NCBI): domain Eukaryota; kingdom Metazoa; phylum Mollusca; class Bivalvia; order Cardiida; family Cardiidae; genus Fragum; species Fragum whitleyi. Next base: position 52,932,852 of record OX411544.1, on the reverse strand, counting down.
TTCAAAATACCGCAGTAAAAGTCAATAAACCATTAGTGTTTGCAATCTGGTTATAGTCTGATAGAATGGAACTCTTTTCATTCTACAATCGAACAAGCTGGAGTACATTCATCTAGAGCTAGTACGAAAAGTCCATACACTGCAGTGCCATTAAAATTTGACCATGTAATAGACCTTAAGTATTTTCTTAAAAACCAGCAATATCAACCTACAGGTATAACTGAGGGTTGTAGAGTTAATTGGTTGAACTTCAAATGGGTTTATATTGAGAAAGAAGAACCAAAAATATGATTAATTGTTCATTTGAAGAAAAACAAGGAAAAATAATTTGACATGGCCAACATATATCTCTCACATAGACAAGTGCTATCCCACACGTCTCCCAGTGTCAGTACAAAAGAAAAATGATTTAGCTTAATTTTGTGAAAACAAGATGTGTTTGTGAAACACGAATGCCCCCGTAACAGCATTTTTTTTAAAGTTTGACCTTGACAGATGACCTTGACCTTGTCACATGACCTTGACCTTGTCACATGACCTTGACTTTGGTGTACAGCTTTGTATGTCAAATACTTTTGGAGAAAAGGCAAAGGTTAAGTTTTCGGGTTAAGTTTTCGGACAGATGGACGGACAGACAGACGGATCGATGGACAGACAGACGGATGGATGGACGGACAGACGGACAGAGAGACGGACATGGGTAAAACAATATGCCCCCGATCTCTCGATACGGGCATAAAAAAACTATTCCTAATTTGCAAGGATAAAATACCTTGTGGTTCAGAGGATGAAGACTAGGGTATCTGATTTTTTAACAAAAAGCTTTTTCTGTGAAAGCATGATTATATAAAATATGTTTATAAAACATTGAATAACCACCTTTTGTTGGCACTTTTTCTTTGCTTTTTGGCCCTTTTAATCCTATTTTTTTGAAAATACAGCCATATGAAATGTCTAGTTTCAAATATTCGTTCTAATCTGTTGATATATAAAGGGTCTATTTGTCATATATACCCTAAAATCATCATTTATTATCAAAGTGAATTCTAATAAAAAGGATCTATATGACACATGGAACCTTTCTTTTCATACCATAACAACCTTGTCACTATAAACTTAGTTGGAAGTGAAAGGACCTATGTACAAAATCTATCATATTGATCAAAGTATTGATCATAATTAATTAAAGTTTATACAAAATAAAAGAATAAATTTAGATGAATAATCAGTGTAAATGTTATTATTGTAGACTGGTTTCCTGATTTATGCCTGAGCTTTAAACCTTTAAACGCGATTTTCTCAAAACTATGAAAATGTTACATAGAACCTTTCTATTCTAAGGTGACAATGTCTAGTTTTGCATAAGACTTTTCAATTCAAAATGCTCCAGTCATTCTTGAGTTATCTTGGATTATCTGCCCTTGAGTTGTTGAAAAACAAAATTTCTTGTCAGCTCGTTTTCTCCTACATTTTGGATGGGAATGAAAGGAAACTTGCCAAAATGACTCTGTAGGTTGTCTATTTGTGCTTAGGACTAAATATATTTTCATATTTAAAGTAGTTCCTGATTTATCTGCCCTTTACTTCACAAAATAGTTTAAATTTACAGATTTTTTTGTTCGTGTGTGTGCACAACTCCTACAAATTTAATTGTATTGAAATGGATCTTGCCATAATGTAACCCTGATATTTGGTTAAGCATAAGTCTTCAGAAATTCCAAAAGCTTGGGTCTTTCTTGTATTATCTTTAAATACATTAATGAAATGAAAATTCAAGAGATTACTTGAATTTTCAATTGTTCCAAATAGTTTCAACTTTCTGACATAAGGATCTCATAGACATTACAATTGATGTGTCATGCAGGGATAAAAAACATTGTTATCCCATTTCTGCTCAATCCCATTTTGATGCCCTTGAAGAATTTTAAGGAATAGCTTGAAACAAGCAATCTCTTTTGTTCCTAATTTTTTCATACATACATATTTTTTTTTCTAAATTCTATGATCTAAAGATTGTCTTAAACGTTTTAGAAATCGGAGCAGTCTAAAAGTTTGTGATCTGGTTATGAGATTAACAGTTTCTAGTTGGTTTAGTACATTAGTACAGTGGAACTTCTGAATCTACACTTCTGATAAAAAGCATCTCACAACTTAATTGAAATTGACAAAAAGCACTAATTATTGAATTAAAGAATAGCTACCTCCTGTTAATAGCAACTTCTGGATAATAGCAACAAAAGGGTTGAAGAATTGAAGTTGCTATTAACACAATTCCACTGCCTCTGGATAATAGCAACCAAAGAGTTGACAAATTGAAGTTGCTTTTAACACAATGCCACCGTATAATATTTCATTATTTTTTTCAGGTTAGTCCATTTGTAAAATTGAAGATGGGTGGAGAGTTGAGTCTGTATGTTGATAATGAACATCCAACGCATTGTTTCAGTCCCTGTGGTCACATGGCTTCAGAAAAAACAATCAAGTAAGTACAGAATAAAGAATAGTTATTGATATGACTAGTTATCCTCTGACATATTGAACCTGGAACATACACAGCATACTGATGCCGTAGGTTCAACAATCAGTTCGTACATATGTCATTCGGAACACCACTCGGCCAATCTCACGATCAACCTCAGATGTACATAAACAGACTATTTTCAAAAATTACAGGAAAACCTTTGAGAAACTCGATGACATCAGTTAAAATGGCGTTAGCCCTCAAACTGTGAGTGAAACATTCGACGTCACCAACACTACTCTTTAGGTCACTGATGTGAAACCATCGTATCCTAATATAAATATCTTTAGATTCTTAAATAATGGCTGAAAAAATCTTAATTTTTAGCTCCACTTAAAGCCACTGGGGCTATTGTCATGGCGTTGTGTCCGTTGTGCGTCCGTCCATCCGTCCGTGCATCCGGTCATAAACTTTTTCTTTAAAAATCTTCTCCTCAGAAACTACTGGATGGATTTCAACCAAACTTCACAGGAATGATCCTTGGGTGACCCTCTTTCAAAGTTGTTCAAGAAATTTTGATCCAATGAAAAACATGGATTTAATGAGCGTGGCTAATTTGCAAATATGGTAAAAAGTGGCTTTTCTCAGGTTCTAATTGATGGATACCAATTAAATTTTACATAAATGACCGTTTATATGTCTACAAAAAATTATTGTGATCGGCTGAAAAATATGTATTTTATGGGCGGAGGTCATTTCACTATATGTTATATAGTGGAAACTTTGAAAATCATTTTCTCAGAATCTAACTGATAGATATCAACCAAATTTTACATGAATGATCCTTGGGTGACCCTTTATCAGTCTACCAACAATTATTGTGATCGGATGAAAAATATGTATTTTATGGGCGGAAGTCATTTCTCTATATGTTATATAGTGAAAACTTTGATAATCATTTTCTCAGAATCTAACTGATAGATATCAACCAAATTATACATGAATGATCCTTTGGTGACCCTTTATCGATCTACCAACAATTATTGTGATCGGATGAAAAATATGTATTTTATGGAAGGAGGTCATTTCTCTGTATGCTTTATAGTAGAAACTTTGAAAATTATTTTCTCTGATATCAACCAAATTTTACATGAATGATCCCTAGGTTACCCTTTATCAGTCTACCAACAATTATTGTGATCGGATGAAAAATATGTGTTTTATGGGCGGAGGTCATTTCTCTATATGTTATATAGTGGAAACTTTGAAAATCATTTCAACATCAGTAGAACCCAAAATATCTTAAAATCTAGTCAAAATTTAGATTTGCTATTACAAGAAAATCAAGCCTGTGGAGCGACACAAGCCATTCATGGCTTTCTAGTTGAGAATGATTCGTCATTCTCAAAAATTAAGATTTTTCAGCCGTTATTTACTGTAAAAGAAATTAATCTTCAGTGCTAATTTTTTCTTACACTGTTTCTGCCTAACAAAATGCATGATTTTGTTACATACCCATCTGCCTTACATACATCCGAGGTCTGTTGCTGTATACGGAAATGGCCAAGTGATGTTCCAAATGGTACATATGTATGACTCATTACAAAATAGTTGTAACTGCCTATATGCTTATAGGCAGTTACAACTGTTTTGTACTGAGTCATGGATATATGCAGGATTAATGTTGTGAAAGATTCTTTTCGTCCTATTATTTTGGGGTAGTTAGATAAAAGACAGCCCACTATCAGTTTTTCCTAAAAAAGGAAGTTTAGTTTTGTCTGGACTGAAACATTTATTTTTCCCCACTTTTGACATGACCAAAAAGTATTATTTTTTATTTGAATTCTGAATTAAAGATTACATTTTCATATTGCAGTGCTCCAGCTAGGTTTCCAAAAGGGCAGGGTGCTTTTGAGTCGTGAGGGGGAGGATGTGGAAGGGGGTGTTTTGATTGAAAATTTTTATTTTTAAGGGCTTAAAGATGGGCTTTGGTGAGTTAAAAAAGGGTTTTGGTATTAAAAAAGGGTGACTGTTTCAACCTCTCCATGGGTCTCATCAGGCAGGCGGCAGTAGAATTATTAGATAGAAATACTGCAGATACTTCCCCGCTACAGACTTTTTTTCTTTCTTTTTTTTTTTTCCTTTTTAGCTCACCTGAGCACGAAGTGCTCAAGGTCAGCTATTGTGATTGTAGAATGTCCGTCGTCAGTCGTGCGTCGTCCACAATTTCTTTAAACATCTTCTCCTCCTCAACCAGTGGGCCAATCTTGATGAAACTTGGCAGGGGTGTTACTTGGGTCAAGCTCTACCAAAGTTGTTCAAATAAATGAAATCCACCCTTAACTTTCCCTTTACCCTTAACAAAAAGGGTGAAAATATGAAAATCTTCTAGTGGACCTCTATCAAGTTTGTTCATATCAAGACCCTGGGGTCATATTTGGACTTTGCCCGGGCCAAACCCTTTTTACATTGAATCAAAGAGCAAAATCTTTAAAAATCTTCTTCTCTGAAACCAGATGGCAGACAGCTTTCATATTTGGTATGTAGCATCACCTAGTGGGCCTCTACAAAGTTTGTTCGTATCAAGATCTTTTATGTCATATTTGGGCTTTGCACAGGTGCATCCCTTTATCTCTTATGAGCACTAAGGGTTAAAAAAATGAAAATCTTCAAAAATGTTCTTCTATGAAACCAGAAGGCACACTGCTTTATTTTTTGGTATGTAGCATCATGTTGTGGACCTCTACTAAGTTTGTTCATATCAAGACCCTAGGATCATATTTGGGCTCCACCCGGGCTCAACCCTTTTTACATAGAATCAAAGAGCAAAAATCTTTTAAAATCTTCTTAAATCGAAACAATAGGGCACACTGCTTTTATTTTTGGTATGTAGTATCACCTAGTGGGCCTGTACAAAGTTTGTTCATATCAAGACCCTTGGGTCATATTTGGGCTTTGCACGGGTGCATCCCTTTATCTCTTATGAGCACAAAGGGTAAAAAAATGAAAATCTTCAAAAATCTTCTTCTATGAAGCCAGAAGTCAGACAGGTTCCATATTTGGTATGTAGCATCATCTAGTGAACCTCTACCAAGTTTGTTCATATCAAGACCCTAGGATCATATTTGGACTCCACCCGGGCGCAACCCTTTTTACATAGAATCAAAGAACGAAAATCTTAAAAAAAAACTTCTCTAATTGAAACCAGAGGGCACACTGCTTTCATTTTTGGTATGTAGCATCATCTATTGGGCCCCTACCAAGTTTGTTCATATCAAGACCCTTGGGTCACATTTGGGCTCCACACTGGCTCATCCCTTTCAGCTCATGTGAGTAGGATGGGTAAAAATAGGAAAACCTTCAAAAATTATCTTCTCTGAAACCAGAAGGCAGACAGCTTTCATATTTATAATATAGCATCATCTTATGGACCTCTTCCCAGTTTGTTCATATCAAGACCCTTGGGTCACATTTAGGGTCCACTCGGGTGCATCCCTTTTTTACATAGAATCAAAGAGCAAAAAGGCATATCTGTCTTGCTCTTCGCTGAAAACGTTACATGTTATTGATCTTAGGCAAATATCTTCTTTTTGACATCTTGCCTATCTAATTTATGTGATGTTCCAGGGGTCAAAGAGACTCAGGTGAGCGATCTAGGACCATCTTGGTCCTCTTGTTGCATTTTTTTTTTTATTTTATTTTTTTATTTATTTTTTTTTTAAACATTTTATTTTCTTTATTTTAATGAGACATGTTCAAGCAAACTTGCATTAATTCCTTAGAATCACTGAACATGCAGACAAGAAAGTTCATTTTTTGCTAACTCAGTCAACAGTGATAAACCTTAGTCTACGGTCTTTATTTGAGTCCTTTCAATACACTTATAACGGGTAATCCTGCGCGTCGTCTAAAGCTGCGCAGCTATATGACGTCATGTAAACTAAGAAAATGGCCGCTAAAGATAAAAGCAGAACAACCTATTTTTCATACTCAAAATTTGATTGATTCCACCATTTTAAACAAAAAGTTCATGTGTGTATTTAAAAGCAAAAGATTCCCGTTTTACTCTCAGTGTTTTTCATTTTAATTTTAACAGATTACGGACATTAATTTAAGGTTCTTTCCTCGACTGCGCAGGTATAGCCGACGAAAATTGCGGTGATAATACGCGACTGTGCCTCTGTTCATCACCGGATTGTGTAATTCTAGTGACAATTTGTCTTTTACTTAGCCAAAATGGTCAACGAGTACATTCGTGTATTGATTTTTTATGTAAAACCGATATCTTTACACGAATTTTGTACTTGACTTTCTGAAGTACGCAGGGTTAGTCGACAGTACTGTAAGTGTGATGCTTTTGCATGTTTTTTTTTGTTTATAATATTTGTTACATTTTTTTACACAACAAAAAATATTAAGCAATAAGACCCCAATACATATTGAAGCCTGATACAAAGGAAATAATAGTGTGAAGAGAGATATTTTTTGTTCCAAACAATTACAAATTGAAGAAATTTTCAAACACAAAACAAAAACAGGTTACAGAGGGGCAAACAACGGGTTTCGGGGATTGAAATATATGCTTCTGAGACCTTCAACGATTCTAAATTTTCGTTATGAAAGGTTAAGTTGATCATCAGAACATTGGTACGCATCGACTGACCGGTTTTTGTCCTAGACACCTCTGGAAATATTTTGACTTCGCCATAACTTAACACCTGACCGTGAATTGTAAGGAGCGATTTGATTCGTTGGAATCCTATGAACGATAACTCTGCTCGCCTTTAACAGTAATTTGGGAAATCGATATGTAAAGTATGGGCAAGTTTTTAAAAATTAATTTCATTTTATCTAATTCATTTCTATTTTTACCTTTTTCCAATCTAAGAATTTTGAATTTTTATTTTAATTGTTGGACCCCTGCCTCGGTAAAAAAATTGTTGACCATGCGGGGAAACTATCTTCAATGATTTTAGGTAGCCAATGAAATCTTTCGTCACAGAAGAGAGATGGACACTTGGTCTCAGTATTTATTTTTTATCCAAAAACTGGCGATATAAATAACAGAACAAGTAAAATAATTGTTTTTATTAGTTATCTGTACAATAACGACCTGAAACTGGAGTAAAAGCCAATGATTGTGGCGTCTTTATGAACGTTTGTCTCGGTAATATTTTGTGCAGATATTTGTCTTAGCCGCTGAATGGACGTCGATTCGCGTGACATTTTACTTTGGCTTTCGCAAATGAAGTGTGTTTGGTCATAGATTTAAGTATTTAATGGTAGTTTATCCATTTAGCTATGAATTGGTGTATTGTGCATTCCGATTGGGCGAAAATTGACTTAGAAATCGACTCTCGATTCGTGCCGGGTGATGTTCGCTCCAAAATGGAGTTCGACCCCTTGTCTATATTATCATATATATTTTAAAAAAAAATCAGCGGGACATTCCCCTGTGGATAATCGCTGTTTGTGTTTGACTGTCAAATTTGTTTACGGGCACGCGCTAATTTCAATCCACAGATTATCGGATACTGCTTCCTCCATAAAGAATCGCACGTTGTGATTGGTTGACTTGCCGATTTAAGTCCCGCCCTTCTTCTCTACTTGCTGTAATTAGTCATGGCCTTCGTGGGTTGATTATACGCATTGGAGATCACGTCAAATCGGTCGAGAAAAAGGTGTTAAATTCAGTTAATCCCTGATTTGACATGTAGCTACAATTTAGGGACTAGTTTAGGCCTAGGCGATGGAAAAAAGGGCAGGGGTCGATTTTCGACGGCAGGGCAGGGCAGGGCGGGTGCCCTTCTGAAAGGGTCTAGCTGGAGCACTGTATAGAGATATTTCATTTGCAAATATTTGAATATAAAAAGGATATTGCTACTGGCAAATACATTGAAGAAACAAAGGCGACTCCAAGAAAGGGTCATTGTAATTGTTGATAAGCTTTTTTTCAAGAGGCCGCTTTGGAATATTTTGAAAATAACAATTTCACTTCCAACAGAGTTGATTTTTGGTCTCTCTTAACCAAACACTTCTTGCGATTTCGTAATACAGCCTTATATATACATGAACTGAACAACAAAATGACGCATCACCCTTTCAATGGAAAATAATTCTGCCAATAAACTTCTTTAGTGGAGAGTAAATAATTTTTAATCAGTTTGCTGAACCTTTTCTTACAGATACTGGTCTCAGGTTGCAGTCCCCCATGGTTGTCAAGGCTTTCATGCCATTTGTCCATTTTGTGCCACGCCACTAGACGAGGATCCGTGTATCGTTAAACTTATATTCCAAGACTATACAGACTGATAAACGTACACAGAAACAAGCTTTCCATGTACATCATGAAGATGGAGTGATGAACCTTCATGAAAGTGTCTACAGTATTTTCTGTAATAAGAACACTCTCAATGAAAGTAGCTCCCTCCTTTATACCAAGAAGTACCTGCCCTGCTTTTAGGATGATAGAATGGGGCAAACTGCAATTTATAACTAGCTTTGCATGCAAGTGCGCATGCAAAGCCAGGTATAATATGCAAACTGTTTCTGTTGTTTTGTCACCCTCAATGCAAGGCTGTATTAGTTGTTTGAAATTACACAAATGTAAAGAACTTTGAGACTAATTCCTTCTTAACAATCAATTTAGCAAGAGCTTGGAGGAAATTCAAGTGAAATACTAATTCAAGATGATTTCCCTCCCACTAATCATTTAAATCATTATTTGCAAAGACGTGAATTTGATGCATAATTTGCTTAAAAAATTACAACTTGTATGCTTATGTTTTGGACCGCTCCTGGGAATGTTAGAAGAATTTCACTATGTGTCTTTTATAACAAAGATTACAAAAAAATTGTTATCATGGTAGACTTTTATAAAGGTTTATCTATTCCAATGTGGTACTGTGTACACGTTTTCCTGTGATTTTCACTTTGCTTCAGCCAAAAAATAGGTGCTTGTTTGCTCTTCTTTAAGAAAGTAAGACCTTTTATACATGAAGGGACTGTCTTTCAAAACCAGCTCTAATATCGGGGTACAAGAATGTTTGAAGAGGTTTTGGCTTATTTTAAGGAAAATTTGTAGTTTTGGAAAATATTATATACATTATTTGAGAGATAGTGTTAAGGTTATGAGAAAAAAGTAGGTTTAATTGTGTATATTAGAAATGTGATAAATTCTGATTTTACAGGGCCAATTTCTAATGTTCGTGAACCTCATCCTTTCCAAGTGATGTTCCCATTGGGAATCTCTTTCAATGTGGAGAATTCTATTTGTTTGCCTTATTTTATGTTCCCTTACACAAGCATGGACAGTCTTTACATGTATAATTGGTCTGAAATAATTTTTTTTATAAAACTTTTATAACATTCACTGCTGCTACAGCTCTTGCCAAAGAGTTTGGCTTATAGAAGCAAATTGGCTGTTTTGTCCTTGCCACAATTATTCCAGGGTTTCAAAGATATGTCAATGGGTTTTCTTTGTGAAAATTGGACAAGCAAAATTTGACAAGCTTGAAATATGAATTGAAAGACAAACAAACACGCAAATAAGTTATAATGAATAAATTTTAATGGTTATCAAAATTTTGCACGAACATTCCGAGTTTTAGATATTACTGAAAAAAAAATTATTTGGCTAGAAATGCTTGCAACTATGAGGTCCTTATTTATATGATGTCAGTTTAAAGCTTCAAATGTCTCTAAAAATAGAAGCTGAACTAGCAAGTAATACTTGCAACCACAAGTTTCTCAATCTCAATCAAAATCTCTATGGTCAAGTAAGGTATGCAACTAGAGTCCAATATATTAAGTTTTAAAGTTAACCCCAGACAAAAGATTGCATTTGTTACTAACTTACAAGTGTATTTTTCTAAAAACTCTAGTAACAATGATGTATCTTTGAGCCCCTTTGATCACTTAACTTTCTTCACATTTGAGACAGCACTCAGTGATTAAATGTCTTTCTTAGGTATTGAAGGTTTTAGGGTTAGATAGCATATTCTATATTGGAGATAAGGGATATGTTGTCTAAAGGGCCAATGTCAATAATTGTTCATTGTACAGTTGAAATTGCTCAAACGACCACTTCTATTAAGCGACGATTTTTATTAAGCAACCATCATGAAAAGTCCCTTCACAGTAAGCAAAATCTCTGAGAATGTCCACATTCTTCAATGTTGGAATCCATTAGAATCGTCTCAATGAGACAATTCTAACGGGTTCCAACATCACAGGATTCAGTATGAATTATGTGACAAACTACATACAATATCTGAATGACCATCTATCCTAAAATAATATATTTAGCAACCATTTCCATAAGCGACCAATTTTTAGTGGTTGCTTAACACAAGTTTTACTGTATACAAATATGTGGTAGGTATTGCAACAGTGGTTCCCAACTACTGGAATGTCACTGTTAATGACTCTGAAGATGAATTGATTTCATTATTCCTAGATAAGTTTCTAACACATAGAATAGGTTTAACATGTATTATCTGAATACATTCCATGATATTAAATATGTTGCTCGTTAGTGGATGGTCAATCAAACTGAGTGGATTAGTATATTAGATTTAGATATGGTGAAGAGTATAGTTTTAGATTATTTGACATGGGATTGTCTTTTATGAAAATTTGTTTAGATATCAATAAATATTGCATCTGATCAATTATGAGTGAATTATACACCAAATAGTGTTTTTATACCATGAAAGGATGTGCAATTAGGAGTGAAAATAATCAGGGTCCAAGATTATGAAATTTGTCTAATTCTTACCTGAGAATTATCTCAAATTTAAAATTTTGATAGATGTATAAAAATGAAATATATTATAGATAAGTTGTTATTTATGTAGTTCATACATCTATATTAGTGTAGCAGCAGGATTACAGCTTAAATTTGGAATTGAAGTTTGAGAACATTTTTAGTTAAGAGCTAGAAAAGTTTTATAATCTCAGGCCCAAATCTTTGTCCCTAGAGCATTGTAACTGAATATCGGGGCTGGAGATGATAAAAAATCCCAGGCCCAGGTCTTTGTCCTTAAGGCATTGTAACTGAATGGCCTGAGATTATAAATTTTGTGCCATGCTCAAGTGAAAATTTTCTGAAATATCAACTTGAGATTTAAGCTTTAACTCTGTAGTAACACTGTTTTAACACTGTAATGAACATATAGACATAAAAGATAATATTGATAAGTTGTTTAATAGGTTGAAATGAATAACAACTTATTAATATTATATTTTTTATTCATCAAAGAACAGGGGGTATATTGCTTTGCTCTTGACAGTCAGTTGGTCAGTCGATAGACTTTCTTTTATGTCCAGAGTTTTAAAAGTATGCAAGCTCGAATCATGAAATTCCACATGTGGATAGATTTCATTAAGCAGAAGTGCAGTGCACGAGAATCATATCTCTACTCATCATATTTTTTGAGTTATTGTCCTTTTTTGATTGACAGAGTATAGGCCATTGGCCTGCTCTTATGGGAGCATAAATGTTTTACAAAAATCTCTTGTTCATTTAAAGAATGAGAAAAGTTTTATGATATAGGGACTAGGAGTTTACTTTATCAATTTATGATGAAAATAATGTTTATCTCAAGAATATGATAGATATTTGAAAATTAATGAAAGTTTGTGTAAATAAATGGTCATTTTTCTTTGTTATAGATATGTGGTATAGAAAATTTTGATTTTTATGATTTTTTTGTTCACTTTGTTGATTTTGCCTTTGTCACTAACAGTACCTCATTAGTTCTGTTTTGTTGACCCAATTTGTATTTTATCATCTTTAGGTGACTGAAATCTTGTAACTTTAACTCAAAATAAAGCTGGAGTTACAAAATTTTTGTCTTCAAATGACAATGTGATTGTTTACTACTAATACCTCATGCCTGAAACTTAGTTTAATCATGGTATCAAAGAAATAATGCCTGGTTAATCTTCAACTTATTAATTAATGTTACAAGATATAAATCATCAATTTAAACCCTTGCCATGCTGAATTAATAACTTTGCAAAATTGCATTTGATTTAAAGTTCTAAAGGCTCCGAATCCACTAATTGTTTAAGTATTTCAAAACTATCAATTTTAAGTTTTTCTGGTGTTGACTAAGATCAGGCTGCACATGTGTGCAGACTGATCTGTGTCTATACCTCATGCCAAAGAAGGAATATTCCAGGTTTATCATGACAAGGGTTAATGAAAAGGATTTATCAAATATCTTTGATCGAATGCTCTTTGCTTTTAGTCAGTAAAGTGAAAGAAAAATTGATATACACATTATTATAGAACCTGTGTGTTATATTTCCATCAATTTTACTCGTGCACTAAGATAAGACACTGACCAATCTCCCTTGCGTACTCTCCAGTCAAATTTACATAACAATGCAAACGAGGGGGCGTCCTTCTTTTCTCCACTCTTTATTTCATTGAAATTTATCTGAATAAATCAGTCGATTTCAACTATTAATAAAATAGATCATTAATCTTTTATAATTCAAACCAATACTTAAATGTCATTAGAAACTATTTCGACCGCTTTTAGTAATTTTTATGTTTAAATATTGACAAATATTGACGTTTGATTTTTTTACTTGGGTGGAATGAATTACAGATATAACTCTTCAGAGTTTATCCACTTGATGAATTTATATTTGGTCGAAACAGATATCCTTCATTGAAAATCTACCGTTTTGAGAAATCACTTGAATATGATAGTTTGTACGGATTTCTTTCATTTTGACTAATCATTTTCATTATTTCAATACTAGAACTAGTCATTGTTCGTCACAAATCAATCGTGATTGATTAACTAAAAAATACAAAAAAAAAAAGATTAAAATAAAGAGATAATAAAAACAGACAACAAAAACGGCAGACGACAGAATGCAAATTTCGACACATGTTTTTTGTCTCTCTCTCTAACGAAAAATAAAAAAACACGAAACCATATCGAGAGTGAAAGATAATGTGAAAAGGGGAGAAATAGTTCCACCGTAGGTTTATTATTACGAGTTGCTATTCCATTTTAATAATTATTCAAATTTGAACACATGCTTATTGAGAAGGGCTTTTAAATACATTGAAAACATTCAGTGGCTGTTTCGAAATTAAAGATTTGTAGTTCTGAATTTCACTTGATTTCTTTTCGTACAGCCTTTTTTTTAACACTCACCTCTTACGAATCCAATTAATTTTCCAAATTCATGAATTATTGAACGCATTATTTGGATACCCCTTTTATGGATATATATTGATCTTGAAGATGTGATAGAAGTTAAATACAATTACCTAATACCATATGTCACATACAACGCTTAATTGTCACCGGTACATTGTTTATTTAGCGCACGTGTTGTAACTTATAACTGCTGCCTTAGTGTTTTACCGCTCTTTGATCTGGGGTCTATGGCATATTGAAAAACCCTTTCTAAAATCATAAACAAACATGAAGATTAAATTCAGTCCTACATCTTTTAACGCTTAAATGCTGCAAGGGGCTTGTGCTAAAATATTTCAACGATTCTAAATGAGTATCAGATATATGGCCCCTATATGATAAAAACATTAATCTAACTTTAACTAAGTCTGGTCTTTCTGTGCTTTTTTAAAAAAATACCACGTATTTATCTATTTAATATTATCATTAAATATTTCCTTAGTATGAAAATTTCTTGTGCAAAAAAAACCCCGCTGTTGTGGATAGATAACATTTTCACAAAGAAATATAAATTGCACGGTCAAAATACATTGTATCACATAGGTCTACTTTTCCTCAATCATGATTCACAGAGTGAAAGATCGTCAATGTGTTGGTTTCAGTTTTCTCTTTGCCACGAAGTTTCAACAGCGCAATATCACAAACAATCTATGAAACGAGGTGGCGTATTTGGTTGGATTATTCGCTCAACGATTTATTTATTTATTTTATTTTTTATTATTTCTTTTTTGCAAGAATACATTTCCTTGTCTCAGTGTGTTAATTACGATGTGATGGTAATAATGTTTTATACAAAGAAATTACTATATAAAGAAATGATTGAGAAGGCTAAATATTTTTTTTTATTTATTTTTTTTTAGTAATACATGTATTGGTATTTTAATGAAAAGAGCGAAATAAATGATAAGATCTGAATAAAAAAAAAGAATAATATACAAATAAATATAATTCAAAGACAAACTTTGATGACAAAATTAAAAAAAAGGTCAGTACATAATTACCAACAAGAAATACAAAATACTTCTTCATAGGTCAGGAACACGAAATAGAGTTAGATTAATATAAGTTAATCAAAAGCAAAAAATAGAAAAATGAAAAAAATAAGCATGAAGAATTAAAGCATTAAAACTACATTCTAATTATGTGTAAAAATAACTTTGATTTCGTTTATAACGAGGAGTACTTTGTGGTTTAAAATATATTATTTTTCTATAAAGTATTTCTGTACTAAAATGACAATGCCCCCTCGTTTGTATAAGGGGCGGAGTCGACAGATTTCCGCGCATGCGTAGACTTATGTGAAATAGGTCTATTTGTCCTTCTGCACAGAAAAAAAAAACTTGTAACAAGCAAATTCTCCCTTTTCCACTATATTCTATTCTTTGTTTATGCTGCCAAAGATGGATGTACATGTGAATCATCTTCTTTGTCTATCTTGGGCCAGGGGTTATGGTGCTCTTGTGTCTAAATGAACACTTTTGTTATGTCGTCTGTAACCGCTTTCAATTCAGACCAGTTTAAAATCAAGAAAAACGGGAAAGGGTTAATGCTCATTGTCGGCCTTGCCAGCACATATGGAGGATTCAGTACAAAACTATTTTAAGTGCCTATAGTATTATAGGCAATAACAATAATTTTATGCTGAACCCTTGGTCAGAAAATTTTGGAAATATCACAAACTCAGACTCATTTGATATTAAGTATCAGAGGGATACAAGTATTACTGGTTCAAGAGGTATTGAAAATATGTTGATGCTTTTACTATGTTTTATACATGAATTAGTCAAGTTTGTATTACCTTAGTCCTTTGCTATAAGACAATGCAATTTCTTTTACAAATTAATAAAATCCTTCATTCTGTCTCATTTTGTATTAATCTCTCTTGTAATAGAAAAAAAACCCTAGTAACTACAGCTCGAACTAAGCTGCAATAGAACTTCTTATTTATTTCTTTTAACCCTTCTACATTTGATTAACTTTTTGACAGACAAGAACTCTGAAAGGATTTAAATGTCAATTCTGTTTTCAGTTTTGAGGTTAATGAAAATAAATGCATGGTATTTTATTAGCCAAGATATTATTGAGAGAAAGAAAAAGTCTGTGAAATGAGGAATTTCTTCTACCCCAAGTTATGTGTTTTTTATACGCCGCTGGAGGCGGACGTATATTGGCGTCATCTTCTCCGTCTGTCCATCCGTCCCTCCATCCGTCCTTCCATCCATCCGTACGTCCGTCTACTTTTCTTGTCAACGCAACTCCTCCTAAGTTTCTGGCTGGATCTTCTTGAAACTTGGTCAATGTTATCACCTCAATTGGTAGATGTGCATGAAGGAAGGATTTTATGGTTCATTGATTTTTGCCTGAGTTATGCCCCTTAAACGCTTAGTCTCTGGGTCCACTTTTCTTGTCAACCCAACTCCTCCATAGTTTCTGGCTGGATCTTCTTGAAACTTGGTCAATGTTATCACCTCAATTGGTAGATGTGCATTATGGAAGGATTTTATGGTTCGTTGATTTTTGCCTGAGTTATGCCACTTAAACACTTAGTCTCTGGGTCCACTTTTCTTGTCAACACAACTCCTCCTAAGTTTCTGGCTGGATCTTCTTGAAACTTGGTCAATGTTATCACCTCAATTGGTAGATGTGCATGAAGGAAGGATTTTATGGTTCGTTGATTTTTGCCTGAGTTATGCCCCTTAAACACTTAGTCTCTGGGTCCACTTTTCTTGTCAACACAACTCCTCCTAAGTTTCTGGCTGGATCTTCTTGAAACTTGGTCAATGTTACCACCTCAATTGGTAGATGTGCATTATGGAAGGATTTCATGGTTCGTTGTTTTTTGCCTGAGTTATGCCCCTTTAAAACTTAGTCTTTGGGGCCTACTGCCTCATTTATGCCCCTTTAAATTTAGTCTCTGGGGTTTATTGAAAATGCAGTCTTGTGAATGCAACTCTTCCTAAGTTTCTGGCTGGATGTAAATGAAACTTGGTGGATGTTATAACCAAAGTTGGTAGATGAGCATGAAGTAAGGATTTTATGGTTCATTAATTTTACCCTTAATTATGCCCCCTTAAAACTTAGTATCTAGGGCTTATTGAAATTACAGCCTTTTAAATGCAACTCCTCCTTACTTTTTGTCTATATTTAAATGAAACTTGGTCAATGTCATTACCATAATTTTTAGATGTACATGGATCAAGGATTTTATGGCTCATTTATTTCCCTGAATTATGCCCCCTTAAAACTTAGTGTCTGGAGTTTATTGAAATTTCAGCCTTGTGAAGGCAACTCCTCCTTACTTTTTGTCTTGATTTAAATGAAACTTTGTCATTTTGAATTTGGTTCTGTCAAAATAAGTAGTGTCTACAATTATTTTCGTGAAACGGCAGCAAAGTGGTGGCGTATTTTGTGACGATGGCACTCTTGTTCTCAGTAAAGAAATAGTATTTGTATATTTCTAATATTTTGGGAAGGATAAGAAAGCAATGACATTTATGTAAAGATTGAAGATAATTGGAGGGGATAGAGATCAGGGCCTGAGGTTATAAAACTTTTATAATACTCATTTCAAAATTTTCTTAAATTTTAATTTGAGATTAAAGTGTAATTCTCTTTTTATACTCATTTTAAGGTATTCACATAAAAGATAATATTAATAAATTGTTATAAATAACAATTTATCAATATTATCTTTTATTTTCATACATTTATTTAAATTTAAAATTTGAGAAAATTCTCAGTTGAGTTGAGCCTGAGAAAAGCTTTTATAACCTCGGGACCCAGGTGTGTGAAGACAAATATTCTGAGAATTTTTTAATGCATTGTCAATGGGTCACGAAAATGTCACATATACAGCTTTTTATTATACGCCGCCAGAGGCGGACGTATATTGGCGTCATCTTCTCCCTCTGTCAGTCCGTACATCTGTCCGTCCGTCCGTCTGTCCATCCATCCGTACGTCCGTCCACTTTTCTTGTCAACACAACTCCTCCTAAACTTCTGGCTGGATCTTCTTGAAACTTGGTCAATGTTATCACCTCAATTGGTAGATGTGCATGAAGGAAGGATTTTACGGTTCGTTGATTTTTGCCTGAGTTATGCCCCATGATAACTTAGTCTCTGGGTCCAATTTTCTTGTCAACGCAACTCCTCCTAGGTTTCTGGCTGGATCTTCTTGAAACTTGGTCAATGTTATCACCTCAATTGGTAGATGTGCATGAAGGAAGGATTTTACGGTTCGTTGATTTTTGCCTGAGTTATGCCCCTTGATAACTTAGTCTCTGGGTCCACTTTTCTTGTCAACGCAACTCCTCCTAGGTTTCTGGCTGGATCTTCTTGAAACTTGGTCAATGTTATCACCTCAATTGGTAGATGTGCATTATGGAAGGATTTTATGGTTCGTTGATTTTTGCCTGAGTTATGCCCCTTAAAAACTTAGTCTCTGGGTCCATTTTTCTTGTCAACGCAACTCCTCCTAAGTTCCTGGCTGGATCTTCTTGAAACTTGGTCAATGCATCACCTCAATTGGTAGATGTGCATGAAGGAAGGATTTTATGTTTCGTTGATTTTTCCTGAGTTATGCCCCTTAATAACTTAGTCTCTGGGGCTTATTGCCTCAGTTATGCCCCCTTAAAATTTAGTCTCTGGGGCTTATTGAAATGGCAGCCTTGTAAATGCAACTCTTCCTAAGTTTCTGGCTTGATCTAAATGAAACTTGGTGGATGAGCATAAAGGGAGGATTTTATGGTTCATTAATTTAACCCTTAATTATGCTCCCTTAAAACTTAGTAGCTAGGGCTTATTGAAATTGCAGCCTTTTGAACACAACTCCTCCTTACTTTTTTGTCTTTATTTTAAATGATACTTGGTCAATGTCATCACCATAATTTGTAGATGTACATGGATCAAGGATTTTATGGCTCATTTATTTCCCTGAATTATGCCCCCTTCAAACTTAGTGCCTGGGGCTTATTCAAATTGCAGCCTTGTGAAGGCAACTCCTCCAAACTTTTTGTCTTGATTTAAATGAAACTTGGTCATTTTCAATTTGGTTCTGTCAAAATAAGTAGTGTCTACAATTATTTTTGAGAAACAGCAGCAAAGTGGCGGTGTATTTTGTGACGATGGCACTCTTGTTTAAAGCTGTATATTGATGGCTCAGTGTAAATCAGTTGTAACTGCCTATATAATAATAGGCAGTTACAACTGATACACACTTAGCCATTGATATACGATATTTTTGTTGCCTGCCGATGACTTGTATCTACCCTGTGTTCAAATTACCTAGCTGTTCACATGTTGATATTTCTTGCTCATAACTGGTTTTAGGGCACACTGTGTTGGTTATTATATACAAGTATTGCCTGTTTCATTTAGAGTTGCTTTGTTTAATTGTTGACATTTTAGGACAAAATCTTAGAAATTTTCCCATTTGGAAGAAGTTCAAAAAGTTTATTATCAAATGAGGGCTGTTTTATCCCATTTGAGTGGAGTGTATTAATAAAGGAAAAGTTCTTAAATGTGGTAAAATTATAAAAATATGATATTGAATTAAAGAATACTTAATGTAATGGATATCAAGTATGTTTATTGTTATGTTCTTCTAACTATGGTCTCTGTAAATTATTTTTGTAAATTGTATTATGTTTACATTGATATTTTGTATATTTCTGTTATGTTTCTTACCC
This sequence comes from Fragum whitleyi, assembly GCA_948146395.1. Classification (NCBI taxonomy): domain Eukaryota; kingdom Metazoa; phylum Mollusca; class Bivalvia; order Cardiida; family Cardiidae; genus Fragum; species Fragum whitleyi. The sequence continues at coordinate 52,913,476 of OX411544.1, read as the reverse complement.
ATTGTAAGATTTTGAATAAATTGCCTGTATATTCAGTGTAGATATTGAGGGCTCAGCGCGAAATGGTTGTAACTCCCTATAAATATTTAGGGAGTTACAACTGTTTTGCGCTAAGCCATCGATATTAGCTCGGCTCTTTTTTAGAGAAAACCTTAGGTCTTGCTATAGCCTTAGCCTTGTTGTGGTAGTGGTTGTTGTGTGAAAACTTTCACATCTTGATACCATAAAATCTCTAATGGAGGCCAAACAGCTGAACATAGGCACCCATAGGCGATGTTCTCGTTTTGTCAAAATGGTAGCCTACATGTACTTGCATTTGGTTATATGTTTTGGAATAAGTGCACCAAATCACTGACTAATTACTGAGTAATTTCATTTGAAAGAGATTTTTGTATTCTGCCATGTTGTTGACTTTTTATGGTTGGCATGTTATGAAACAATTGAAAATCTTTCTTTTCATGTGTAGTCTCAAAGTTAATCAACAAAATGATATTGTTTGTTTCTTGCTATCAAAATTTCAAACAAAGAAATTAAAAGCTTCACGAAGTCAAAACCACCAATATAACTTCAATACTTTATGTATCAACTATCATACTCACATTTTGCCAACCTAACCTCATTTTATATTATTACAGTGGTAATTTACTTATTTAAACAAAGAAAAAAGCTAAGTCCGTCTTTTGTTTAGGATTACAAAACATTTGCTAAATTGCAAAAATGGTTTCAACCTTTGTTTGAAAGTGCAAATGCAAAGTGCTGTATCATTTTCAAACTTTTGCAAATGTTATCTCATCCTGAACACAAATCTTCTCTGTGTTCAGGATGACATAACAGCGCAAACTGTTCTGAAATTATACCCTGCTTTGTACAGGAGTGTATGTGCAAAGCAGGGTATAATTTGAAAACACCTCACACTGTCTTGTCATCCTAGATTCAGGGCTAGTTTACTTTTTTCTCCAGGGTATGTGCAAAGACGTTCATATTTGTGTATTGTTTTATAGGAAATATTATTAAATGTTGCTTGTACAAATTAACTTTACTAAAGATTCGTTTTGTATTATGTAATTGTGTTGGCCATTATGTAGAACATGTGCCTTGATTCTGTTCAGAGTTTTTGTACCTGATTGATATTTTTCTCTTGTCAATTGTGCTACATATTCCTTGTACAGTCAAACCTGTCTTAACCCTTTGCTGTTTAATCCCTGCTTTTTACGTGCCTGTGATTTTATGATTGAGAAAACATTGTGAAAAAAGAAGAAATTGCTTCTGACAAGCAATTTCCTTTTTTTCCACACTATTTTCTGCCCTACTGAATGGTTATTTTTAAAATTAAATCCACTTTAAATTTTCGTCTGCAAAACCTTTGAATTTGGACAGGTACAAATTTTTTTAAAACAGGAAAGGGTTAAGCAAGCACCCGAGGGACATTCAAAAAGCGCTTGCTTAAGACAGGTGCTTGCTTAATACAGGTCAATTTCAGTGTAATTGGTTCATTTGGGAACTCGGTAGCCGCTTGTTTAATACAAATTGCTTGCTGAATACAGGTGGCCGCTAAGACAGGTTTGACTGTACTTTATTGTTGTTCTACTGCTTCATAGAAATTTTGTTATTGTTTTCTTTTTATCCCCCGCCGAAAAAATTTTTCGGGGGGGATATTGTTTTTGCCATGTCCGTCCGTCCGTCCGTCCGACATTCGTTTCCGCGCTATTTCTTGAAAACTATAGACCCGATTTCAATGAAACTTGGCACACAGCTTCACTACAATGAGGACATGCGCATATCATCGGGGTTACCCGGTTCGACGGTCGAATTAAGAGTTACTGCCCCTGACTGTTTAAGCCATATACATACATAGTGATATTCGATTCCGCGCTATTTCTTGAAAACTATAGACCCGATTTCAATGAAACTTGGCACACAGCTTCACTACAATGAGGACATGCGCATATCGTCGGGGGTTACCCGGTTCGACGGTCGAATTTAGAGTTACTGCCCCTGACTGTTTAAGCCATATACATACATAGTGATATTCGTTTCCGCGCTATTTCTTGAAAACTATAGACCCGATTTCAATGAAACTTGGCACACAGCTTCACTACAATGAGGACATGCGCATATCGTCGGGGTTACCCGTTTCAACGGTCGAATTTAGAGTTACTGCCCCTGACTGTTTAAGCCATATACATACATAGTGATATTCGTTTCCGCGCTATTTCTTGAAAACTATAGACCCGATTTCAATGAAACTTGGCACACAGCTTCACTACAATGAGGAAATGGGCATATCGTCGGGGTTACCCGGTTCTACAGTCCAATTTAGAGTTACTGCCCCTGACTGTTTAAGCCATATACATTCATAGTGATATTCGTTTCCGCGCTATTTCTTGAAAACTATAGACCCGATTTCAATGAAACTTGGCACACAGCTTCACTACAATGAGGACATGCGCATATCGTCGGGGTTACCCGCTTCGACGGTCGAATTTAGAGTTACTGCCCCTGACTGTTTAAGCCATATACATACATAGTGATATTCGTTTCCGCGCTATTTCTTGAAAACTATAGACCCGATTTCAATGAAACTTGGCACACAGCTTCACTACAATGAGGACATGCGCATATCGTCGGGGTTACCCGGTACGACGGTCGAATTTAGAGTTAATGCCCCTGACTGTTTAAGCCATATACATACATAGTGATTTCGTTTCCGGGCTATTTCTTGAAAACTATAGACCCGATTTCAATGAAACTTGGCACACAGCTTCACTACAATGAGGTCATGCGCATATCATCGGGGTTACCCAGTTCGACGGTCAAATTTAGAGTTACTGCCCCTGACTGTTTAAGCCATATACATACATAGTGATATTCGTTTCCACGCTATTTCTTGAAAACTGTAGACTGGATTTTAATTTAACTTGGCACACAGCTTCACTACCATGAGGACATGCACATATCGTCGGGGTTACCTGGTTCGACTGTGAATTTTAGAGTTACTGCCCCCTGACTGTTTAAGCCATATAAATACAGAGTGATATTCCTTTCTGCACTATTTCTTGAAAACTGTAGACTGGATTTCAATGAAACTTGGCACACAGCTTCACTACAATGAGGACATGCGCATATCATCGGGGTTACCCGGTTCGACGGTCTAATTAAGAGTTTCTGCCCCTGACTGTTTAAGCCATATACATACATAGTGATATTCGATTCAGCGCTATTTCTTGAAAACTATAGACCCGATTTCAATGAAACTTGGCACACAGCTTCACTACAATGAGGACATGCGCATATCGTCGGGGGTTACCCGGTTCGACGGTCGAATTTAGAGTTACTGCCCCTGACTGTTTAAGCCTTATACATACATAGTGATATTCGTTTCCGCGCTATTTCTTGAAAACTATAGACCCAATTTCAATGAAACTTGGCACACAGCTTCACTACAATGAGGACATGCGCATATCGTCGGGGTTACCCGTTTCAACGGTCGAATTTAGAGTTACTGCCCCTGACTGTTTAAGCCATATACATACATAGTGATATTCGATTCCGCGCTTTTTCTTGAAAACTATAGACCCGATTTCAATGAAACTTGGCACACAGCTTCACTACAATGAGGAAATGGGCATATCGTCGGGGTTACCCAGTTCTACAGTCCAATTTAGAGTTACTGCCCCTGACTGTTTAAGCCATATACATTCATAGTGATATTCGTTTCTGCGCTATTTCTTGAAAACTATAGACCCGATTTCAATGAAACTTGGCACACAGCTTCACTACAATGAGGACATGCGCATATCGTCGGGGTTACCCGCTTCGACGGTCGAATTTAGAGTTACTGCCCCTGACTGTTTAAGCCATATACATACATAGTGATATTCGTTTCCGCGCTATTTCTTGAAAACTATAGACCCGATTTCAATGAAACTTGGCACACAGCTTCACTACAATGAGGACATGCGCATATCGTCGGGGTTACCCGGTACGACGGTCGAATTTAGAGTTAATGCCCCTGACTGTTTAAGCCATATACATACATAGTGATTTCGTTTCCGGGCTATTTCTTGAAAACTATAGACCCGATTTCAATGAAACTTGGCACACAGCTTCACTACAATGAGGTCATGCGCATATCGTCGGGGTTACCCAGTTCGACGGTCAAATTTAGAGTTACTGCCCCTGACTGTTTAAGCCATATACATACATAGTGATATTCGTTTCCACGCTATTTCTTGAAAACTGTAGACTGGATTTTAATTTAACTTGGCACACAGCTTCACTACCATGAGGACATGCACATATCGTCGGGGTTACCTGGTTCAACTGTGAATTTTAGAGTTACTGCCCCCTGACTGTTTAAGCCATATACATACAGAGTGATATTCCTTTCTGCACTATTTCTTGAAAACTGTAGACTGGATTTTAATGAAACTTGGCACACAGCTTCACTACAAAGAGGACATGTGCATATCGTCAGGGTTACCCGGTTTGACCGACGAATTTAGAGTTACTGCCCCCTGACTGTTTAAGCCATATACATACATTGTGATATTCCTTTCAGTGCTATTTCTTGAAAACTATAGGTTGATGTAGATAAAAGATAACCTGTACCTAAGTTTGATATTAACTTCATTGACAATGAAAATTTGTTTGGCGGGGGATATCAATTCAACGAATTTGCTTGTTACTAATTGTGACGGGTCAGTGCAAAACTATTTTACATGCCCACAAATATGGGACACAATAGTTTTGAACTGATGCTTTAATTGTTCGATAAGGGATTTTATAATATGACTTATTTGGCGGGAGTGAAATAACCCTGTTGAATAAATTTTAATTTAAAACACAGGTGTTATAACACTAGTGAAATAACTAAGCAAATGAGCTGAGAATGTAAAGCAATATTATATATTTCATTGTGAAAATGACGTCATAATGCATTTGCTGAAGTCATTTTGCAAAAGGCGCTATATGTTTCGTGGTAAAACATGAATTGATAAATTCTTGAATTTCCTTTCTTTAAAGCAAAAATTTGGGTCATATTATAAATAGAATATCAAATTTGTGCTCATAATATACTGAATTTATTAAATAAACCTACTAAAACAGATAAAAAGTTGGTGCAGCCTCATTTTTATCTGTTTATAGATGACTTTTTAAATAAATTCAGTATTCAGTGACCACTCATTTAATATCCTCAATTTGATATATTTCTCTGCCTGTCAGTCTTGTCTTGTTTATTGGTTCTGTTTATCTAACCATCCACATGTTGACAAAACTTAAAATAAAAAGGGGGATTGTTCTATACTTTGCCAATCAAGATGTAGTCAATAGCCACCTTTTCTTCTTTGCAAATCTTTATATTTCAAGATGAAAACTTTATCAAGCTACATATGAATCAAAGATTACTTAGTCTTTTGTCACAGAAATATTGAATTTACAGATTTTGAAAATAAATCTACACTGTAATCAATCTACGGCATTTCGAGGGGTCAGTGCAACACTATAGTAAGTGCCGATATATAAAAAGGCACTTACAATAGTGTTTTGCTGACCCTTTGATTTTTAGCTTGGCTGTTTTTCGGAGAAAACTTGAGGTTTTGCTATAGTCTTGGCATCGCTGTTGTTGTCTTGGTCATGCAAAAACTTTGAAATTTTGTGATATCTCTTGAATGAAGGCATTCAATTAAAACTTGGCTCACTTGTTCACAATCAAAAGAGGAACCTATATCATCAAGGGGTATTTTGTACGAATTATGCCCCTTTTTAACTTCGATTTTTTTATTCACTATCCAGCATCCAACAGCCTTGCTTTTGTTTTGTGTTTCAGGTATATTTGTATGCAATAAACCTAGTTGGTCACCTGTAGTAACCATTCTAAAACATGTAGTTATTTGGTACCTTTGCACGATAAGGATGCTACAGTATGGATATATTCTTTTGAAAGTCGGCCCTTTTCAAAATATTCAACTCAATTTTCAACATAATTTCTTTATTGCTTCATCTATTTGATGTACAGGTTGCAGTGCACTGGTACCTATATCTAGCTGGCTAAAATGAGTTATTTCCCTTTGTTGTTTTTCATATTTAGACATCCAGCAGTGTAATCTTTCATATCTTGTGACAATTTGCTACCTTGCTTTCAATTTACATTTGCAACTGATTGAATATGTAATATTAAGAATCTGGCTTAATTTGAATATGGCTTAGAAACGAAACAAAAATGCGTAAACATTCACATTTTGTAAATAGATCTAATATCCCAAGGTTATAAAAGTTTTCTCAGGCTCATGCTCAATTTTCACAAAATTTTAAAGTAAAATAAATGAATGAAAATAAAAGATAATATTAATAAGTTGTTATTTTGTTATGAATATTAACTTATTAATATCATCTTTTATGTTAATACAGTAAAATGAGTAATACAACAAAACTACAGCTTTAATCTCAAATTGAAATTTGAGAAAATTTTGAATTGAGCCTGAGAAAAGTTTTATAACCTCGGGCCCTGAATTGCAAAAATTGTTCACATCTTGTTTTAAGTTTTCATTTGCATCAAAACTTAGATTTTTGTCAAGATAGACATAATAAAGAATAATAAAGGAAATGCTTGCTGATGTATGAACGTTCAATAAACTACTAAAAAACATTCCATTTAGTCTACAAAATTCATCTTTTCCACACATTTTGTTAATGACTAGTGTTTTACATCAGTTTAGAAGGCTGTTCTTATGAAACCATTACCCCCTTTAAGAGATTTTAGACTGGTCCAAAATCGAATAGTTTGCTGACCACACAAAAAGTTATGCTAATTTGAAAAGTACTTAATCCTACTATTTGGTAGAAAACATCGTGGAAAAAGAGAAATTGTTTTCTACAAGCAATTTCTTCTTTTTCCGCAATATCATCACAAATTTAGATTAAAAGGGACATCAAATCTTGGGACTGAACAGGGAAGGACCAGAGATCAAATTCAAAGCAAAACGGTATTATAGAAAAATGGATGAGTGATTAAGGTAGTGGAACTGTAATAGTTCTGCAATGTTTCTGGAGTAATGAACTTTAACAGTGTTAACCGAGGTTTCCTAATGATTATCATTAAGCATTACCCTATCCTATCTAAGCTTCAGTTCTTAAATACCACCATGTAGGTACTTCTCCTTTTTGTACTTTTAATGTTAGCTGTAATTGATTGATTGAGTAAGAATGATCTGATATTTGAATATATTGGGATTAACAATTGAATGTGATGTCATCATATTTATTAAAACATGAAAATTGCTAACAATAAATGACTTTTTGTTTGTAGTGGACCCATTTTAGAATGAGATATTGTAAAAAACAAAAAAAGTTAAATAAACAACTCAAAACTTGTAACTATTTGTATTCATTGAGCTCGTAGATTTCATGAAGAGAAACTCCATGTTATGGGACATGTCACAAAAGGAGGGACCTACTAGGAAGTCTATGAAATAATTATTCGAAAAAGAGATTTGATCAAAAACAGGTAAATCGATACATGTACTATACAATACAAATCCTAAATTTGCTATTAAAAGCAACCAACAGTATGATATGACCTACGTTGTGGGGGTGAAATAACCCCATTGAATATCTTTGATATTACACAGGTGTTATTACAATTCTGGAATAACTATGCAAATGAGCTCAGAGCGAATAGCAACATTATTTTGTGACCATGAAAAAGGCCTTATAAGTTTCAAAGTGTTGAATTTCAAGAATTTTAAAGATTTTATGCAAACATTCGGGTCATATTATAAATGGAATATAAAATTTGTTCTCATAAAATACAGAACTTATCAAATTCGTCATCTTAAACAGATAAAAACTCGCGGCAGCCTCGTTTAATAACTCATTAACTTAGTAAATTCAGTATTCCATGACCACTCATTCAATTTCCTATTTACAACCTCACAACCAGAGGGATAATTTCAAAAAAAGACTACATGTATATGGGAAGGAAGAGTAATCATTTAAGATTCAGAAAATTTGCTAGCCTATGCAATCTTCATAGTCCTACTATGGTTGATACTTTACGCACAACCCACATGTTACCTTTTGGTATGAAGTATCACATTTTATGTTAGATAATTAGATAATTGATTGGTGATAAATTTGCTGTTATTTTTACATGCCACCAAGGTCAACATATATTGATATCGTCTTCTCTGCCCCCCCCCCCTAATGTCCATCCATCTGTATGTCTGTGTATCTGCATCCTGTAAAAGCAACTCCACAATTATGCACTGACTTGGATGAAATTTTCACATATCGTCGGTGTTCTGCGAAAATCTTGTAACTACAATTTGTTTAAAGCTGTAGTTACCAGGTTTTGACAGAAAATCAACGATATTATGTTCCTTGAAACCTGACCTTGCACATACTGTCAGGGTATGGGGATATTCTGCCTGGCAATCTTCTGGCGGTGTATTTGGCCACCTTCATATCGTAGTTGGTAGCGTGTCGGACTGTCAATCTAGCGGTCCCGGGTTCGATCCCCGACAGCAGCACTCAATCTTTCCAGCTATTTGTCTCACACCAATGGGTTGATAAACATAGAGCTATTTGAGGTTGCAGCTTAAGGCTAGGAAAGGATGTGATGGTTGTACTGGTGAAAGAAATACCAGGAATCCCTTGTTAGGTGCTCCAGCAGCAGCCACAATATAACTGAAAAAAAAGTTGAAAGCAGCGTAAAACTACATTCAATCAATCAATCCGGCAGTGTATTTTGAGAATCTGGCACTCCTGTCCATAATGTTATCCAGATCTGTATTTTGTCAAACTCAAATTTGTCTTGTAATTGGTTTAGCTCACAAGCAAAAAGGTGATTGGAAGTCATTGTGAAAAATGATATAGAAAAAAAATGTGAAAGAGAAGTTTCTGAATCTACCACAATGTTATTTATTAAATAATACAAAGAAACATATAATACTTCATTATTTTTTTAGCTCCACTGGCTGAAAGCCACTGGGGCTATTGTCGTGGCGTTGTGTCCGTCGTGCGTCCGTCCGTCCGTCCGTGCGGTCGTAAACTTTTTCTTTAAAAATCTTCTCCTCAGAAACTACTGGATGAATTTCAACCAAACTTCACATGAATGATCCTTGGGTGACCCTCTTTCAAAGTTGTTCAAGAAATTTTGATCCAATGAAAAACATGGATTTAATGGGCGTGGCTAATTTCCAAATATGGTAAAAGTGACTTTTCTCAGATTCTAATTGATAGATACCAATTAAATTTTACATGAATGATCCTTGAGTGACCCTTTATCAGTCTACCAAAAATTATTGTGATCGGATGAAAAATATGCATTTTATGGGCGGAAGTCATTTTATATAGTGGAAACTTTGAAAATCATTTTCTCAGAGTGTAAACAATGGATATAAACCAAATTTCCCTGGAATGATCCTTGAGTGACCTTTTATCAGTCTACCAAAAAATATTGTGATCGGATGAAAAATATGCATTTTATGGGCGGAGGTCATTTCTCTATATGTTATATAGTGGCATTTTTGAAAACGTCAGTAGAACCCAAAATATCTTAAAATCTAGTCAAACCTTAGATTTTCTATTTCAAGAATTTCAAGCCTGTGGAGCGACTCAAGCCATTCATGGCTTTCTAGTTTCTGTAACCTCTTTAATCTTTGACACGTATTAAAATTATAAAAGCTGGAAGTTTTTTAAGAAATTGTGGCCAACATTTTTGCCAATTAAAGTTACCAATTTGTCATGCTGAACCTGGAATATTTCTTTTTTGACAGGAGGTTTAGACATAGATCAGCCTGCACATATGTGCAGTGCGATCTTAGGTTTTTACCATCTGTTTATACTTTGACAAACAGAAGAGTTCATTTACTGTTTGAAAAAAAACACGGTCACACAATCAGTGCATCCATTCCTTTGATACTAATGCAATTGGCACACACACACGCGCGCGCGCCCACTCACGCACACACACGCGCGCACACATACACATGGAAAATACCAAAGTATAAAAAAAAACATTATAGACCAATACAATGGATTTGAAAATTTATAAATAAAAATACACAAAATAAGGATTAACAATTACGATCTTTTCATTGACAAATAAAAACTGTTCGCCCCCGGTTTAACATGAACCACTGTAACAATACGTTCCAATTTCGATGAAAGTTTGATAAATTGAAGGAGAAACACGAGGCTATTATTATTATCATTATAACCAGTGTTGTCGTGGTACGATTTTCATGATCGTGAACTCTCCGATTTCATCATGCCTATTTTAAACATGCTCAAAACAAGCGCAGTGAGATCGTGGCAAACGCGAAACGAGACACGATCGCAGAAAGAACGCGACGGAGACATTGAAACAGCATAAATATCGTGGATTTATTGAATAGGGTTTTACACTGATTTCAATATTTTTTCAGTTATATCGCGGCTGCTTGTGTCCCTAAAAATAGATTCCTGGTATTTCTTTCACCAGTACAAATATCACATTCTTTCCTAGACCCATTGGTGAGAGACAAATAGTCGGGGATCGAACCCAAGACCTTAAGATTGACAGTCCGACGCGCTACCAACTGCGCTTTGACGGCGGCCAAATATCGTGGAACCATCGCAGCGAAACCCTCGAAATCGCAGATACAGCGCATTGAAAACGGGGTGCTGTTCGTCGGTGACAGTTAAAGCGGGCGATTAAAGAATTGGGATTGAGGGAAAACATTTACTCAGCTCCAAAAAAAGTGTGCACTTTTAATTTTAGATACCTAAAAACCTACACCACTTAATGTCACAAAATTTTGTACGACAAGACTCGCCGGTATTACACATCGATACCGTAAGAAACGCACACGCACAGACCCTATAAATATTGAGAGTCCCTGGCACACGGCACTTAAAAGGAGTTTCGCTCGTAAACGACCTACGTTTTTCAGTGTTTTACTTGTGTGTCCAACAGTTGATTAATAATTATTCTGGACATCCAGATTAATTCTTATGTCCTACCTAGCAATAAATTCACCTCTGAAAGACAATGGTAATTTTTTGGTTTAAACCTGCTTATTTTTCATCGATTGGGAAACAAGTTCTTACAACTTAGATTAATCCATCTCGATTCTGCTTCCTGGAAAGTTCAACAGTACCCGCGCAGAATGTGTGGGCCACTGAAAGAACCAAGACCGATAGACGCCCCCGGAAATCGAACTGAGGACCCTAGGGTCAAAAGGCCGACGCTCTACATCTAGACCACAAAAACCACACTATACAACAGCGAACTTTGACCTACAAATATCGCGGACTGGTGAAAATAAACCCCGTTCGAAGAAAACACTAAATAACATGAAATTATCATCTATGTTCTTAAGCGTCCTCTTTTAATTATTAATAAATACATGTATTGCAGAACGTCATTGTCCTGTTTAAAGAGGGGATTCGGGGGGTTCGTTCGAACCCCCCTCTGAAGCTCAATTAATTCATTGTCATGTTTTATTTCAATAAACCCTTCTGCTGTTCACGACATTCTCCTGTTAGCAACACAGCATTGGCAGATAGTATAGACTAAGATCAGACAGCACAAATGTGCAGTCTTATCTTAGCATATACTCTCTGCCTTCTACTAATTTTTCGTGATAAAAATCATGGATCAGTCATATCCAAAGTTGCTGAAAAAACTAATTAGATTCATCAGGATAAATAATAGTGTAAGACTAGAGAAACGAAAGCCTTTATGTATGTTTGAAACCCCTTTATAGAAATTCTGGATCCACCACTGTATCTGACATTACTGGCCAATCAACGTATCGCTTTTTTAACGTTGACGCAGATGTAACGTTGGTATGTAAACTGCTTCGTCTGTTTGAAAATGGTAGGATGTCTTTAGTTAAACTCTGAAATGCCATTTTAGTGAATATCTCTCACTAGAAAAGGCATTTACATAGGCGTATCTAGGACTTTGAAATTTATACGCTCTCGGGAGACAACCAAGAATATATATGATAAAGGCGATGTCATAACAGTACATGATAGAAGATGAATGGCCCTCCGTACGCAACCTTTTTATCATTTGAGCGTTGGTGAATAATCAAAACATCGTAACTACAGCTCGAATAAGCTGTACTTTCGATGCTTTGATCATTCATCAACGATTTTTATTTCAACAGAGGATTATTTCCTTAACGCACTAGCTAATGGGAGTTACGCCCTTGTTTTAGGAGGGTCAATCTCAACACTATATGTGCTTAGCGTATGTCCGCAGTAAATGAAACTTTATCGTGATCTGATTTTATGTCTCGTTTCTAAAGGGTGATGTCGAAAATATGAAATTGGTCTTACATGCAAGAGTTCCTCCAATTTCGAAAAAAAGGACATCATAAGCTGAAAGTGCACACTTTCTTTTGGAACTCTGTATATTATTATCGGTTTTTTATAATGTCCACAAGTTGAGATGAAAATCGCTCATCTGTTATATGTATGGTGTCTCAAAAGGGTCAAGCTTGTTATGTGCTCTCTCATGATAGGTCGCTACGACTTACAGTCGCTGTTCGAGATAAGAGAATATACTCTTTACTCTCTGGGTGGTTGCTTAGAGTTCTTTATGTATTTCGATCACGTACACTCAAAATTGATGGAATGTTCACACACAGGCTCATTTTATTTCACAACTGAATATGAAGTCACAGTGGTCGGACCCGATAAATTCTTGCAACTAAGTCGTGGGTCGGTGCAAGACTGTAGTAAGTGTATATACAATGTAGGCCTATATACACTTACTACAGTCATGCACCGAACCCTCGAAGTATTGACCCCCCTTGTTTGCCCGGCTAAATCTAAATAGTTTCGCCAATTTTGGTATCTCACTAACGAATCGCTCCTTAAACAACAAACCTGTCGTCGTATTGCGACCAAAACGTCGTTACTGAAGATTAAATAGGGGATGTACTTACGAGGTTTGGTCGCCTACCAACGTTTTGAAGATTTCGGAAAGAACGCATAAGTTTGACAAGGCTATATAATGCAATGAACACCTCCTCGCAAAGATAATGGTTATCAAGGTTGCAAACCGGAAAATCGAAGTAACAGTGAGTTACTGGACGAGTAAAATGACGTAGCTACGGTTTTTTCAAGCTGTGGTTACTGCATTTTGCTCTTCCACTGAGGAAACTTCACCCTTCCCCCTCCTATCGAGAAAGAATTCTGGATCAAATCTGATAGAGCTACGCTGGATTCATACACTCTTTGTTTTTAGCTCACCTGAGCACGAAGTGCTCAAGGTGAGCTATTGGGATCGTAGAATGTCCGTCGTCCGTCGTCAGACGTGCGTCGTCCGTCGTGCGTCGTCCGTCGTGCGTCGTGCGTCGTCCACAATTTCTTTAAACATCTTCTCCTCCTAAACCAGTGGGCCAATCTTGATGAAACTTGGCAGGGATGTTCCTTGGGTCAAGCTCTACCAAAGTTGTTCAATTAAATTAAATCCACCCTTAACTTTCCCTTTACCCTTAACAAAAAGGGTGAAAATATGAAAATCTTTAAAAATCTTCTTCTCTGAAACCAGAAGGCAGACAGCTTTCATATTTGGTATGTAGCATCATCTAGTGGACTTCTACCAAGTTTGTTCGTAACAAGACCCTTGGGTCATATTTGGGCTTTGCACGGGTGCATCCCTTTATCTCTTATGAGCACGAAGGGTAAAAAAAATGAAAATCTTCAAAAATCTACTTCTCTGAAACCAGAAGGCAGACAGCTTTCATATTTGGTATGTAGCATCATCTAGTGGTCCTCTACCAAGTTTGTTCGTAACAAGACCCTGGGGTCATATTTGGGCTTTGCCCGGGCCCAACCCTTTTTACATGGAATCAAAGAGCGAAAATCTTTAAAAATCTTCTTCTCTGTAACCAGATGGAAGACAGCTTAAATATTTGGTGTGTAGCATCACCTAGTGGGCCTCTACCAAGTTTGTTCGTAACAAGACCCTTGGGTCATATTTGGGCTTTGCACGGGTGCATCCCTTTATCTCTTATGAGCACGAAGGGTAAAAAAATGAAAATCTTCAAAAATCTTCTTCTCTGAAACCAGAAGGCAGACAGCTTTCATATTTGGTATGTAGCATCATCTAGTGGACTTCTACCAAGTTTGTTCATATCAAGACCCTGGGGTCATATTTGGGCTTTGCCCGGGCCCAACCCTTTTTACATGGAATCAAAGAGCGAAAATCTTTAAAAATCTTCTTCTCTGTAACCAGATGGAAGACAGCTTAAATATTTGGTGTGTAGCATCATCTAGTGGGCCTCTACCAAGTTTGTTCGTAACAAGACCCTTGGGTCATATTTGGGCTTTGCACGGGTGCATCCCTTTATCTCTTATGAGCACGAAGGGTAAAAAAATGAAAATCTTCAAAAATCTACTTCTCTGAAACCAGAAGGCAGACAGCTTTCATATTTGGTATGTAGCATCATCTAGTGGACCTCTACCAAGTTTGTTCGTAACAAGACCCTGGGGTCATATTTGGGCTTTGCCCGGGCCCAACCCTTTTTACATGGAATCAAAGAGCGAAAATCTTTAAAAATCTTCTTCTCTGTAACCAGATGGAAGACAGCTTAAATATTTGGTGTGTAGCATCACCTAGTGGGCCTCTACCAAGTTTGTTCGTAACAAGACCCTTGGGTCATATTTGGGCTTTGCACGGGTGCATCCCTTTATCTCTTATGAGCACGAAGGGTAAAAAAATGAAAATCTTCAAAAATCTTCTTCTCTGAAACCAGAAGGCAGACAGCTTTCATATTTGGTATGTAGCATCATCTAGTGGACCTCTTCCAAGTTTGTTCATATCAAGACCCTGGGGTCACTTTTGGGGTCCATCCGGGTGCATCCCTTTTTACATAGAATCAAAGAGCAAAAAGGCATATCTGTCTTGCTTTTCGCTGAAAACGTTCCATGGTATTGATCTTAGGCATTATCTTCTTTTTGACATCTGCCTATCTAATTAATGTGATGTCTCAGGGGTCATAGAGACTCAGGTGAGCGATCTAGGACCATCTTGGTCCTCTTGTTTTTTAGATCGATTGCCATAAATTACGTGGCGGCTTCCATAAAATTGTGAATCATGCATCTGCGTTGAAATCTTAAGCATGCAGCACTTTTAGCATTTTCTAAAGGTCGGACATGCGCAGATCAATATTTTTTCAGTGGGTTCCAAATAAAAAAGGTGGGCGAGAAATATTGTAACTTCAGCTTAAACAAAGCTATATTTACGACATTTTGCTCGCGCATTGAACAAATGATTCCTGGTTTTCATTTTGATAACTATACTATGACGAAAAAGAAACGCCGGGTAACCTAAAATGATTGTTTTAGGGGAAACTTGTATTATTAGATTATCATATTCACTTTGTATGAAATGCCATCTCGTTATGTGAAAAAATATCCCCTTTTAACGATAACCCTTCTTGTTTTGCGAAACACGGCCGGACATATCAGTATCTGGTATGTCCTCCATGTGGAGCTGTGGCAGCCCTGATTCGTCTATGTTGCATATTTTATGTATTCAGGCGTTTCTTTTTCTACCTAGTATATATTATTGACGATATTTCAGGGGAACGGGGGTCTGGGCCCCTTGTCCCCGCCCTGGATGAACAACATGACCTTTACCTTGTACACGAAAAGAAAGATCGACAATGTTTCATTTTGTGTATGTGATTACTGTGATGTTCAGTAGTCATTCTACCTTATTGTACGTTCGTTTCAAAGTACAACCCTTGCGCCTCATCAGCTCATGCCTGAAAATTAACAATAAAGCACCTTCAGTTTACATCAAGTTAAGATGGGTCATATTATAGTTGCGACGAATGATTGCTCTTTTTTATCTTTGAGAACTATGTTGTTGATTTTTATGCCGATTAAGGGAGACCTGCCCTACGTTCAGTATCACAAAACGTTGCAAATAGTTTTCAAATTATACCCCGCTTTAGACGCAAGCGAACGTGTAAAGCGGGGTATAATTTGAAAACTACATTTGCACCGTTTTGTGTTCTTGAACGCAGGGCAGGACAAAGGATAAAGTACAATAAACACACCTTCAGGCGTAGCACGTGATTTCACCAGTCGACCATGAGCTGACTACTCAGAAGGCCTATATAAACCCAGTTCACGGGTTTTGAATGATCACTCTCAACTGGACGCGGACTGATACGTTTATCTCTAGTAAGTAATTCTTAATTATGATTTATGTTATTTGTCATCAAAACTTTTTGCATTTCTATCCTAAAGGTAGTTCGAACTGAATTGATGCTATGGTTAAAATCACAGGTAGCAAACACGGATGGGGATAGTGTAATTTTACAAAAAAATTAACTACAAAAAATTATTTAACTATTTTTTATCACAATGTACAATATAGACTTAGACATTGTGACAAAAAATTAGTATAATAATGTCTTTTGGTTAATTTTTGGTAAATTAACACTACCCCCGCGGCTACCTGTGGTTAACAAACGTCGTACGAACCTAGATACGATTACGTATCCCTCCTTTTGATAATGTGATGTTGGGCCGTCAGCACATTAGAGTGGGGGGTACATTATTGCAGCTATACGAACCCAGCACTTTGTCAAGGATGACAAAACGGTCCAACTGTTTTCGAATTACATCCCGCTTTGCACGCAGGTACAATTACAAAGCACATGGAAATGTCCCGCTGTTTTTTTTTTAACAAAAATGATATCCTATATGGTTTAAAAAATTAGCAGGACATTTCCCTGTGTTACAAAGTGGGTTATAATTTCTTCTTCTTTTTCCTCTCTCTAGCCTGCTTCGACTTGGCGAAGATTCTCCCATTTTCTGCATTTTTTTAACTGTTTTGTCATCCTGAACGCGGTGCCGGTTTACCCTTTTCTTCCTGAATAAAACCTTTGTAAAATTACACCTAAAATCAAAGCGCTGAAAGCAATGGATGCTATTATTTTGCTTTGCTGTGACTTTTAAAACCACTTCCGTCTTATCTACTGGAGTGTGACAAAGGGCGGGAAAAGACTCGAGAAACACGCGTTATTCTTGCAGACCGTGTTCATTTAACAAAACGATAAGAAATTTCTTACGATATCAAACATTCATACACAAAACAGAACCTTAGAAAAATCTATATGTACTCGAAGGCAAACTGGGACGAAATTAATAAAACCTGCATATCGCTTTCAAACTGTATACTACAAATGATTAAAAAAAAAAAAGACAGTATCGAAATTATCTAGGGTTAGTGAGGGTCGGTTCAATATCACCTAAATTTCACGCCTTTAACCAACAGCAAAAAGTACAGGAATAAAGGCTATTATGTGGATTGTAAGAAAAGAAGAATGCCCTCTGTCTGCCCCCCCCCCCCTTTATTAAGATTTCAGCATAGATGAATAATCTGAACATCCTATAACAACAGCTTGAGTGCTGTAGTTTCAATGTTATGATCATTCACCAACGATATTTTTCAAAAGAGAATGTATTTCTATTACACACTTGTTTAATGTGGGTCATGGTAGTTACACCCTTGGTAATATCCTTGAATTTTTTAGTTTCAGTTTGTAGATGGATGTCTCTTGCGTGGTGGATGGCAGAAGATATGGTGGATGGCAGACGATATGGTGGATGGCAGAAGATATGGTTGATGGCAGAAGATATGGTTGATGGCAGAAGATATGGTGGAGTTCCTGCATCGACAGACACATTATATATGATAAGTAATATTAATTACAATTTACTTGTCACACTCTAATATAAGTGTATATGTCAGGGGGGGTCATTTAGATAACAATATCCACTAAATATTTTTCATAAGTAATCTCTTTACATTTAGAATTTTGAATAAAAAAGCTGCAGGTGTAAGAAATTTAACTTGGCCCAGCTGATACCTTTCGACAAATTAACTAGACAAAACAATTTTGGAAATGTATAGGTACCAATGTATTTCTACAAATTGTTAGTTGATATAAAATTGGTGGATAACAAATATGGAGCAAAATGGGCAAATTAAGGAATAAGGATTGGTAGCAAGATCAATGTCAAAATATTGATTTTTGTATGTTAGTCTTAAGCTAGAAGGCTGTCTGCAGGCTTTTTTCTGGTTAGTGTAGGGAACATTTTGGGTTTAATGTTCAGGTTTTCTGTGTAGAAACATCGATGTAATACTGAAACTACATAACTTCAACTTTAATCAAGCTGAAGTTACATAGTTACAGAATTACATTGACAATTTGTCAAACATTCTAGATTAGTCCTTCCAACCTTCCAATTAATGCATCATATAGACAATGTGTTGAGAATCCAAAAAATTTTGCTTAAAGATGCTTTACTTGACAATGTATCCAAGTTCCTATCCAAGGTTATACCATATGTCTTTATTCTGGCAAAAAAAAGGATTTTTTTTGGTCAATTATACAAGATTAAGCTTTTTAAATTTGTAAAAAAAAGCTTTGCTTGACAATGTATCGCAGTTCATACCAAATGTGAATGTTATTATTCTGGTAATCGAGGAAATTTATCAGTCAATTATTCAAGATTAAGCTTTTGAAATTTGTATAAGATACTTTGCTGGATAATGTAACAGTTTTTTATCTATACATATATCATTCTTCAGGTAATCTATGAAATTTATTAGTCGATTAATAAAGATGAGCTTTCCCAATCTAGAAAATTGTTTCGCTGGACAATTAATGTATGGCAGTTCCTTCCAATGTTATTCTTCAGGTTATCAAGGAAATTAATTAGTCATGCAATTATTAAAAATAAAATGTTCCAATCTGTAAAAGATGAATCACTGGACAATGTATCCGGCCAGATCCTACCAAATACCATTATTCACTTTTTCTATTATGGGAAATTATCAGTCAAGTATTCAAGATTCTTTTTGATTCTTTAAAAAAAGGTTTGCTAGACAATGTATCACATTTTTTCCAGAGTCATTTTTCAGCTTATCACAGTATCTACCAAATATCATTATTCACTTTTTCCTACCAAATGTCATTATTTATGTAATCGGGTGAATTTATAATTCAATATTATGCTTTTGGAATCTGTTAAGAAATACGCCCTGCTGGATAATATATTGCAGTTTTTACCAAATGTCAATCTTCAGGTCATGAAGGAATTTTTTGAATTCAATTCTATTCAAGATCAAACTTTTGGAATCTTTTAAAAAACAACAGGCTATGTTAAGAGGATGTATCTTGTTGCATTGACTTAAAGTCAATAATATTTTTCAAACTGTAAAAAGATTCTTTGCTAGACAATGTATTGCAGTTGCTACCAAATGTCATTATTCAGGTTATCTAGAAAATTTATGTCATTTTTAAGATAAGAATTTCCATTCTGTAGAAGGTGCTCTTCTTGACAAATGTATCAAAGTTCCCACCAATGTCATTTTTCAGGAAATTGTGAAAAACTTTTATTAGTCAAACTTTTCAAATCAAATTCATGAAGATTGGACCATATTTGTAGCATCTGGAGCTCTTAAAAGAAAATTGTCATTAAGGCCCCTTTTCCCATGTTATGGCATGGTTCCTTCCCATTTTCAACAGAATTCATCCTCATGACCTAACAAACATTCTGACAAGGTTTCATGACGACTGGACCATATTTCTTGCTTCTAGAGTGTAAACAAGAAAATTGTCCTTAAGGCCCCTTTTCCCGTGATATGGCATGGATCCTTTCCATTTTAGCAATTTTTTCAAGGGACCACCCAAGGAATATTTCTGCCAAGTTTGGTTGATTTTGACTCCGAAGTTTAGGAGGAGATGTGGTTTAAAGAAATTGTTGATGCCATGACCGACAGATGGACAGACGGACGCCAGACATTGATAGATCACAATAGCTCCCTTGAGCACTTCGTTCTCAGGTGAGCCAAAAAACTGTTATGTAAGACAATGTACGGCTGTTGCTTCCAATGTCATTCTTTCAAGATAAGCTTTAAAAAAGCTGTAAAAAAGGCTTTGCTGGACAATGTATTGCAGTACCTACCAAATAACATTATTCAGGTTATCCAGCAAACTTTTAAGTCGGTTATAAGATTAAATTTTCAAATCTGCAAATGATGCACTGCTTGACAGTGTATTGTAGTGCCTGACATCACAGTTTAGTCAATATTTTTTTAAAAAAAAAAACTATGAAAGATGACACTTTCCTGGACAATCTATCACAGTTTAGTCAATATTTTTTTAACCCTTGTCATGCTGAACCCGGAATATTCCTGCTTTGGCAGGAGCTATAGACAAACATCAGCCTGCACATTTTTAGCCAAAATTTATTCAGCATGACAAGGGTTAAAACAATGAAAGATGACTTTCCTGGACAAACTATTGCAGTTCCCTCTTATGTCATATAATATTCTTCAGGTTATCCTGGAAATTCATAAGTCAATTATTCACAATCTGTAAAAGACGATTCACTAGACAATATACCCCTCTTCCTACCAAATTTCATTCATGCAATTGAGAGAATTTATTAGTCAAATATTCTAGATTAAGCTTTTAGATTCTGTAAAATGAGCCTGACTTGACAATGTATCAGTTCTTACCAATGATTTTCTCTAGAAAATTGTGAAATTTATTAGTCAATTATTCAAGAGAGAATATTACAAACTGTAACAGATGCTTTGCTAGACAAAGTATCCCTTTTCCTACCAAATGTTGTTACATGTATTCTTGTTACCAAGTGAATCTATTAGTCAATTATTCAAGACAAAGCTTTTCAATATGTAAAAATACACTCAACAAGTATTCAACAGACATTTTCTTGGAGTTATTGTCTTAACCCTTTGCTGTTTAATCCCTGCTTTTTATATGCCTGTGATTTTATGATTGAGAAAACATCTCGAAAAAAGAAGAAATTGCTTCTAACAAGCAATTTCTTCTTTTTCCACACTATTTTCTACCCTACTGAATTTGGATAGGTCCAAAATTTTATAAAACAGGAAAGCGTTAATTGTTCAGTAGTGGAATTTTTATTAGTTATGTGTTTGTCATTGTTTACCGACTCTTTTCCCTGCTCCCAAGATTTTTCTTTTTTCTACAATTTCATCTGTATAATTCTGTTGTCTGAATGTGTGTGTGTGTGTGTTTTTTTTTGGTTTTTTCTTTGCTGGTATCCTTTTAATTTAAGTTTCCCCTAAATATCCATATCAAAACAGTCTTATTGCATGAATTTGGTTTATACTCTTTTGGGGAAACACAACCATCTTGGAAAGCTCAGACATCCCATTTCAGTCAAGACAGCTAATTCAACAACTAATTCAATCATCTGACCATGTATTCTTTATCATACTTAATAAGATTATTACAGACTATTATAGAAGTGTATATATATATAACAATAAATATATTTATTCTGGTTTGTGTTGACATCAACGAGCTTTTCCATGTGTTGACCCAACTTTCATGACAAGCTAACCCTTCAAGCTGACAAGTTCACCCTACTGTAATGAAAAGTTGTCCCTACGGCTATGAAGATTTGCCCCTTCTGTAATAACCAATTGCCCCAACTTTCATGACAAGTTGTCCCTACTGTAATGACATGTTGTCCCTACTGCTATGAAGATTTGTCCTTTCTGATATAACTAGTTGCCCCTTAGCTATCATGACAAGTTGCCCCTACTGTAATGACAAGTTGCCCCTACTGTAATGACAAGTTGCCCCTACTGTTAGGACGAGTTGCCCCTACTGTAATGATAAGTTGCCCCTACTGTCAGGATGAATTGCCCCTACTGTCAGGACAAGTTGCCCCTACTGTCAGGATGAATTGCCCCTACTGTTATGACAAGTTGCCCCTACTGTCAGGATGAATTGCCCCTACTGTTATGACAAGTTGCCCCTACTGTCAGGATGAATTTCCCTTACTGTCAGGACAAGTTACCTTTACTGTTAGGAGGAATTGCCCCTCCTTATCTGACTCACTTTATCCGAATGTTGATAAAAAATAATCTATATTTTATCTTACCATTTTTAGAATTTTTGTACAACTTTTTTTTAACAACTGCATCAGTCCATAAGTACTAAAACCTATTTTGGAAAATATTTTTGAAATAGCAAAACACTGGTGGGCTACAAAATTCCTGTAAAGTCAGTTTTTTTGTAGCCCCAAGATGATAGATAACCTTGGACCATGGCAAGGTTTATCATGTCTTTACTAAATTATAAATATTAAAACCCAATCAACAATATTAAGACTTAAATAATTATAATAATTAAAATAGCTAAATTATAGATTTAAAAAATTATTATAGTAATTAAAATAGCTTAATTCTAAATTTGAAAAAAAAAATTAGTAATTAAAATAGCTAAATTATAAAAAAAATCATTATAGTAAATAAAATAGCTAAATTCTAAATAAAAAAAATAAGATAACTTAAACTACGAAGGAATAAATTAATTAAAATTGGAAATTTTAATTTCATTTAACATTACTTAATATATAATGAAATGAGAATCATCTAACTATAAATAAATATCATAAAATAAATAAGGTTAATGTATTCCTTAGGATAAGATTCAAGGATTCCTATTGATTAATAGGTTTCTTGGATTTATTCTTAGTGTCTTGAACTATGACTGTTCTGGGCACTCTGTTCATATTTTCTGATCTAGATGGAGGTACTTATGAGTTGATGTAGTTGTTGTATTTTTTTTTGGCTTTTAAAAACCCATTGGAAACCCATTTATTGCCAACATTTGTCAGTTGTAAGTCTAAATTCCCTGTTTCCTCATCAAAGATGTAATAGTAATAATTTGTACTGTTAATTCCCCCCACACACACACACACACTTTTCCCTCCCTCTTATGAATGAAATTGATATTGTAATAATTTGACTGTACATACTAACTTCTCCCACTCCCTTATATTTATGAAAGAGATAGATTTAGTAATAGTTTGACTATTGTTACCAAACCCCTTTCTTTTATTAATACCTTTTATGAATGTAATAAAATCCTAAAATCTACTTGCCATCCCCCTCCCTTTTTTGAAAAACATGGATTTTGTAATAATTTGACAGTCATTGTTCAAATGCACACAACCTATGGTTTATGAATGACTAAATTACATGTTAATTGTAATAATGGGACAGTTGTTCAATCCACTCTTTGAATGACATCTTAATTGTAATAATCGGACTGTTTTACACACACACATAGATAGTGCAGTTGGTAGCACTTGGGATTGTCAACCTAGATGTCCCAGGTTTGATACCCAACATTAGCACTCACCCATTCCGACTATTTGTCTCTCACCAATAAGTAAATAATCAAAGACTATTGTGGGACCTATTTTGGACAGCAGCTGGAGGCTAGGTAAGATGTGATGGTGGTACTGGTGTGAGAAATACCAAGAATCCATTGTTAGGTGCTCCAGCCATCGCATTATACAATTGTTGAAAGCGACAGAAAGCCCAATTCAAACAAGCAAATTACACTCACATACACCATTATTAATTAAAAGGTGTTGTTGTATTGACTAAAAGGAAACATTTTGAGGAAAATTGTTTGTTATCTAGGTTACAAATCACTGGTTCAATCTATCTGACAAAGCTAATTACAGCTTGAACAGCCCACACCCATAGATTTGGGCTTACATCAATGAATCAATTTCTTTGCATCAGGTCAACAGAAGTTTTGAGAGGATATTAAAGGGGGAAACCAAAATCACAAGAAGCTCTTATTTGGAGAGAAAAGGGTAGAGCTCTTATTTGCAGAAATAGGATAGAGCTCTAATTAGGGGAAATAGGGTATTCTATGACAAGTCACATTATTGGATCATCTTAGGCATCTGGTGGTAGACAGGCGACATCCACTTCTTTGTCTTGAGCACATCTCTTAACTCTTTAGACTTGAAACTTGGCAGTTTTGTACCTATCGTGATTAAGAAGCGCAGTCAGTACTCAAGAACCATAAATCCAGCCAGCTTATTTTTCTAGTTCTTTCTTTTTTTTTCTTTGATTTTTCTTTTCATACTTGGACATCCAGCAGTGTAACTGTATCTTGTGACAATTTACCATCTTGTTTTTGTATGATTAGCCAATCTAGAATCTGTTTATATTCAGATTTGTTCAATTGTTTGGCTAAAATATTTTTTTTCATTCTTCAATGAAAATAATTTTGAGTACACCAAAATTCTGTAAGCTTGCACACAAATTAGTCTCTGAAGCAAGCTTTCTCATTGTCACAACTACATTATATGAATCTGCATAATTAGAATCATTTCTCTCTTCATCTTTTTATAATCAATGAGGCCAAGGTAATATTTATTAGCTTTTATTGACTTTATTGACTTGAAATGGTTTCGATGGTATAGCACATAACAGTGTTTATAGGCAGTTACAACTGTTACAACTGTTTCTTGCTGAGCCATCTACTCTGATTTTGCTGACTCTCAGCAGAGGTAATCTATGACTATTTTGACAGTGAATAAAAGGAAGCACTGTGTTTGACCAGCAGATTTTTATGTAACTTTAGCTTTAGAAAGAGAATTTTGTGCTTCAACTACCTTAAGCACAGTGACATTTTGACCTTGAACTTGACCTTTATGGACTTAGAAAAAGTTAAACCTTTCTTATATTTTCTGATTGTTTTACCTAGTACATCATTCCTTCATACACACACTCACTAGGTGATATACTTTCACCAGAGACCAAGCTCCTGGACATTTTGACCTCGATCTTGACCTTTTATTGACTTAAAAAAACTTTAACTAAAAAACTTTAACCTTGCTTATATTTTCTGAATGCTTTACCTAGTACATCTTTCCTTCATACATACACTCACTAGGTGATAGGCTTTCACCAGAGACCAAGCTCCTTGACCTTTTGGCCTCAACCTTGACCTATCATGGACTTAAAAAAACTTTAACTAAAAACTTATACCAAAAAACTTTAACCTTGCTTATATTTTCTGAATGCCTTACCTAGTACATTGTTCCTTCAAACATACACTCACTAGGTGATATACTTTCACCAGAGACCAAGCTCCTTGACATTTTGACCTCAACCTTGACCTTTTATGGTCTTAGAAATACTATAACCAAACCCTTAAACCAAATACTTTAACCAAAAAACTTAAACTTTAACCTTGCTTTTATTTTCTGAATATTTTACCCAGGGACATCATTCTTTTGCATACACA
The DNA here is from genome assembly GCA_948146395.1 of Fragum whitleyi. Lineage (NCBI taxonomy): Eukaryota > Metazoa > Mollusca > Bivalvia > Cardiida > Cardiidae > Fragum > Fragum whitleyi. The sequence continues at coordinate 52,888,331 of OX411544.1, read as the reverse complement.
TTCACCAGGTGATTGGCTTTCACCTTTTCACCAGTAACCAAGGTCCTTGACATATTGACATTGACTATTTTTGTACAAAAAACTTTAACCTTGCTTATACCCTCTGATTGCTTGAACTCTGATTGTTGGTCAATTTCTATTTGTCACAAACAGCAGTTTAGGTGAGCTAGGTTGTCCCCTGACGACTCTTGTTCTGATTAAGTGATGCTTTATGATCAATTTGCCAATTAGAATAAGAACCTTGGATTATTTCATTATTTTTGAAGGTGGTTAGAAAAGGAATGTCCTGTTTATGAATATTCTGCTAATCAAAACATTAAGTAATTATGGCCCCCTTCAATGAAGAGGGGATATTTTGCATTGCACTAATGGCATAGGGTTGGTCTGGACTTTTTTTTGTCTGAAGTGATGTTAACCGATGAAAGGATTCATGTGGAAATTATAGCAAAGGAACCTGAAAAACTGAGTTTTTTTTCTCGTAGGCTAAAGTATCTTTATTTTAGCCAACATCTTTTTTCTTCCTAGCAAGCATTGTCTACCTGTCAAAAACATCATTCAGTTTTATTGTGGAGTTGTCCATTATAATGCAAATTTATTTGGTAACATTGTAAGAGTCCAGCTGTTTATATCAATTATTTCAAAACATTAGGGGATGAAAGTTATAAAAATACTTTCATTTTATTTTGGATGACTTGGATTAAGGTGATCATTAAACTAGAGAATTAATGAAGGAACCAGTGAAAATGTGTTTTTTTCTCTTATTCTGATTTTGTATCATTATTTTGGTCAACATCTTTAATTTATTCTTTGCATTGTCATGCGTTGTCTAGCTATCAAGCTTTTTATACTCATTGATTGTGGAGACATTCATTACCATTCCAAATTTTTAGATAACATGCCAAGAGTTAATTTTTATTCATTGTGGAGAGATTCCTTATCCTTATAAATCCAAAATATAAGGTTTTATGGTAAAAGGTCAGATGCTTATATTGAATGTTAATTAGATTGAAGGTCAATTTATAATATTCAGGTTGATGATTATCACATCCGTTTGAATACAAATCATTAGGTTAGATGAAAAGAATATTTTTATTGAACGTCTCAAAAAGGTTTAGGATTTCACTGGGTGAAAGGGATAAAACAACTCATCTTATTTTTTATGACTTGGTTTACTTCAGCAAATTGCAGGTTTGAGAAACTTAAAAGCAATTAAGGAACTTGCAAAAAAGTGTTTTGTTTTTTTTTTACTTTTTTGGCTTAGGTAACATTATTTTGGCCAGCATCTTCAATTCTTCCTAGTGTGCATTGTCTAGCTATCAGGAACATTTAATTCTAATTTCATTGGTGCTACATAGATCCAGATTGTTAGGTTATATTGTAAGAGTTTAGAAATTTCTATGGAACATCTCGAAAAGGTTTAGGAGGGTAGGGAATATAAAACTGATTAAACAACACACATTATATTTATTTTGATTGATTTGGTTCAACTCAGTAAGTTATAGGATTCATGTGGAAATTTAAACGAAGGAGCCTGCAAAACTGATATTTTCTTACTCTTTGGCTTTAGTTTCATTATTTTGGCCAATTAACATCTTCAATTCTTCCTAGCGGACATTGTCTAGCTATCAAGCAATTCTCATTTATTGTGGAGACACCAATTATAATTCAAATATATTAGGTAATATTGCAAGATTTAGGTTTTTGCATCCAATATTTCAAAAACAATTAATTGTGGAAGGGGATTGAACGGATTAAACGACTTGCATTTATTTGGAACATGCTCCAAAATTTAAGGAAATCATGTGAAAATTGTCACAGGAAAATCTGCATGATTTTTTCCTCTTTGGCTTGTATAATTTTTTGGCCAACTTGTTCAATTTCTTCCTAGCATGCATTGTCTTAAGCTAAACATAATATTCTCATTTACTCAGTGGTGACCATATTGTTTATTGTAAAATTTAAGTTCTTTATATCGAGTATCTCTAAGATTAAGGAATGTAGGGGATAAAATCGATAAAACAACTTTCATTTTGTTTTGGATGACTCTGTTTAATCTAAGAAATGTTTTATCTTTATTTGGCCAACATTTTAATTGGATTCTTTCTTGATGCATTGTCTAGTTGTTATGCACATTAATAATTCGCATTTTCTCACACAGTTGCCTATTTTGAGGCGTCAGTACAAAACTATTGAAAGTTCCTAAACACTGACTTCTTGATTTGTTTTGGTCTTGGTGTCACAAAAGTAATATTTTGATTGCCTAGCGTGAAACAGTTGTAACTGCCTGTATGCTTATAGGTAGTAACAACTATTTTTTGCTGAGCCATCAGTTTGTATTTTTAATTAAGCAATATTATTATTTATATTGGTTTTTCAGTTATTGGTAGAAAAAATACTCTAGCTAAAGAAACATACTCAAATCATTTATTCATTTCCAATTTAAACTTATCTAAATACCACTATAAAAGAACTAGCTAGGAACGAATTCAAAACATGTCTGCAGTTGGCCACATAAACATTCTAACTACAGCTATTTTAAGCTGTAGTTGTTAGAATTTTGTAGCCCACAGGGGACATGAACAGGGTTAAATTAAAATGAACTGAATTAATTATAAGGGAATTTTCTTCACAAATCAAAACTGTTGTGAGTACATATTTATGTACATGTGTATATATAAACATGCTATGACAACAGTTTTGCTTTGACCTTTATCAAATTTTTTCTTGGGTATTTGTTGTTCTTGTTTTGTTTTATGGTTGAGCTAAGTAAGTAGCTTTCTGGTAAATATTGTGGTTCACTGTACAGTGGCTTGGTAGGACACTGTACAGTGACTTGGAGGAAAACAATTTTGGTGATGTTCCCTTGATGGATGCTGGATGTTGCCTGGACTTGATTGATGATGGATGGGCCATGGAATACATGGTTGATGGCTTACTCCTTGACATGGTGGGTAATACTTATTAAAATCAATTATTATGCTCCCTTCGAAGAAGAGGGGGTATATTGCTTTGCACCTCATCATATTTTGTGAGTTATTGCCCTTTGTTGATTGACAAAGAATAGGCTATTGACCGGTTTTTATGGGGGGGGGGAGGGGGGGCATAAATGTGTTACAAACATCTCTTGCTTACATTTAGTTTTCAGTTGTATTCTAAATTAAGCGTATTAAGAGAGATCAGTGCATTACTATTTTAAGTGCCTATATATATATAATCATAGCCACTTACAATGCTTTTGCACTGAACACTCAATTGAACTTATTTCAATACTGCTTATTTGTTAAGTACGTTTCAGCTAATGATAATAATGGACAAATTTTCAATCTTCAAATTGCAAGTAATACAACTTTTTTTTCAAAGTTCAAAACTGATGTAAGAATGTATATAAATATATATATGCTCTTACAACAGTTTTGTTATGACCTACATCAAAACTTTTCTTTATTTTTCTTTGTATGGGAATTTTTATGGTTAAAGATAGGCTGTAAAGCTCAGTAGGTAGCTTTCTAGTACAGGATGGAGTGTAACACTGGTTTGGTTTAGACCTATTAATATCACATTGAAATCCCTGTTGTTTCTGCTTCCTGGGAATTTCACCGGCACTCCCATCGAATATGTGGGCCAAGGAAAGAACAAAGATCAGTGCCCCTTCTGGAAATCAAACTCTGGACCTCTTGATCAAGAAGCTTGAGCTGTAACCTCTCGACCATGATACTCTGACTGGGTTGGTAGACAATTTGGTGACTGATGCTTGGATCATGGTTGACGGTAGAAGAAAAACTGGACTATATGGTTGACAGCCTGCACTTGGTAACTTCGACTTCATCAACTTGATAATTGGTGGACGGCAACTTGAAATGATGGTCACCTTGGTTTCCATGGCTACAAGACAAGGCATCAATGCTGATTACTGGTAGAAGACTACTGGAACGGAAAACTGGCAGACAACACCCAGACCCTGACTTGATGGTTTATGGGCATGTCCACTGGAATTGATGGTTGGTAAATGTGTAAACCTATTTATGGTAGTGGATCAGTAATAGTTCTGCAACACTTTGAACGTCATGAACTTTAACAATGTTAACCGAGGTTTCCTGATGATTTTCATTAGGAAACCTCTTGTCAATGTTGTGAAAGATCATAAACTCTGAAACGTTGTGGAACTATTACGGGTCCTCTACCTTAAGAGATGAAATGAATACTTTTTGCATTTATTGAGGTATGAAACTGAAAATCAAATGACATGAATGAAAGAATACGCAAAGCACATTCATGCATTAGTGAGTAGCATTTTAGTTTCATACCTCCTCAACAAACACTCTCTTCATATCTTATGATTTAATTTCATAAAGATTTGTCACTAAAGAAACAGATTTCATATAGGCCTACATTATGTGGAAGTTTACAAAATTGCGGTGTGCTCAAAATTGTTTTCATTGAGCCGAAATCAAAATGCACAAATTTAGATGGACTTTACTATGATTTTATTATTGACCTATGCTTAATAACTTGTTCAAACCCTCGCTCGAGCGCAACTTCATTTATGGACCCATTTTGATCATCTGAAACTATTCACAAAATGTTCCTAGTCACCAGACTTGGCGCATATTCTAATGTGGTTCCAGTCCAATGATTTATCCGGAAGATACAGATGCTGAACTTAGAAAACTACTAGGAATGTTCAGTTTTCTGACCTTTTTTCAATGCCTTTAGCTATTTTTTGGTGTGCAAGTCTGCATCAATGAATAATATACAGTAATTTGCTGATTTGGGATGTGAGTGATAGCAATGACTATTTACATGTTTGTAAGAATTACCTACAATTCCTCGCTTTAGTTTCAATATAGATCAACAGATTTACCAAAACAGGTGAGTTCGAAGTCTTACAACTCTACAGCTACCTATTGTAGAAAGCAATTTTGCAACGGCACTCTTGTTAGTTTTTGTTGACAATTTAGAAATTGCTAGTAACACCAATATATTAGAAATTTTGATAAATTAAATTCATTAATTTAGCCCCGATGACATTTTAGCCAGATTTTGCAAGATTCACCTCGCCTTATTAAATATTATCTCCATTTGAAATCAGACATTTTTATGCTCCTGCATCGAAACATCAGGGGCATGTTGTTTTACTGTTGTCTGTATGTCCTTCTGTCTGTGGGTCTGTTTGTCTGTCTGTCTGTCTTCAAAACATAACAGAAAAACATAATGTCAATTATTTCAGATACAATGCTCATATTTGGTATGATGATAAATTTCGAAGATGTGCAACTACAGAAACCAAGGTCAAATGACAAGTTCATCTGTCAAGGCTACAGTTTTAAGAAATTGCCATTTTGGGTATTCATGTTTAACAAACACATCTTGTTTTGAAAATTAATTATTCCTTGAAAAAAGGTTCTTGATTCATTTGAAAGCCCTGTTTGTAGAATTAAACCGTTGTCATGCTATTCAGGACATATTCATCTTATACAAAGATTTGGTAGACTGTATAGACTGAGATCAGCCTGTTCAGATATGCACTCTGATCAAAGCCATACTGCCTGCTCCTACTAAATAATTGGGGAAAAACATAAGCAAGAAAAGTCTGAAAATAGCAATTTGTTTGAATAAAAATTCAGGAGGATAAGGTTTAAATGTCATTCAGATATTGCTTTTACAGAAATTCCAAAGCCCAGGTGATCTATGATGTAAACAAGTCTGTGAAGTCCCAGATTCCTGTGAACATTGACAGACAACATGTGGAGACCAAAGAAGAGTCACCTATACAACAAACTATGGAAATACCCCTACAGCAGGTGGGCTACCTCTTACAGGGAACACTCCGATCAATCTTTTGGCCAAACTCAAGGGGGGACTTGTAGCTATCATGTATGTTGAACAGATCATCATGGCTTGTTTAGATTTAGAGCTGACATAGTACAGTCGGTAGGGTGTCAGACTATCAGTTTGAGCAACCACCTCTATTAAGTGACCATTTTTATTAAGTGACTGTTTTCAAAATCCCCTTTTTTAAATCAAAATATCTGAAAAAAGTAGATAGCATTGGTATGAAAATTATTTTAAATGAATCCTATGTCGTAAACTCACCAGAATCGTCTCAATGAGACAATTCTGGTGAGGCTTAAGTACATAGGATTATTGAGTATTTCGCAGTTGATTCAATTTGTAAACAGTGTGTATAAAGCAATCATTTTTATGCCCCCGATAGGGAGGCATCATAAATTTGACTTGTCCGTCCGTCCGTCTGTCCGTCCGTCCGTCCGTCATTCCGTCCAAAAACTTTAACATTGGCCATAACTTCCTTATTACTTAACATATTCGCATCATACTTTACCACAACATTCCTTGGTACATTACCTTTCTTTAGGCGCATACTTTGGTGACCTTGACCCCTGGATGACCTTGACCTTCAACATAGATTGGCCATAATTTAAAATCAAAGCGGTGTCGGGGGCATTGTCATCTTACAGTGACAGCTCTTGTTCTTTTTGAAAGACCACTTTTCAGTGGTTCTGTGCATGGTCTCTTATTTACAAGCTTTACTGTATGTTGTGCAGATCCTCCAGGCTTTTAAAGATTTTAGTGCACTGTGAAGATGAAATTACTTTTATCTCCCTGCTTTGATAAGATGGGGGGCATATTGTTTTCCTATATTGTCTGTCTGCTTGCAAAACTTAATAAAAAAGAACATAGCTAATTAATGAAAGCCCATACAAGATACTTTGCTCATATTTGGCTAATAGATCTCATTTAAGGTTATGCAAGAATCTATTTTGTAAAGCTGTTGCTTTCTAGTGAAAAGTATATCCTGTGAAATTACTTTTCTTTTGTAATTAAGTTATTCTTTGGGACAGTCTACATTCATAATATTATGAAAGGGCTTGTAGCAAGTAGAATTTAGTGACAAGTTGTTGTTTTTACAGAGAAAGTCCAACGCCCGGGTGATCTATAATGAATACAACTCTGTGAAGTCCCAGATTGCTGTACACATTGAGAGAAAACAGACGGAGACCAGACTGGAGTCACCTGGACACAACAAACTATGGCAATACCCCAGCAACAGGTTGGTTAGATCAACACATCTGCAATAGTAAAACTTGTGGTTAAAAATCACTTAGAGGACCACCAAATAAGCAGTCGCTAATAATAATAATGGCCGGGGCCCGTTTTACTACACTTCTGAGAAAAAAATTTATCATATGTCAAAGTCACAATTTGTACCTGGTGTTTTCATTCCTTATTAGATTCTGTCTTGCAATATCTCATAGGAATTGTCATTAGAAGATAATTCTAATGAGATGATGCATGAGAGAATTCCGTATTTAGTTACTACTTCAGAAGCAACTTTAATATTTGACTTGCGCCAAAAATGATCGTAAGATGTTTAGTGAAACAGGCTCCAGTTGCTTAGTACAATATTCATGATAGAAAACATAGGTCATTTTGCCTTCAAAGATTGTCATATTAGCATTATGTGTTCACCATCACAAGAGCAACCCTGGCTACCAATGGGGATTACTGGGAGGGGGCATTTTTGTAAGAGTTATGCCTCTTTTCTGACTTAGATTGTTTGTATAATCCAGCATCCGCAGCCAAGCCTTGGCAAATGTATTAAGCTATTTCCCTTTAATTAGAACTTCAAAAGAAATATATGATTTTGTTCTTTTGTAGCGTCGAAGTAGAGAAAAAAAAACACTGAAAACATTGACTGACACCAACTACATGCAATTATCCGAGCCAAACAACATTGTGGCCTAATCTATTTACTTGATATAGATTGCTTTTCTGCCAGGATCTTCAATAGCAACGTGTAAAATTCATTTGAGGTAAGTATTTTTGTTTTTGTCAAAGTAGACCTTAAAAGGTAGTGGTCCATGACAATTGGTCAACAGACATTTTTGTCATTCAATTTACTTGGACTAGTATGTTTATCAAGTGCAACAATAGAGAATTGTTTTAATCACATTGAACATCTATACACTACTGTCTTTATCACAAAATTATTTTGGGGTAAATAGATTTTACAAAGTGTACTTGTAAAATTTCATTCAAAATTTTAGGCATTCAATAGACTTTATTCTTAACCCCCCACTTTGAAGAAGATGGTGGTTTATTGGTTTACCCCTGTCCATCCGCGCCTTCCATCTGTCCCTAACAGAGTCTGTGGCATATCTACTTTCTGTTTAATGGCTCATTTTATTTTCAGACTTAACAAGGTACAATAAGAAATTTCGTAACATTTTTCTCAGAAACAATGAATCAGAGCAACTTAAAATTTGTTTTGACATTAGACAAAAAAAACCCCAAAAGGATCAGCCAAATGTGGTGCACAAAAAAATTGGGACAGGAATGATTATGCTATTGAGAACTTTGATCGAACATTTGGGTTTTGATAACTTGAATTTATCAGAAAAAAGTTATTCATACAGTGTGATCAGGTCTTTAAGTTTATACCTCCATGAAATCAATAAATATTCTCATCTCTTAAATGAAACAATTATCCTCTTTTAATTTCAAGGTTTTTCAACAACCCATGTCAAAACCAATCTTGGCTATGGTATAAACTGTTCTCCTAGAAGAGTGGGACTGTCATAGCTGACAAAAGAAAATGTGAGTATTTTAAATTATCATTTCAATTTCGACATGTTGTGGAAAAAAGAGAAGATTTTATGTAAATAAATATTTCGAAGATGATAGTTTTTCATCAACAATAAGAGCTGTATTTTCAAATGTCGTAGAGCATCTAAATTACAAAAAGGTAACCTTTAAGAGATGAAGAGAGTATTTTGTAAATTTCATGGAGGTATGAATCTACAAACATAATCACACTTTGAATATGCAAGGAGGATTCATACATCAATTTGTTAGGGTTTCTTGTTTCATACATATGAGATAAACATGCTCTCTTCATTACTTATTTATATAATACATACCTAGTGATTTGTATGAAATAAAATGGCTAATGAGGTTGGGAGAATTGATCATTGTTGAGGCTCTCAATTCTCACAAATAAGTTAGATATTTTTTTCATACAATACACTAAGTATGTATTATATTTATCTTATAACTCTATTTGTCTTGTTTTTGTCAATGTTTCTAACTGAAATGCAAGTTTCTAAAAATAACTGCATTGTATCATTGTTCTAAAAATAACTATTTGATATCATGAAAAAATTATCATACAGGATGTTATCACAGATATTTGTATAGTTATAAGATAAAATTTAATATCAATGATGCAAACGCATGTAAATCTTTGTCACTAAAGGAACAGATATCTCAAGGGATTATACTTTAGTTTAAGGTTACAAAAAAGCTGGATACTGAAAATTATTTTCATTTAGAAATAAAACAAATCTTTAAGCCAATCAGAATGCACAAATTTTGATGGATACAACTAATATCAAAAGCTCAACCTGATCTTAGTCCATACCTCGATCTTTCCAAAACAGGAATGTTCCAGTTTCAGGATAACAAAGGTTAACAAACACAGTCATGTTATTTTATTTCAGTCATATATAGATCCCCGACGGCGGCACTCATTCTTTCCGACTATTTGTCTCTCACCAATGGGTGGATAATCGTAGATCTATGTGAGATAGTAGCTGGAGGCTAGGAAAGGATGTAATGGTAGTACTGGCGTGAGAAATACCAGGAATCCATTGTTAGGTGCTCCAGCCGCCGCGATATAACTGAAATAATGTTAAAAGCGGCGTAAAACCCCATTCAATCAATCAATCCATTCAGTCATATACAGAGATGTAACAGGGGAGCCATAATATTGCTTGAACTTTTATTTGCTTTTGGTGATGAAAGACTCTCTTATTATTTCCAACAAAACATTAGAGATAGTGAAAAACTACAAAGTGACATGTGTGAATTTCGATTTTTTCATCTCTAACAAAGTATATACCCTGACAACCAATATTCCCAGAAGGTTAGTTTGTAACACAAGATGGTGCAAAAAGACAAGAAACTACAGCTGAGATCAGACTATGAACAATCAAAATTTAAATACTCTGAAAAAACATACCCATGAAGTTAATACTAGCAAGTACCCATAACAAAGTCTTTGAAAGATAAAATAACAAAGGAAAAGATTGTCAACAAGATCGTGTTATTCTGAAAAACCACATGGACAATGCCTTTTCTTTAATGCTTTTTGGTGGTTTATCGAGAAATAACGGTAGAATATCACTTGATAATCGCATTGCAAAGCAGTGAAATTATCAAAAACTTATACCCTGTTTTTGTGCATTTCATTTTATCTGACGTCATCTATGCGGGGCGAAATAAGTGACGTCACAATGAACGTTGCATAGCAATCACGCACAAAATGACGCGCTTTACGAAAATATGTCCCAGGAATTTCACATTTTGTCTCTTTTTTGCAATTAAGAAGTAGAATAATCGTTTGTTTTTCGAGTAAGATCGATTAATATTTCATTTCATGAACAACAAAAACTATATTTTCACTTGTGGCTCCGCCACTCATGAAATTATAGCTTTTATTGTTCATTCAATGAATACAAATCGATCTTACACTGAAACTTATGATTATCCTCTATATCATTTCAGAACTGCTGAAATAGTCTATGGACAATCATCTCTGGGACAGACTTGCTGTAACAATCTGTGGACAATCGTTACCCTCATCAGACTTGCTGTAATAATCTGTGAACAATCGTTACCCTCTCCAGACTTGCTGTAACAATCTGTGGACAATCGTTACCCTCATCAGACTTGCTGTAACAATCTGTGGACAATCGTTACCCACTTCAGACTTGCTGTAACAATCTGTGGACAATCGTTACCCTCTGCAGACTTACTTTGAGAATCTATGGACAATTATTACTTTCTTCAAACTAGCTGTGAGAATCTTTGGACAATCATTCATCCCTTCAGACGTGCTGTAAGAAAATATGGACAACCCCTCATCCCTTCATATTTGCTGTAAGATTCTATGAACAATTGTTACTCTATTCTGAGTGAGGCTGAGACTTGCTGTAAGAATCTATGGACAATCTTTCATCCATTCAGACTTGCTGTAAGAAGCTATGGACAATCCCTCATCCCTTCATCCTTGCTGTGAGTGTGTATAGACAATCATTTCTCTGTGCAGATTTGCTGTAAGATTCCATGGACAATCATTGTAAAACTTTCCAGAATCACCATTTAGTTATATATTTAGCCAATTAAGTGGATATAATGTAGCAATTCTATTTTAATCACTGAATACAATACTTGATGATAAATAAGACAGGTCATTTTGGTAGCATATTTGTATAGATTGTTGCGTGAGTCATAGAATCATATGATGTGCAAACAAATTTGAATAATCTCAGTGAGACAATTCTAATGGGTTAGAACAACATAAGATTCAATTATAAAACATATTTTTTAGTGTTTCCACTTATAAAATTGTTCAAATGGCTTAGCGCACAACAAGTGTAACTGCCTATATGATAATAGGCAGTTAAAACTGTTTTGCACTTGGCCATCAAAATATTCATATATACATAGAACTTGCAATAGTTTTGGTCAAGTCTTTATTGCAAATGTTCTATTTTTTGTAAGGAATTTTTTTCTTTGTTGTCATGGTCGTATTTAAGCCTTGTCATTCTGTTCACAGCATATTCTTGATGTACACAAAGCTAAGGCAGATAAGTGTAGACCAAGATCAGCCTGCACAAATTTGCTGTCTGATCTTGAATAATTGTGGAATTATGTAAAATGAGGTATATATATTTGAAACAAAATTTTAATTCATCAGGATAACGGTTAACTATTTGTGCTTTTCACGGTTTATCCTCTACCCTGCATATTTGAAGGTGTTTTGTCTACAATTCTTTTGAATAATAATGTCCAATTGATGGTTCTTTAGTTCTCTTCTACTGGTTTTGCTGAAACTTTAGAAATCTCCTTATTTTACTTTAGAAATCTCATTATTAACCTTTAGGAGCCCCCTTATCAAGCTTTAGAAGTCTCCTTATTAGACTTTAGTAGGAGTCCCCATATCAAATTTTAAGAAGCCCTTATAACTTTAGGAGCTCCCTTATTAAACTTTAGGAGTACCCTTGTTAACCTTTAGTCTCCTTATTTAACTTTAGGAGCTCCCTTATTAACCTTTAGTCTCCTTATCAAACTTTAGGAGTACCCTTACGTCTAATCTTGAAAAATGATTTGGTATAAAGGGAGCTCTTTTTGTCCAGTAATTGCCCAAACACTCACAACACACTTCATCTGATATGGCAGTCACACCAAGACCTTCTTTCAAACTTTTGTACATCTTTTTTAACCACTGCATCAGTTCATAAGTAGCAAATCTACTTTGGAAAATGTTTTGCTGAAAATACAGAAAATAAAGATAACCTTATGCCAAAGTTTTGAAAGTATGATATCTAATAATTAATCTAAATAATAATATCAAAACTAAAGTAAAATTATCTAAACTTGAATAAAATGATTTAAATCTAAACTAGATAAAAATAATAATAAATCATAATTAAACTTAAGGGATAAATAAATTAAAATTAGGTATTATGATTTCATTTAATATATTCTAACATGTTCTTTAAAAATCATAATTAAACCTAAGGGATAAATAAATTAAAATAAGGTATTATGATTTCATTTAATATATTCTAACATGTTATTCAAAATATTAATAATGCAATTAATAAGATATAAAAATCATGAAATAAATAAAGTAATGTATATCATAAAATGAAATACACTTGGTATATAAGTTAGATTAAAGGAATGCTCTAATATTGATTAAATCCTATTTATGAATAGGTGATTACAGATTATTTTCTAGTGCCTAGAACAGATACTCTTCTAGGCACTATTTATAAATATTTTCTGATCTAGATTGAGGTACTTATGAACTGATGTGGTTATTGTAATTGTAACTTTTTAATTGTTACACTTTCACCCCCTCCCTCCCCCCTCTGCCCCAGCTGTTGTGGACCAGGTCTAAGCAGCATATAAAACAACCCCTCCCTCACAGGTTGAATATACCTGGCAGTGGTAAACACCACTGTGATCTTTTTCCTGTTTTATTTAGCATATTCAAATGGTTACAAGCAAATGCAATTGGGATATAACTTGCAAACAGTTTGCACTTTTTTGTTATCCTGAACACAGATCTTTGTCTTCCCCATGTTCACCAACAAGCCCCTTAATTATCTCCATCGCTGCTTTCCACGTCCGAGTTCCTCCATGGGTTTTGTACTGATCCTCAGGTCATCTGCATACAGCAGCTCCCATTGACAACCAGCGTATTTTATTAAAGCCCCATTATCACATTGATGAAAAGCACTCATTCAGTTATCCCTTTGTCTGCTGAATTTAAATTTTGTTTCAAATTAGATGTCAATTTTTGGGGACATTTAAATGAGTGAAGGCTGTACATCTGTGCAAGCTGATCTTTGTCTAAACTGTCTGCCAAAGCTTTGTGTACAACTGGGATGTGTTGTATGGCCTATTTTACTGCTTATGTTCCTGCACAATATCTGTTATATCCTGGATGTTATTCTAAAATTCTTGATGTTGTTGTATAGGCAGTTAAAACTATTTTGCTCGAAGCATTGATATAGAATAAATATATATATCTTTTGTACTTCAACATTAAATTATGGTTAAAACAATTATTTCAGAATTGCGTTGTGTCCGTCATGCGTCTGTCTGTGCATCCGGTCGTAAACTTTTTCTTTAAAAATCTTCTCCTCAGAAACTACTGGATGAATGATTCTTTAGTGACCCTTTATCAGTCTACATAAAATTCTTGTGATCGGATGAAAAATATGTTTTTTTTGGGCAGAGGTCATTTTCTATGTTATATAGTGGAAACTTTGAAAATCATTTTCTTAGAATGTAATTGATGGGTATCAACCAAATTTCACTGGAATGATACTCGAGTGACCCTTTATTTCAGGCCTGTGGAGCGACTCAAGCCATTCATGACTTTCTAGTTTTTTTGTCTTTTAAAAAAAATGATACTTTAACTTTGTTATTCTGGTAAATGTTTTGTCAAAAAATAACGTAATTTGTGAGAAACTAATTTGAAAAGTTAAGCTAGATATCCTGATAATTTAGCAAGCTAATCATAGAACCAAGTGATGGTTAAATTGACTACACTAAAGTGATGATAGTTGGTTAAAGAACACTATTGGATAACCTCAAACATATTAAGGAGTCTGAAGGGAAGTTCAAGTTAAATTGGGATGAATGCGCAGGGTTTTCCAGAGAATTTTTGCCTTAAAAGGTTTTTTATCTCTGGTTTTTAAGCCAGCGCTAATTTTTAAAAATGTGTATTGTAGAACACAAGTGTTTTGTTGGATATGAATTAAAGATAAATGAAGTTCCAATTAACTTTCTGATTTTGTAAATACAAGTACATGTATAAGTATGTAATTTTATTTCATCAATTTGTTAGGATATATATTTCCAAATTCATATTTGTTAAGCCATATGTTTGTCAAGTGTTGCTAATATTAAATGCATCTTTTTGTTATTGTAGTTTTGTGCGTTTTATGTACGGAAAGTCCGCAACTGAGCATAGCCGAAAATAAAAACGTGTATCTGGCTTAAACCCACACTGACAAGTAATATTGATATTATTGGTTTGTAATGCGCTAACTCCTAGGCCAAAGAGAGGTAATTTTTGACGGCTCAGCGCCAAACAGTTGTAACAGCCTATTAGACAATTGGGAGTTAAAACTGTTTCATGCTGATCCATCTTTATTTTACCTGATGCAAGAGGTAGAAATTATATTTAAACTGAGTGGCTAAGCATAGAGGGAAGAGAAGTGGTCCATTCCTTCATTTGTAAGGAATAAAGTGGAGTTGAGGAAGCTTGGATTGAAAATGGTGAATCCTGAGAAAAATGTCTTAACCCTTGGCACTGCCGAACCCAAAGTATTCCTGCTTTGGCAGGAGCTATAGACAACATCAGCCTGCACATATGTGCAGTCTGATGTTAGTCTACACCACCTGTTTCTCACTTTCAAACCAGAATTGCCAAAAGATTTAGTTTTTCAAATAAAAATTGACCTACAGTTGGTACTTTCAGTGCTTTTTGCCCTTTGATTTTGATGATAATTTTAGCCAAAATTTATTCAGCATGACAAGGGTTAATAATTCTATAAATATAGAAGGATCCTGAAGAAACCCTTGCTTGTGCTAATGGGATCCTTCCTAAAATTTTGGGATATTAGGGATCCAAGGTCACTATTAGTGTCAAACTCTGAAGAACTCTATCATCACACAAGTCATCTTTCATGGCCATTCGGAACACCACTCGGCCAATCCTATGATCAACCTGGAATGTACAGAGTCTGACTAATTATAAAAATTACGGGAAAACCTTTGAAAAACATGATGACATTAGTTAAAAAGGCTTTAGCCCTCGAAACTGTGAGTGAAAACATTCAACGTCGCCAACGCTACTAGGTAAAGTTACTGACATGAAACCATCGTATCCTAATATAAATATCTTTAGATTCTTAAATAACGACTGAAAAACTTAATTTTTGAGAGAGATTCATCATTCTCAAAAATTAAGATTTTTCAGCCGTTGTTTACTGAAAGATATAAATCTACAGTGCTAGTTTTTATGCCCCCGTATCGAGATCGGGGGCATATTGTTTTACTAATGTCCGTCTCTGTCTGTCCGTCTGTCTGTCCATCTGTCCGAAAACTTAACCTTGCCAATATCTTCAAGCCTATTCAAGATACAAAGCTAATATTTGGCATGATGATAGATCTCAATGATCCGCATCTGCTGGTACCAAAGTCGAGGTCATGTGACAAGGTCAAGGTCATCTGTCAAGGTTAAACTTTGAAAAAAAATGCCGTTACGGGGGCATTCCTGTTTCACAAACACATCTTGATCTTACACTGTTTCTGCCTAACAAAATGCACGATTTTGGTACATACCCATCCACCTTACATACATCTGACGTCTGTTGCAGTTTCTGGAAATGGCCGAGTGATGTTCCAAATGCATTCATGGCCCAAGATTATAAAACTGGAATTTTTTTAGCTCTGCTGTTTGTTGATAATCGTAGACCTATATGAGATAGCAGCTGGTGGTGAGAGAAATACCAGGAATCCATTGTTAGGTTCTCCAGCCGCCGCAATATAACTGAAAACATGTTGAAAGCGGTTAAACTCGTTTCAATCAATCAAATTGCACCTGCAGGCGGTGCTCTTGTTTCAAATTTATGATTATATTGATATATAAATGTATGAGCATAAAGATAATATTAAGAAGTTATTCTTAACAACTTATTAGTATCATCTTTTGCATTCATTCATTTCTTATAGTAGTATGACGAGATTAAAGCTTTTATTTTGTATTGAAGTTGAGAAGAAGAATTTCTATAATCTTGGGTAATGATGCGTTCATACACTGGCTCTAGGGCAAAATGTTGAATGAATCCGTAGCTAAATATAACGGAAGAGGGGAAGGGACTAGGATCATTGAAAATATCAGTTTACAAAACCACTGGGCCAAAGATCTCCTTGGGCTTTGTGGTAGGCATGTTGAGCTTTATTTAGTAAGCTTATAATTCTGCAAACTGTTCTTACTTAGATCAGAATGCACATACATTCAGGTTGATCTTAGTCTATACTGTCTGCTAAAGCCTTGTGTAGGCCTACAGCAGGAAATACTTTGATAAGCATGGGAAGGGTTTAGATAATTATAGCTGTTTACAGTTGGAATTAAACTTAAAGATTTTTTTTCAAAGTTTATCTTCTTGCAAACTTTCTGCTTAGTGCATGATCTAACAAATAAAAACATGTGTTATCACAAACTTACTGCAAACTTCCTGTTTGCAAATACACTGCAACTCCATTATAACGAAATCTGTTAGAGCGCTAAATCCAATATAACGCGGGGTCCGCTTGGCTCCCGAAATTTGGGGGGGTCGACCATTTTGGGATGCTGCGGCGATGTTACCCGATCCGCACTTAACGCTGTTTTGATCGCGATTTTAGATCGAAGGGTGAAAACACCGAGATAAAAATCGATACTGAGCGAAGCCAGGTAAATCAATACAATTGTTTTTCACACCTCCCGCGGGGCAGTGGTGGCGATAAATGCCTCTGGTCAGAGAGAAATGGCTAGTTTGATGGCTGACAGACGTATAGTTACATCACTACCGCTGGAGTACCAAACTCACGAGTACAACAATCTTTCCCTAACTGCAAACTGCAATCTCACTTAGGTCTACGATTATTAACCCATGGGTGAGTGACTTATAGTCAGAAAGAATGAGTGCCGCCGTCGGAGATACACGGAATCCCAATATTGACAGTCCGGCGCGCTACCAACTGCTCTGTGTCGACGGCAGGGACGCAATTGAACACAAAGAAAGTCTAGCTCGGATGCGATTAAATCCAAGTTAATAAACTTCAGAAGAAGCTGTGTTTTCGCAAAATGAGCTCATCTCGTTTTATATTCTCAAATCTTGAACATTTACCGCTGTTGACAAACGATTCAAAAAGCGACTCGCCCCTTACCCAATTTATTGGTTTATTACCTCCCTTTGCCAATCCCGTTGAATTTTCTTATAAATATTACGTTTTTTGTAAATATATGATAAAATTTTGTTTCTTTTTCATTACACTTTTTCATATTATAGTAAGGTTTTAAAGTTCGATTGAATTATTATCGTTGATTCTTATCTCTCACTAAATAGACAACTTATTTGAAATTTAAACAGGAAGCTATATATAAACCTACATTTCCCGCTTAGATGTGTCGAACAAAGAATCTGAAAATGGCGCGAAACTGATGGTGACCGCGTCGCTTCGCAATTGTCTGTACTTCTTTCCTGACGATCTACTATCTAATAATCAAAGCCGTGAAATAACATCTTGTCAAACCCAGGGTTACGAACGTTTTACTAATACTGTTTTCGAGAAGCTTTCGATACCCCTTGACTCGTGAAGATGATCTTTGCAAATCAGCGATCCAAATGTCGTAGCTACAGATTCATTTAATTGAATTTACGGCATTTTTTCTCGCTCATCGAAGAATGAGGTACTGCACTCCGAGAGATTCGATAACTTTGATAGAGTTTCGATCAGACGTAGGGTATTGTTTATTTTGATTGCGTAGATAATTATTTTCGAGAAGACAACATTTAAAATATGAAATTCGTTGATCTTATGGAACTTTATGGATTTTACTTACTTTACCATTTTGAGATCGTCGTTATCAGTGTTTCTCAGCTGCCGGGCGGGTAGGCCCGAGAAATCGGGATTCAGAGATCTAAGAGGAGTCTGCGATCGTTTAACCCTACCGTTGAAACTAGATTACTTTATCAAAGATAGTTTTGTTTAGCTTGGGGACAACAAAGCGATCTTAAAATAAAAAATATCAAAGTAATAAACCGCGCTTGTTCTTAAATTCATTGCCGTGTTTAAAAATTATATAATGCGATGGCCTAAATATGTACATGTATAGGCATATTTAGATATCCGATATCGTTATCAATATTGACCCTGTGTCTATTACGTTTCCGCGCTAGTTTTTGTTCACCGCGGGGGGGGGGGGGGATCGGCGGCGTCAGGGGGGGTACAGCGTTATAGCAGATACATCCACTTCTTCCGCTGTTTCATTTCTTGGACCCCGACCACAGCGTTTTAATGGAGTTGCAGTGTAGTTTACAGAAACACATTTTTTAGCTCGGCTGTTTTCGGAGAAAAACATTGATATGCGTCTGCAGGTACCAAGGTCAAGATTATGTGTCTTTTAAATTATTACCATATGTGTTACACAAACTTATCTTGTTCTACTTAGATTTTGTGTTTTGCCTTTTATGGAGAAAATCCAAGGTCATTCGGAACACCACTCGTCCAATCTCGCAATCAACCTCGAATAACATAGACAGACTATTTTCAAAAATTATGGGAAAACCCTTGGAAAAACTCGATGACGTCAGTTAAAATGGTGTTAGCCCTCGAAACTGTGAGTGAAAACATTCAATGTTGCCAACGCTACTCGTTTAAGACATGAAACCATCAAATCCTAATATAAACATCTTTTACAGTAAATAACAGCTGAAAAAATCTTAATTTTTGAGAATGATTTGTCATTCTCAAAAATTAAGATTTTTCAGCCGTTATTTACTGTAAAAGATATAAATCTACAGTGCTAGTTTTTCTTACACTGTTTCCGCCTAACAAAATGCATGATTTTGTTACATACCCATCTGCCTTACATACATTTGAGGTCTGTTGCAGATTACGGAAATGGCCGAGTGATGTTCCGAATGAGTCCGAGGTATTGCTATAGCCTTCGTGTTGTCATTGTTATCGTTGTTGTGCAAAAGCTTTGACATTACGTGAAATTTCTGGTTCCTCTGAATGGGTTCGCTGGAAGCTTGGAACACATGTAGACTATCAAAAGAGCCCCCTGTTCTATTCAGGGAGATAATTCTGCATCTATTTTGTGTGAATTATGCCCCTTTTGTTAGATTTTTTATCCACTATCCAGCACAAAAACGACAGAGTGTAGGCACCTGTAAGCTGTGCTCTTTCCACTTTCTAGCACTCAACAGCCAAGGTACATTCAGACTGTGCTTTTATATGCCCAAACATTTGACAAGAGGACTATGATGGTCCTATATCACTAACCTCTGTATCTTTATCAAATTTTCCAGCAAAAATCATCATTGTACTTTTATGATTTGTGGCCTCGAGAGTGTTATTAAGAAAATTGTCACTAAGGCCCCTCTATGATATCATGTGAATCCTTTTTATTTTCAATAGGGTTCTTCCTTGTGACATGACCAACTTTCTGACCAAGTTTCATGATGTTGGACCATATTTGTGGCCTCTTCAGTGTAAACAAGAAAAATTGTCATTAAGGCCCCTTTTCAAGGAATATCATATGAATCTTTCATGAATTCTTCATGAATTTTAGTCAGAATGTTTTCAGGTCACATGGTTGAAGTATCTTGAAAGAGAGAAAGATCCATACCATATCACGGGAAAAGGACCCTTATTGACAATTTTCTTGTTAACCCTCTTCAGGCCACAAATATGGTCCAATCTTCATGAAACTTGGTCAAAATGTTTGTCAGATCACAAGGATGAACCCTCTTGAAAATGGGAAGGATCCATGTCATATCACAGGAAAAGGGGCCTTATTAAAATTTTTCTTGTTTACACTCTAGAGGCCACAAATATGGTCCAATCTACATGAAACTTGGTCAGAATGTTTGTCAGGTCACAAGAATTAACCTTATTGAAAATGAGAAGGATCCATGCCATATCATTGGAAACCGTGCTTTAATGACATTTTTCTTGAAAGCTCTCTTCAGGCCACAAATATAGCCCAATCTTCATAAAAATTGGTCAGAATGTTTGTCATCTCACAAGGATGAAGCCTAATCAAAATGGGAAAGATCTGTGCTATTTCATAGGAAAAGGGGCTATAATGACAATTTTCTTGTTTACCCTCTAGAGGTCACAAACATAGTCCAATCTTCATGAAACTTGGTCAGAATGCTTGTCAGGTCACAAGGATGAACCCTATTGAAAATGGGAAAGATCCATGTAATATCACAGGAAAATGGGCCTTATTGAACATTTTCTTGTTTACCATCTTAAGGCCACAAATATGTTCCAATCTTCATGATACTTGGTTAGAATGTTTGTCAGGTCACAAGGATGAACCATATTGAAAATGGGAAGGATTGGTGCTTTTTCATGGGAAAAGGGGCCTTAATGACATATTTTGCCTTTCCAAGAATTGGGAGCTATTCTGGTCACCTGGGTTAAGGTGTTAAATTGGCGTAATGCTTTATTTAAGTTTTTATGTGCAAGTGTTTAAAATCTCTGTTTCTACTAAAGCTATTGCTTTAAAACTTTGCACATACTTCTGTGACTATAATATCATCCTCTAGATAAAGATTCATTACTCTGATATTGAATTTAGTGGAATTTCAAACCTTTTCAATAATTAGAAATCTTGGTTAAGTTTTTTCTTGCAACTGATGTATAACTGTAATATTTCTGTTTCTACCTTAGCTATTGCTTAGAAACTTTGCACTCGCTCCTTGACCATAATAATAGCCCACAGAAAAAGATTCATTACTATGATATCAAATTTATTTGGATTTTAACCCTTTTCGGACTAAGAAATTCCTGGTTAAGTTTTTACGTGCACATGTTGTATATCACATAATCAGTTATATCTCTATTTCTAAGCTATTGCTTGGAAACTTTGCACATGCTTACGTTACCATGAAATTAGACTCTACACAAAGATTCAATACTCTGATTTTCAATTTAGAGGAATTCTAAACCATTTTGAACTTAGAAATGCTTGGTTAAGTTTTTATGTGCAACTATTGTTTATTATTTCTATTTCTACTTAAGCTACTGCTTTGAAACTTCGCACATGCTTATGTGACCAAAACATCAGTCTCTAGACAAAGATTCTTTTCTCTTGACTTTCATTTAATTGAATTTTCCAAAGTCGATATTGATTTGCTGTTATTATCCAACAGTAGGAATAGTCTAGCTTATAGCTGTCCAGTCTGACAGCTCAATGTTCTTGTTTACACTCTGGAGGCCAAAAACAGGGTCCAATCTTCATGAAACTTGGGTCAGAATGTTTGTCAGGTCACAAGGACTGAAAATAGGCAGGATAAATTTGATATCATGGAAAAAATGACCTTAATGACAATTTTTTTGTTTACACTCTAGTGGCCTCCTGAATCTTATATGTACAATTACGACTTTTGCTGGAAAATTTGATATTTCTTAATTTAGACAAAGATACAAAGATGAGTGATATAGGACCATCATGGTCCTCTTTTATTTCTGTTAGGGTAATTATGTGATCACCCTTAGTGTCCAGGGGGACTGTCCATTCGTGGTTTGCACTTATTCTTGTGGAAAACTCTGTTGACTTTTGTAAGATTGACATGAAATGTGCTAGTATCATTTCTCTCATAATTATGGAATACTGTGTACGCCCAAGGACAATAGATCTTAACCTAGCTTAATGGACAAAAAACCCAGGTATTGTAAAAGCCTTGGCATCATTGTTGTTAGAGTTTTGCAGAATCTTTGACATTTTGTGATGTCTCTATTCCGAAGTAGTACTAAAGGCATTCACTCGATCATTGGCACACATGCATGTTCACCATCAAGAGCAACCTATTCTATCAAGGGAGGTAACTCCTGATTCTATTTGTTCTTTCTGTTCGAATTACGCCCTTTATTCTACTTTTTATCCACTATCCAGCACACAATTATATTGTGGAATTTTTTCTGTCATGAATTTAAGTCAAAGAATTCTTCAGTCTAGATTCAATTCTTGATTTTGAAGTTTATAGGGCATTCTGCTATCCTGAAGTTGGTACATATCATTATTCTGTTCTGGATGAGGACCCCTTATAAATATATAATACGTACTTAGTGTTTTGTATGAGAAAAAATATCTAACGAGGTTGGGAGAATTGATCATTGTCGAGGCTCTGCCGAGACAATTATCCATTCTTATAACCTCTATTTGCCTTGTTTTCGTCGATGTTTCTAGCAGAAATGCAAGTTTCTAAAAATAACCGAATAATATCATTGTTCTAAAAATAACTATGTGATATCATAAAAAATATCATATGGGATGTTATCACACGGATATTTGTATAGTTATAAGATAATACACACTATTATACTTCTCACTAGTTATATAGTGTATCACTCTTCTCTCTCTAGCTTTATCTAAACGGTGTATTAGTTCCTGCCTTTGATTTATATTTACATGTACTTTTCTGACAACTTTTCAAGATGCAATTTAACCATTGGACGTTTTCAGTTCAAATGATGAACATGCTGTCTTGCAAATGAAGTGTGTTTCAAATATTTTGATTTTATACTCCCCCACCTAATAAGAAGCGGGGGTTATACTGGATTCGTCCATGACATTTTGTCGAAATTCCATTTTGTCAATTCCAATTTTTGTCGACTGTCATATTGGTTGAACTTGTAACAATTAATTTCATTTAAATCAAAGAGAAAAGAGCACTGGAAGAACTGAAATCTTTGGCCAGTGCAGCAGATATTCTCTTTTTGCCCTGGCTATTTTTAGTGAAAACCTTGGGAATTGCTATATAGCCTTGGCATTGTTGTCGTCATTTTTTTGTTGTTGTTGTTTAAAAACTTTGATACCTATACCTTTGCTCTATAAAGTGAATTTTAATTTGTTTTCTTTTTTATGGTTTAGCACAAATCAGTTGAAACTGCCTTCACAGACAGTTCCAACAGTTTGGTGCTGAGCCATTGAATGTTGGGATATAGATGGGCATGATATACAATTTGAAACTTTACACAGATGTTTATCATAAAAGGAGAAATCTAAACTATCAAGGGGATTAACTCTAGGAGAATTTGTGTAAATTATGTCCTTTTCGACTTAAATTTTCATCCACCATCAAGAAATCAATTGTGAGCCAAGTGTAGGCACCCATAGGCAATTTTCTTGTTATAGAACCAATGCTTGGTCATAGGGGACATCAGATGAAGAAGATTGAGAGCAGACAGCATAATTGTGCGCCCACCATAGCAGGTTTAGTAGAAAAACAAATGATGCATTTTCAAAGAAGAATAGTGTTTGAATTTATTGTTTTGCTAAAATCAGATAAAATTAGGTTAATGGTAGAGTCTAGAATGCTCTTGAGATTCATAACTTGTCCAATCATTTATACAATGATTCTAGCAATATTAAAAGACTTAATGTTTTGGTTTGAACTGGGATAACATCAAGTCACTTCAAAGGGGGGACTTATAGGCATACAAATTTTACCAAATGAAAATACGCATAATGATAAAACAATTTTTACATCTTCAATATGAATTTCATTCATTTGATAATAATTGTATGCCTTGTATTATATCATTCTTAGATTTCACTCCATAAAATCATCTTTTATAGGTGAATATTAATAATAATTACCAAGTATAATTTCGGTTTCACTGAAATACCTTCAGTACAAACTCCCTTCCAAGGAAATGTTAAAGAAAAAATTTCCAACCCAAGAGAAAATCTTAGTCATCAATTCCAGTTCAATGAATTTGATTTAGATTTTACACCCACAACAAGAATTGGGACTGAAAATGTACCTAATTCTGCCCATAATTCTGAAACAAGGCTTTTCAATGTGACAAGAACTGGGACGGAATTTCTGTTTGGATTCCTACCCGTTTCCGCCCAGAATCCGTCCTAAATTTCCTACGGGTATGTTGAAATGACGCTTTGTTGAAATTGAATTTTCGTTGAATATCATCGAATTTCATCAAAACAAAAATGAAAAAAAAAAAAAAAAAAAAAAACTTTAGATAGGAAAACTTTGCCAAGATTTTTATTCATTATGATGAGGGTGAAAAGAAGGTTGCAGACTGCAATTTAGATTTAGATTCAGTTGTACGTCAAATCATGGAGTTAGCATCATACTGCAAAAGTATCCCGAGGCACTCATACAATAGCTTTGCACTATCTCCTAAAAATATGTAAAAAGAATTAATGAATTATTGCGCTGAAAGATATAGCTTCTAAAAAGAAAGTGAGGAAATGATTTCTCATTTTTTAAAGATATAGCTTCTAAAAAGAAAGTGATGAAATGATTTCTCATTTAATCTATCCTATTAAGAAAAGTCAAGTGTTTTAAATAGTGCTTGTCCAAAGTATATCTCCTAAATTTGATGGAACTGTTTTCAAAATATTCTCCATCAACATGTCACTCTTCAAAAGACACAATTTATATTGTAAAATATCTACATGATTGTCAAAGTCAAATTTAAGATGTAGATTTTGAAAGCTTGATAACTTGGCATTTCTACAACATTAATAAATCTTAACTTTTGCACTGGAAATCAATAAAAAAGATAAAGTCATGAAAAATCATGACAAAAAAATGACTCTGAAGAAATCTGATAGCAGCTAAAGATATCTCTTATTAGTAGGTTTTCCAGTCTAGTTCAAGTTTTCAAAAGTTACCTCCCTTTTCAATACTGCGCATGCTCAGTTGAAAATTAAATATGGCCGCCGCCGTGTAGGCAAGTCGGTAAAAATCAAAACATTCTGGTTTATTCGGCGTAATCTGTCCCTTGGTCGAACAGTGACATTTGCATCTGACGAATGTTGCGTATCTACATTTGTCCTGACGCTATTTAATCTCACCGACGCAAAACTGCTGAGAAATGTCGTGGTTAGGAGGCAGTCTGTCATCTTTGACAGTACAACTGTCTAATCTTACCAAAGACATTCTGACAGAAGGAACCGAAGAAGTTAGTGGTAAGCTCCCCAAAACATATCTGACATTAATCCAAACAATGGTAATATAATAATAGGTTTAACCTATAGACGGGAAAAGTAATTTGAAGAAAGAATCATTCTTGATTTACTCCTTCACTCAACTTAAGCCTGAATTTAATGACAAAGCTCATGCACCCCTACTTTTTGCTGTATGGACGCAAATGAATGATGTATCATAGTTCAATATTGATTATTGAAGAGTCTGTCTGTTCTGACCGCACTTTCTTTTTTCGCTTAAATGGGGTTTTGGCCACCTTTTGTCAATTTTAAATCATGTTTGTTCTTCTCCGAAGATATTGTCACTGGAAAAAATAAGCGCAGTTGTAATGTGAAATAAACTTGCCCAAGTGCTGTACAGAACATGCACATTATAACTAATTTTCCGAAGACCAAAATAGGCTATTTATCAAATCGATAGTTATTTGCTTTTTCTCATTTATTTCTAGTTTATCGGAAAAAAATTAACCTACTATGAGTGAGAGATAGGGCTGACTATCGGCTTGGAAAATCACTATCACGATAGTTTTACTATCGTTGTATTGATATCGTGATACTATCACTATTGTCAGATATCTATCGTGATAAATCACGATACTATCGGTTATCTGTTTTTTCGTTTATTTTCTATGTTAAAATTTAACAGGTTGACATGTTCACACTATGTTAAATAGTGTATAACAAAGCGTAGAAGAGATAATCTTCATAGACATTTCCCTTTTACCTTCCTTTAGAAATCCCAAAGGTCCCGAACATGGGCTATTCAAAATCTATTTTTCATTATCTCGAAATCTGCAGCCATGTCAGACGAATTCAACCATAAATTTGGACTTATTACAATAATTACATTTTGCATCTATAGATAATTAATCAAGCTCATGTCTGTAAACATGGATAAATTATCATCGTTGGGGGAGCATCATTGCCGAATTTAGTAAGTAACCAAGCCACCGATCTTACTGATTTGTTTAGTCTTTGAGTTTTTAAAAAGAAGCATTTGCTATATGATCTTATTTAAATATCAATTCTATTTTACACTTCTGAACAGGGATTTCACTCGATGAAGACTGGAATTATTTGATTGAAAATTGTTAATTAAGTGATTCCTGGGTCCCAGAATGTTGTTTCATACCGTGTTTTCGAAGATTTTAAAGTCCCGCGTGCCGCCGCTTTGTCACGAAAAGATCGAAACCGCAGCCGATCCCAACTCTTGTTAAGACTTTATTGCAATCAATCAACGAGTAATGAAAACAAAAACTGACGAGAAATAAACAAAGCTCTCATTACAAATTATCAAGAAATCTTACTCGAATTAAAAAGAGGTTGACGCGAAATTTAAAAATTGTCTGTTTGAAAATGGTTTTTCGATAAAGTCCTACCTTCTTTGAAAAAATTAATAAATTCCGTTTTCCCCCAAAAAATCAGACAACAGAGTCAAATAAAGCGTATCAATTTATCCGAAAGATGGAAAGGGTTTGGCATCTCACGAGAGTTAAAAAGCGTGCGTCGCGTGTCAAGTCCAGAAGTTGACCTAAAAATAGCTCAACACCTGGCGTCGGTGCCTTTGATCACCCGTTCTCCCTCCTCGATAAATAAACTGCTCCGGATGCTTTACTTCATTACGACAGTAAACTGACTATTTTTCGTGGCTAGATAGCCTCTGGAACTTACTTTCGGATTATTGGAACTAATATTATATCTTTCTTTCTCTTTCCCTTTTCTTTTTTATTAACACAAGAGACCAAGGAAACATTGAAATTTTGTATAAGTAAGCTTTGAATATATACTATCAAAACTATCGATATTTGTACAAACTATCGCGATAGTTATCGACATCTGGGAATTGCAATCGATACATCGATATTGTGACTGTCACCATCACAATACATCGACCTATCGATCTATCGTTACACCCCTAGTGAGAGATACTCAATACAATTCTTATTGGTTTTTCTTCGTAAAGAGTGTAAGGGGAGTACTTTGAAATTGGGCGCAGGTATCATAGAAACTACGTCAGGTCTAAATCCTGCAGGATGCGATTCCGACAAGAGTTTGTCTGGCATATCTTTAGCTAAAATAGCTGTAATTGCATTTTTTTTAAAAATCAAACTGCGAATTTTGTTAAAGATTTCATCTTTTTTCAGGTCTAAACCGGGAATATTGCTGCAGAGTTCATCTCTTTCAAGTCTTATCCCGCTTTTTACCCCGACGTAAAAACGCAACAACAATGATGTTGCTTTGGCGGGAAAAAGTAGCGTCTTTTTTCCCCAAAGTGTAGAATGACGTCATTTGAGGAGGGTAAAAAGAAAACGTCATCCACACGAGATTCTAAGAAAAAATGTGCAACTTTTTTCCTGTAATGCTGATTTTTATCCTAGTTTTACGTTCACTACAATCTAAATTTTGATAATGATCGACAGAAATAAAATCAAGCAAAAAAGTAGATAAGTTGAAATAAATAATAAAACAAAATGGTGAAATCTCGTGAGATCATCATCCTCCATGTAGGCCGCCATTACGACACAAATTTAAACTTTGATGGTACAGTGGAATATCTATATGTCGAACTTCGGGGGACTCACCAAAAACCTTCGACGTATAGAAAGTTCGACGAAGAGATAAAAGGCGATCTTCGGTGGGAAGACATATGCGGCCATCATCATACTTAGGAACGACCGAAACTGGTGGCGAAATAACGGACGTATTTGATTATCGTGATGAATTAATCGAATATAAAAGATGATACTTATTTTTATTTACATTTTCATTTGTTTATAAAGATCATATAAAACATAGTTTTAAATCACAAATCATTTTCAAACAAGCCATTTTCAAATTTACATGTGCTTACATGTACTATTAGATCTATGAGACAATGAGTTTTGTGTTAGAGGTTTACATTTCCCCTTTTATCAAGCAAAAACATATCTGATAATGATTTCTGCATGTACAATTTCCTGGACAAATCATTCTCGGATTGGTTACCCAGTCCTTCCTTGGGTACGTCATGTTGGTTGATGTTGATGGCTATCCCCCATGTCTACCGGGTACTTCACCAATCAAGTCTGACGTGGCGTTGGCTTTACATCCTTCCGTTGTCAATGAGAATTAAAATTTCAACGTCGTAGGTCACATGCATTTTGCCGACCCTTTTCATTTCAAAACAATAAATCACTTAACCTTTCACATTCCCTATCTATTACGAACAATCAAACCCAATCAGGTTAACAATCAATATCCGATACTGAGATCGCGCGTGTCAATTACTGTGCCACGGTTGACAGGTAAATGTGTGAAAAACTACCTCGATTGCAATTTTCATCAATCAAGGTTGGGGTTCGTCGTAAAGAGGTGTGAATGCACACAAACAATAGTGATGGGACCTCGAAATTGGTTCGACGTACGGAAAAATTTCGAGCAATGGATAACGACGTATGGAGGTTATAATACATAGAAATAAAGGGTAAATAGATCGGGACTTGAAAAAATACTTCGACGTAGAGATAACATCGTCTTATGGACATTCGACGTAAAGATATTTGACTGTATATGTATTTCATTTTGATTTTGATTATTTAAATGTTATACACGCGTTATCTAGAAGCGGGAAAAGCCGCAAAGCGCCCTTCGGGCGCTTTGCGTTACTTTTCCCGAATTACGTAAGATTCTTTCAAATGTTTTCTTCTGAAAAAGTAGATGTTGCTAAAGAATACCAAAGGAGACTCCACCCGGCCTTGCATGTGAAGCTGGGTATAATTGGAAAAATGTTTGCACCGTTTTGTCATTCTGAACTGAGGACTGGTGTCTGACTTGCTGAGTGGGTAGAAAACTATGCTAGTACTCTGTATTTTGCTAATTCTTCTCTGCCTTTATGGGTGACTATTGAGTTCAAAATTAGTATTGCGATAGTAAAGTTGCTAGTGCTGTGCATAGAAAAACCGAATTACACCTGAAATCAGAATTACACGGAATTACACCAAATTTCACCGAATTAAAGTTAAAAAATGCAAAGATATGTTTTCTTTTAAGATAATTCTGCATTAGATAAAAAGAGGGAGATGTTGAATCGTGAATTTCTTTTGGGACCACCGAATTTCACCTGATAAATAATAGGCTAAGATGATGAAGTAAAAACCGAATCATACTTTTCATGGCAAGTATGGAGTTAGCTATAAACCGAATTACACTTAATGAAGTGTACATTACATGTATTATGTGTTTAATTAAATCAGTCATTTAAATAATAAATGAAACCTTAGACAGTTTATTTGCACACTGTTTATACAGTAGTAACAGTATAAAGGTCATAGGTGAAATTTAGTGACTTCAAATAAACATATGGGAGTAAAACATTCCAATTAAACGTGGTCTGGATATTACTCATGATTTAGTTTACTTATAATTCCTTTAGAGTAAGTGCTAACAATAGAATAGGGACCACATTTAAACTATTTTTGTAATGTAATTCGGTGAAATTCGGCGTAATTCTGTCTAATTTGGATTTCAGGTGTAATTCGGTTTTTCTATGCACCCTTGCTAGTGGAATAGTATTGCAATAGTCAGAAAACGGTATTGCAATACTATCACAATAGTTGTTTTTAAAGAAAAAACAGATAATAATCATTGTTAACGTGTCATGGCGAGTAAATGATCAAATAAGTTGATTACAGGTATTCCCTTAAAAAGAATTTGTTTTTACCCCATTCTCTGATATAAACCTGCAGAAAGGCATCATTGTTACTATATTTAGTTCTACTATCATTTTTAGCTCACCTGAGCACGAAGTGCTCAAGGTGAGCTATTGGGATCGTAGAATGTCCGTTGTCAGTTGTGCGTTGTCCGTCGTGCGTCGTCCACAATCTTTAAACATCTTCTCCTCCTAAACCAGTGGGCCAATCTTGATGAAACTTGGTTTGGATGTTCCTTGGGTCAAGCTCTACCAAAGTTGTTCAAATAAATGAAATCCACCCTTAACTTTCCCTTTACCATTAACAAAAAGGGTGAAAATATGAAAATCTTTAGAAATCTTCTTCTCTGAAAACAGAAGGCAGACAGCTTTCATATTTGGTATGTAGCATCATCTAGTGGACCTCTACCAAGTTTGTTCATATCAAGACCCTGGGGTCATATTTGAGCTTTGCCCGGACTCAACCCTTTTTACATAGAATCAAAGAGCGAAAATCTTTAAAAATCTTCTTCTCTGTAACCAGATGGCAGACAGCTTTAATATTTGGTGTGTAGCATCACCTAGTGGGCCTCTACCAAGTTTGTTCATATCAAGACCCTTGGTTCATATTTGGACTTTGCACGGGTGCATCCCTTTATCTCTTATGAGCATTAAGGGTAAAAAAATGAAAATCTTCAAAAATCTTCTTCTATGAAACCAGAAGGCAGACAGCTTTCATATTTGGTATGTAGCATCATCTAGTGGATCTCTACCAAGTTTGTTCATATCAAGACCCTTGGGTCACTTTTGGGCTCCGACCGGGCGCAGCCCTTTTTACATAGAATCAAAGAGCGAAAATCTTTAAAAATCTTCTTCTCTGAAACCAGATGGCAGACAGCTTTTATATTTGGTATGTAGCATCATCTTGTGGGCCCCTACAAAGTTTGTTCATATCAAGACCCTTGGGTCATATTTGGGCTCCATCCGGGCGCATCCCTTTCAGCTCATCTGAGCACGATGGGTGAAAATGGGAAAACCTTCAAAAATCTTCTACTCTGAAACCAGCAGGCAGACAGCTTTCATACTTAGAATGTAGCATCATCTTATAGACCTCTTCCAAGTTTGTTCATATCAAGACCCTTGGGTCACTTTTGGGGTCCACGCGGGTGCATCCCTTTTTACATAGAATCAAAGAGCAAAAAGGCATATCTGTCTTGCTCTTCGCTGAGAACGTTCCATGGTATTGATCTTAGGCAATTATCTTCTTTTTGACATCTGCCTATCTAATTAATGTGATGTCCCAGGGGTCATAGAGACTCAGGTGAGCAATCTAGGACCATCTTGGTCCTCTTGTACTGAACATGTTAGCAGATTAAAAAAATGCATCATTTACTAATAACAAACAAAAATGCTGTTAAATACAGTCATGTATGTTTGAATAAGATATTGACAATATATATCAGAGTTTCCACTATTAGTGAAAATTAAAAAAAAAAATAAAATGCATGCATGCTTGCACATATAAAGAAAATGAAGCATTGAAGCAGGATTAGGCAGAAGTTGTTTCTTACAAAGTAATTTATTAATTTATTAACAATAACCCTTACTTGCAGGCTGGGCAGCCACAGCTAAGTTTAATCCATCCATTAGAGACCAGCTATAAGCTTTCAAGGACAGACCAGATACTTTCAGTTTTGGTGTATGTAATGGATGTCAACTGATGGGCCTTTTAGGCTGGGTATCACCTGATAATGGTGAGTTGAATGATATAGACCCATTCAAACTTTATTTAAAAAGACAGGTAAGCTATAAATATTAAGTTAAGGGTTGTTTATAATGGTAATAAGCCGATGAACTAATATAAAATATAGTTTGATCATCTTCATATGAACAGCACTTAGGAGTTATTTTGTAACAATGTTAGTAAATTATAATGCTTTTGATTTAGTGATGGGCAGCTTATTCAATTATAATCAATAATTAGTTGGTTTGGGCTTTTGATAGTGATAATTGACTAAGAAATTTTTTGATAGATTAATCAGTTCCTAAAACATAAATGATAGCCATTATAAATTATTTTCGAAACCGACATCAGTTTCATGGCTCAGCGTGAAACTGATTGTAACTGCCTATATGATTATAGGTAGTTACAACTGTTTCATGCTGATCCATGAAGTTAGTAGATAAATCTGTAGAAAGAGTCTTTAGGTCATTAGTCTAAACTTTCGCATTCTATTCTTCAAAGGATGATACTGGGTGTGCTGTATTAATTTCTAAGAAGACGATTGTACAATCGATCATCAGTTGATTTTCTCTTCCAACTGAAAACCAATTATCGATTTGTGATTTGAAATCGATTGCCAAACACTAATGTGATTACATCCTTTTCTTATTGGGGTTAAATGTTTCTAAAAAAATTAAAAGAGGCATTACAAGAATTTTGTCAATTTATCAAACAATTACAGGTCAAATTAAAAATAGAATATCAAATTTGTGGTCATAAAATATCAATTTTTTTTAAACTTTTCAAAGCCTTGTTAAAATCTGCATATAGACTAGTTGTTTGATAATTTTGGTATTTCATGACCACTCATTCAATGTCTTCTCTTAACCATGTCAATCTTGTCACAGACTCGGACTCCAGCCCTGGTGTATATTTGGACCACAACGACTCAGAGAGGTGTAGATTTGTGACAGTCCGTGTGTATGACAGTCCAGCCATTATGTTTAAGGGGATGTCTGGTTCAGTGTTTGGTATGTGGAGTGCCCATGGAGAAGGTAATAATATTTGAATGGCTGTCCAAGATAATCTGAATAATAGGATAATCTTACAAAGTTAACAACACTTTTTCAGGTCAGCTTTATCTGTTTTGGAAATTTTAACAACTGTATTTCCTCTAATAATAGCGCCCTCTCTAATAATAGCACCCCTGCATTTTTTACTAAGAAAACCCACTTCAAATGCCTAAATTTTAGGAACTTTTTTAGACTTCTTCTCTTATTTGAGATGAATTTAAAGGAAAAAGGGCCTATTTTTTAATCAGAAAATGCATACTAAATAAAAGCTCCCTGACCATGTTATGTATAGCTCCCAAGAGCGTTTATTAGGAAAAATACAGTAAAACATATGTATTGTAAGGTAAATGAACAGGTTTTGATACTTACAGTTTGCGTTTGTTCTTCCATTATGTTGTGTTTGTACAAAGGTCAAGGTTGTCTAGGATTTTCAAGGTCACATATTAAAGTACCATATTTTTTTAACATTTTTTTTTAACAGTCTCATTGGTGTATATGCTTCAGCTGTCATTTTTAGCTCCACTGGATGAAAGCCACTGGGGCTTTTGTCATGGTGTTGTGTCCGTCGTGCGTCCGGTCGTAAACGTTTTCTTTAAAAATCTTCTTCTCAGAATCTACTGGATTGATTTCAACCAAACTTCACAGGAATGATCCTCTGGTGACCCTTTTTCAAAGTTGTTCAAGAAATTTTGATCCAATGAAAAACATGGATTTAATGGGCGTGGCTAATTTCCAAATATGGTAAAAAGTGACTTTTCTCAGGTTCTTATTGATGGATACAAATTAAATTTTACATGAATGATCCTTGGGTGACTCTTTATCAGTCTACAAAAAATTATTGTGATCTGATGAAAAATAAGTATTTTATGGGCGGAGGTCATTTCTCTTTATGTTATTTAGTGGAAACTTTGAAAATCATTTTCTCAGAATCTAACTGATAGATATCAACCAAATTTTACTTGTATGATCCTTGAGTGACCCATTATCAGTCTACCAAAAATTATTGTGATCAGATGAAAAATATTTATTTAATGGGCGGAGGTCATTTCTCTATATGTTATATAGTGGAAACTTTGAAAATCATTTTCTCAAAATGTAAGTGGTGGATATCGACCAGATTTCACTGGAATGATCTTTGAGTGATTCTTTATCAGTCTACCAAAAATTATTTTGAACGGATGAAAAATATGTATTTTATGGGCGGAGGTCATTTCTCTATAATGTTATATAGTGGAAACTTTGAAAATCATTTTCTCAGAATGTAACTGATGGATATCAATTAAACTTCATTAGTATGATCCTTGGGTGATCCATTATCATGCAGCCGAAAATTATTGTCATTGGATGAAAAAAAAAGTCTTTTATGGGCAGAGGTCATTTCTCTATATGTTATAATAGTGGAAAATTTGAAATTCATTTCAACATCAGTAGAACCCAAAATATCTAAAAATCTAGTCGAAATTTAGATTTGCTATTACAAGAAATTCAAGCCTGTGAAGCAACACAAGCCATTCATGGCTTTCTAGTTAATGGTTTGGGAATTGAAAATCTCCAGAAAGGAAGTACCAGGGTATAAGCCATAGCCTATACTAAATCTTTATTAATTGTGCACCGCATAGGCTTTCAAAATACAGTAAGGGGTTTACTGCAATCATGTTAGGAAAGCTTCCCCATCATTTCCTAATAAGGGGTGGGTATTTTGAGTTTCAAATGTAGATAATTGCCTACTTTTTACTTTATTATTGTTGGAAAATATTGAGCCTAAGTGTTAAATTGTTCCAAAATTTTGCAATTAATTTAAAGCTGCTCTTTCACATTTCTTCATAGAACAAATAAAAAACTGGTTCTTAGATTCGGAAATTTGTGCATTTCCCTATTTTTAAGAAAGGCATATAGGTATGGCACTAACAACAACTCATTTCAAAGAATTTGTAGCTTGAATGTTCGAAGTGGTCAGGTCAGTGAAGAAGCCAGTCTTTTCTTTAAACATCTTCTCCTCCTAAACCAATGGGTGGATTTTGACGAAACTTGGCCAGAATGTTCCTTGGGTGACCCTCTTTAAAAGTTGTTCAAGAAATTTGGATTGACCCCCAAATATGGGCGTGGCAGGGCAGGGCTTATTTTCATCCCGAAATCCTTGAACGACATCATCCTGAACCATTGGGCCAATTTAAATGAAACTTTACCAGAATGTTCCTAGGGTGACCCTCATCTAAAGTTGTTCAAGAAATTCGGATTGACCCCCAAATATGGGCGTGGCAGGGCGGGCTTATTTTGACCCCCAAATCTTTGAATGACATCTCCCTACAAACCATTGGGCCAATTTTAATGAAACTTTACCAGAATCTTCCTTGGGTGACCCTCTTCTTAAGTTGTTCAAGAAATTCAGATTGACCCCCAAATATGAGCGTGGCAGGGCGGGCTTATTTTGACCTCGAAATCTTTGAACGACATCTCCTCCTGAACCATTTGGCCAATTTCAATGAAACTTTACCAGAATGTTCCTTGGGTTACCCTCTTCTTAAGTTGTTCAAGAAATTCGGATTGACCCCCAATTATGGGCGTGGCAGGGAGGGGCTTATTTTGACCAGAAATCTTTGAATGACATCTCCTCCCAAACCATTGGGCCAATTTAAATGAAACTATATCAGAATGTTCCTTTGGTGACCCTCTCCTTAAGTTGTTCAAGAAATTTGGATTGACCCCCAAATATGGGCGTGGCAGGGCGGGGCTTTTTTGACCCTGAAATTTTTGAATGACATCTCCTGATCCATAAGGCTGATTTCGATGAAACTTTACCAGAATGTTCCTTGGGTGACCCTCTTTTAAAGTTATTCAAAAAATTTGGATTGACCCCCAAATTTGGGTGTGGCAGGGGGGGCATATTTTGACCCCGAAATCTGTGAACCTCATCTCCTCCTGAACCATTGGGCCGATTTCAATGAAACTTTACCAGAATGTTCTTTGGGTGACCCTCATCTAAAGTTGTTCAAGAAATTTGGATTGACTCCCAAATATGGGCTTGGAAGGGCAGGCTTATTTTGACCCTGAAATCTCTGAACCACATCTCCTGAACTATTGGGCCCATTTTAATGAAACTTTACCAGAATGTTCCTTGGGTTACCCTCTTCTAAAGTTGTACGAGAAATTTGGATTGACCCCCAAATATGGGCGTGGCAGGGCGGGGCTTATTTTGACCCCGAAATCTTTGAACGACATCTCCTCCTGAACCATTTGGCCAATTTCAATGAAACTTAACCAGAAGGTTCCTTGGGCCACCCTCTTCTTAAGTTGTTCAAGAAATTCAGATTGACCCCAAAATATGGGCGTGGCAGGGAGGGGCTTATTTTGACCCCGAAATCTTTGAATGACATCTCCTCCCAAACCATTGGGCCAATTTAAATGAAACTTTACCAGTATGTTCCTTGGGTGACCTTCTTCTTAAGTTGTTCAAGAAATTTGGATTGACCCCCAAATATTGGTGTGGCAGGGCAGGGCTTTTTTGACCCTGAAATTTTTGAATGACATCTCCTCCCAAACCATTGTGCCAATTTTAATGAAACTTTACCAGAATGTTCCTTGGGTGACCCTCTTCTAAAGTTGTTCAAAAAATTTGGATTGACCCCCAAATATTGGTGTGGCAGGGCGGGGCTTATTTTGACCTCGAAATCTTTGAACCTCATCTCCCCCTGAACCATTGGGCCGATTTCAATGAAACTTTACAAGGATGTTCCTTGGGTGACCCTCATCTAAAGTTGTTCAAGAAATTTGGATTGACTCCCAAATATGGGCTTGGCAGGGCGAGGCTTATGTTGACCCTGAAATCTCTGAACCACATCTCCTGAACCATAGGGCCCATTTTTAGCTCACCTGAGCATGAAGTGCTCAAGGTGAGCTATTGGTATTGTAGAATGTCCGTCATCAGTCGTGTGACGTGCGTCGTCCGTTGTCCACAATTTCTTCAAACATCTTCTTCTCCTAAACCAGTGGGCCAATCTTGATGAAATTTGGCAGAGACGTTCCTTGGGTCAAGCTCTACCAAAGTTGTTCAAATAAATGAAATCCACCCTTAACTTTCCCTTTACCCTTAACAAAAAGGGTGAAAATATGAAAATCTTTAAAAATCTTCTTCTCTGAAACCAGAAGGCAGACAGCTTTCATATTTGGTATGTAGCATTATCTAGTGGACCTCTACCAAGTTTGTTCATATCAAGACCCTGGGGTCATATTTGGGCTTTGCTGGGGCTTAACCCTTTTTGCATGGAATCAAAGAGCGAAAATCTTTAAAAATCTACTTCTCTGTAACCAGATGGCAGACAGCTTTAATATTTGGTGTGTAGCATCACCTAGTGGGCCTCTACCAAGTTTGTTCATATCAAGACCCTAGGGTCATATTTGGGCTTTGCACAGGTGCATCCCTTTATCTCTTATGAGCACGAAGGGTAAAAAAATGAAAATCTTCAAAAATCTTCTTCTATGAAACCAGAAGGCAGACAGCTTTCATATTTGGTATGTAGTATAATCTAGTGGACCTCTACCAAGTTTGTTCATATCAAAACCCTAGGATCATATTTGGGCTCCACCCGGGCGCAACCCTTTTTACATAGAATCAAAGAGCGAAAATCTTTTTAAATCTTCTTTAATCGAAACGAGAGGGCACACAGCTTTCATTTGTGGTATGTAGCATCATCTCGTGGGCCCCTACCAAGTTTGTTCATATCAAGACCCTTGGGTCATATTTTGGCTCCACCCAGGCGCATCCCTTTCAGCCCTTCTGAGCACGATGGGTGAAAATAGGAAAACCTTCAAAAATCTTGTTCTCTGAAACCAGAAGGCAGACAGCTTTCATATTTAGTATATAGCATCATCTTAAGGACCTCTTCCAAGTTTGTTCATATCAAGACCCTGGGGTCACATTTGGGGTCTACCCTGGTGCATCCCTTTTTATATAGAATCAAAGAGCAAAAAGGCATATCTGTCTTGCTCTTCGCTGAAAATGTTCCATGGTATTGATCTTAGGCAATTATCTTCTTTTTGACATCTGCCTATCTAATTAATGTGATGTCCCAGGGGTCAAGGAGACTCAGGTGAGTGATCTAGGACCATCTTGGTCCTCTTGTAATAAAACTTAACCAGACTGTTCCTTGGGTGACCCTATACTAAAGTTGTTCAAGAAATTTGGATTGACCCCCAAATATGGGCGTGGCAGGGCAGGGCTTATTTTTACCCCAAAATCTTTGAACAACATCCTCTCCTGAACCATGGGGCTGATTTCAATGAAACTTTACCAGAATGTTCCTTGGGTGACCCTCATCTAAAGTTGTTCAAAATTTTTGGATTGACCCCCAAATATAGGCGTGGCAGGGCGGGGCTTATTTTGACCCCGAAATTTTTGAATGACATCTCCTCCCAAACCATTGTGCCAATTTTAATGAAACTTTACCAGAATGTTCCTTGGGTGACCCTCATCTAAAGTTGTTCAAGAAATTTGGATTGGATGAGATCTATTGACTTGAAATATTGCTATCGACCGATTGCTATTGCAAGGTAAAATATCACAATACAGCGATAGTTAGTCCTTTTGTTACACCCCTAATCATAGGTAAATCTTTGCTATCACAGAGTAGAAAAATAGTATAATGACAGCTGTTCTGTAATATTTTAAAACTCTGCTTGTCCACAGACAAGCAACAATCACAAACCGACTTGTCCATATCTAAAACCTACTTGTCTGTTGAACCTGAAGTGTCTGCAAAATATTGAAAACAATATTGATGTTGCTAAAAAACAACAACAAAAAACAAAAAGCATCCTAGAAATAGATCCACTGTTGACATGGGATTTCATGGAATATCAGAAAACGGCCAACTTTTTAAGAAAATATTTTCTCTAAAGATTTTTTCAGTTGTCTACGGACAACCTAGCCATGAAAATTTGCCTGTGACAAACAGAGACCTATAAAAGTTGACAATACATGCAAACATGCAATGGTGTTCATGGACCTCTCAAATATATGAGCATAACACAGCCTAAGAACAGTTGTTTTTACTGTTACATGACTTTTTAACTGAACTTTCTTAATATTCCAATTTTCTTTATATCTTTTGAAATAGTTTTTAGTCCACAATTATTTCTATTAAAGGGGAGGGATACATGGAAGGAGGGAAGGGGGAAAGATTTCTAGCCATCAAGCAACATTTTATTGATGATGTGGGGGGTTAGGTATTTAGGTAGAGAAACCGAATAGGTGTCAAAGAAATAAAAGTAAGTTCAAATTAAATTATTTATTCAACAAAAAAAAGTTATGATTCACAAAGATAATAGCCTTATCCACAGTAAAACCACTGTAATATTCTTTTATTATTAACAGAAATACAAAATTATTAGGCAATATAGCCGCGCGCATATCGCCACTACGCCTTCAAAATTTTCTGGGGAGAAGCCTGTTATGTATATATAAGGACTTTTTAAAATTCTTGGGAAGTCCTTGTATGATTGAGGAAAGGCCCTTTTTCTGAAATGAGTAAAACTAAATTCTATTACAATTACTTTCTAACATGTTCACAAAACTTTTTCAAATCTTATTTCCAAAATAATTATCTCCAAGAGCATTATTTAATTCTACAATTACCATTTAACAAATTTACAAGTTGATAACTAGTTTGTTTAGAAAAGCCAGTGACGGGACTTTCAGTACTTTGATTTAACATGGGGTTTTTTTTATGCATTTATTTTTTTGTTTAATATTTATTCCCCATATTAATTTCTATGACCTCATTCAGAATTTTATCTTAATTTAAATTCTGGATTAAATAAAAAGAAAAAGAAAAAATATTTTGGGTTGAACATATCAGGGTATGAATCTGGTTAAGAAATGGTGTTCCTGTGGAGAATCATAAACAGTTTTTTTGTGTTTTTTTTTTTTTTATTATTTTTTCTAACTAAAAGAAGTTTTCATGTCCATATGAATTGGATAGTAAGCTTGAGGTAACTGTAACTAGAACAGACAGACTGCCTGTGATGTGTCTTATTCTTTGCAGTAGAAAGATCGCGAAAACTAACATTCTTGCCAATCTTTTGTTTAATAGATATAATCAAAATTCGCATTGGAAGATAAAGATAACTCTAGTTTGACTTGAGCAGATAGTTGTTAAATTGAATTTCTTTTTCCATTTTTTTCGTTGGATTACAGTAAAAATAAGCAATTTTCGGTAAATGAGTCGGCCATTGCATTGACATTTTTGGTGAACGAAATTTTTCGTTCACCAGTGTTATATACTGTGTATGGAAAATCCTGTAGGATCTTAATAGGTTTTAAATAAAGCAGTACCTCTTTAGATTCAATTTAGTAACTCTAAAGACTAAACTCTCAACAAAATCACTGTTTATATCGTTAAATGCATGATACTAGCATTCTTCATCAAGTGAAGATAATGAAAATTACCCTTTAAGGAGGGCCGTTGCAGTTTGGGGTTGGGGGGGGGGATCCTGATATCCGCAAAACAGATGTATGTTTTAGAGCATTCATATGCACAGATATAGTGAAAATATCAACGTAGCTTTCCACGCATAATTTGAAAATATTTACATTTTTCTTCAGATGGTCATGTTTTCGAAAATATCAAAGAGAACTGCTTATTACACTGACCAATCACAATACTGGTGTGCTAAATCAACATATATTAATAGCCATAGATATGGAAAACATAAAAATATAATATACTTTCTAGTAAGAGCATAAATAAGTGACAAGTGGGGCATTTTGCTTTAAGTATTCCTCAAAAATAAAA
Source organism: Fragum whitleyi (assembly GCA_948146395.1). Taxonomy (NCBI): domain Eukaryota; kingdom Metazoa; phylum Mollusca; class Bivalvia; order Cardiida; family Cardiidae; genus Fragum; species Fragum whitleyi. The sequence goes on along the minus strand of OX411544.1, from coordinate 52,847,734 downwards.
AGTGAATATTTTTTTGAAGGCAAAAAAAGCAAGCGCTTATATAAAATGAAATTGAAATATATCAATAGAAAATTAGCACAACTATCGTACAACTGAAATTAATAAAGAAAATTATATGTATCCAGGCACTGTAAGTTGATTTCATAAGTTTGAAATACAGTACCCCCCATAATTTCCTATTCTGATTTGATTTTGTCAAGTCATTGTTATGTCCCCTGATTTCCCAATCAACAATAAAAAACATTTGTAATTTTGATACACTAAGTAATGCCTTTGGCAGCTGTGGGATTTCTCTGACGGGGTTTAAACTAAAATTAAAGGGGGGGGGGGAGTAGTCATTTCACATCATTACCAAAGTTTTGCCGAATTACCCAGTAAAAGACTGAACACCCCATTCCCTCTGGATCCGCCAGTGCACAGTCATTATCCTGATCAAAACATGGGGTTTTCCTCCATAAGCTCATTTTCTATATGAGGCAATTACATATAAATATAATATGTCATTTCAGTTGCCACGGAATTTAAGATGGTTTATTACTCGATTGAAAAAAAAGAAAGAAAAAAAAGGAAAAATGACTTTTGATTGATTTTAAAGATTTTAGAAATCTGTGATTATGTTGAGAATTTGAACCTAATATATTTTATAATGGGTTTGAAACAATTTCCTAAATTTTACATTGACCCCTCATGATTCTGTGGATTACAGCAGAAAAAACAACAGTCTCAGGGCAAAAAAGGGAAAAAAGTAAAATCGCCGGTATCTATACCCGATCTCGGGACTTCTTGGTCAAGGAGCAGACGCAGTTACTCTCGAATACATACACTCTTCAAATAAAACGGAAGCCTTTTCAAACCATTGCTTATTGAAATGTTCAATGTTGGCAAAGCTATTGTTGGAATATTGATAAATCTTATCAAATTATGATTGTTATCGTTTTTATTCTCTCACAAACACACATAAAGGGAATGTTGTAAAGGTGGAAATTTAGAGGGGAGAAATGAATTTTTGATAAGTTGAAATTGTCCCTTTTCTACGCTGTCTTCTTTTCGGTTTTCACAACGTGTAACATAGGTAATGAATGGGATCTTTACAGGCAAAAGGAACATATCATTTTGAATATTTCTAAAAAGAACAGTGAAAAACGAACAGACAGCTAACAGTGCAGAAAAGTAAACTGAAAAGGAGAGAAATCGCATCCAAGTGGCAAAATCTTATTACTTTGGGATATGATTCGTCAACCCGTGTCAGTTTTTACCAAAGTCGTAAATAAAAAGCATATTTTTTCTCCTTTCCAAGCAATGTTCACATAACTGAGTGATGACTACCTTTTTATAAGCATCCGTTATATGATAGTTTTATACTTACAACGATATAACTCAAACTCAAACATTCCCTTTTGGTGATGAAGAGTACGTGACAGTCCTGCGTCCAGGATAACAAAGCGAAGCAAACGTTTAGCTCATGCACATGCCAGCAATGCAGGGTATAAATAGCAAAACGTTTGCTCCGTTTTGTCATCCTGAATGCAGGGCTTATGATAGGTCTATCAACGTTGCCCGTACTTCGTTGGAATAACGAAGCACAAGTGTGAAAAACTCATTAGATACACCTTACACGGTAATGCAGACTACCATTTCTCGGATGATTGTTTGTGATTCGTTATTCTGAACTCATGTCCGGATTCCATTTTGTCCCTCATGATAATTGCCAATCCCTGCAGTACAGGATGCAAAAACATTTGCAAACGTTTAGAAAGTTAATCTTTATTAGCAGTCTTATGTTTCTGGAATGTTTCGCGATCGTTTTAATTATGAATTCAGGACAATCCTGTGTGCAGGTCGGCAAAATTACGATTGTTTGAAAAAAAAGCCTTCCGCTATGCACGTGCAAATTCATATAAAGTTGATTTTAACAAGGCCCCTCCCTCACATTTTTTTTCTACGCGAGTTGTCTCCCCAAAACTGTAACGCCCCACCTTATAAACACAAAATTATCTTGGAATGTCTATACGAGCAAATTTTTGATCGGCGTAAGATTGTCGAGACTTGAAAGCAAAAACAAAGATTGTGTCTGTACACTGTATAGACAGATACTATGTTTTTGATTTAAACCTTTGCTATTGCAACTTGTAGTAATTTGCCGGAAATGTGTGTTTATTGAGGTTGTGAACTCTTGAACTTCTACACACCCCTGATTGACCATACCACACATGATGACCTACTACGATTTTACCTGCCCCTTATGAATGAAGTCTTTGCAGCTGTTTGGGCGAGGTACGTTGTCCGCAGACAACTCTTGTTTAATTCTTTTTTACATAATGGCATCAGATAATTATTCCTTCACAAGACTGAATATTGCCGAATGAGACCAAAACCCTGTAATTACAATTATGAAACAGCGATCTTTTAATTCGGAGGATGGTGGGGACCCCATTCAGATCATACCAGAGCCATAGCAGATAAGTTGAGATAACGTTTAAAAGTCAAAATGCAGAAAGATTGCTGTTTAATCTGCTAAAATATGGGTTGCGCATGTGGAAATTGAATTACCTTTCTGACTGCTATTTTATTAGTTAAGAAAAGAATCATTAGTCTAGACACTATAGTTGCCTGTTTTCTTTTCTCTAGGCTTATCGCTCTCTGACTATTGGTCTGTCTCTGTCTGTCACTCTCTCTACCTTTCTTTTCCTCTCTTTCTCTTTCTTTGAATCTAGAATTTTGACGAGACACTTTCCCTTGATTCTTTTTTACATTTATAATTTCTCTTTTCTGAACGAATTCAATATATCACTTTAGTATGCCAACAGATTCGTTCATCATCAGTACTTTCAGTGCTTTGATTCCTATTGGAACCTATCTGTTAATCTCTGTTACTTGAAGTGCGGAACCAGTGAAAATCAACCAAGCGTAAAGGAAAAATCGATAATCACTAATTAGTAAGGGTCTTATCAATTAGGGACACTGTGTAATTAACAGTATACAACTTCCCAGAATGCTTTTACGCGTCGGTAATCAGTTTTACTGCTCGTTTTGACCCTTTGTTCAGAAAGAAATTAAGCTGTATTGGTGATCAAATTAAAGCGTGTATCGGCAACCTGATAAATTTCTTGAAGGCGTATCGGGGCCGATACACCATAAGGGCCTGGGGAGAACAATGCTATGAATAAATATAGGCACTTACAAGAGTGTTGCCCATAGCCCCCCCCCCCCCCCCAATTAATAAAAGGCAATTTTAATTACCTTTGATATTTAACGTATCCAAGAGAGAGTATTCTATGAAATTACTTAAAGATTACTACCCCTTCCAACCAACATCCCACATTCCCCCTTCCCCCTATCCCCTGCCCCCCCCCCCCCCCCCCCCAAAAAAAAAAATAAAAAAAAAAAGACTTGAAAAAATATTTATGGAGCATCAAAATAATTGTTTCATGCTTTATTTCTTTTCTTGAATCCTCAACTACTAAACATTGATTACTCACTACAACAGCAATACTGCATTGACTAAAACATAGTTTGAAAAAGAGGAATAACTTGAAACAAGCAATTTCACTCTGTCTCACCCCATTAGACTTAGTATAACAATATTTTCTATATACATGTACTGGTTAACCATAACTTGTTTTCTGGTAATAGTTTAACTGAAATGTCTTCTAAATTTCTACAAAATCAAAGTGCTGAAAGCACTGGGTGCATTAAGTTGGAGTCAGTAGTTATTTTGAAAATATGATTATTAAACTTTTTACTTTAAATGAAAGGTAAATCAGGTGGTGAAGCCTAAGATCAGACTGCACAAGTGTGCAGACTGATCTCTGTCTGTACCCCAACCAGAGCAGCAATATTTCGGGTTCAGCAGGACAGGGTTTAAAATCATCATGAGCCTTGTATCTTTCAAATGCATTGCATGCATATTTGACTTGTGATTCCGAAATCACGTAATTAAGGACATTAGTTGTGACTTTGTGACATTCTCTTTGTGGATGAACAAAACATCATAAATCCAGTCTATACAAGCTATATTAAGGATATTTTGGCAACTGTTCGATAATGTGTTCATGATTGATTTCTTCATTTGTTTCAGATTATTGATGAAACTAACATTCTACAAGATGGTACACTGATAGACCTGTGTGGGGCCACGTTGTTATGGAGATCTGCGGCTGGGCTCATAGCATCTCCTGTAAGTAGGTTACAGGTAGTAGCTTCTTGATGCTTATTAGTCCCCTACCGGCGAAAGCCGAAGGGGACTTTAGGTTTGCGCTCCGTCCGTCTGTCCGTCCGTCAATCTGTCCGTCAGTACGGATTTCAGTTTTCCGGATTTCAGTTTTCTGGACTTTTTTTCTTAATCCTTGGAGATATTGAACTGATTTTTGGTATGTGAGTCGGCATCAATGAGTTACAGAGCGAGTTTGAGTTTGGTTCCGGTCCATTGATTTTTGTGGAAGATACGGATGCTGGACTTAGAAATTACCAGGAAATTTCAGTTTTCTGGACTTTTTTTCTTTACCCTTGGAGATATTGAGCTGATTTTTGGTATGTGAGTCCACATCAATGAGTTACAGAACAAGTTTGAGTTTCGTTCTGGTCCATTGATTTTTTTGGAAGATACAGATGCTGGACTTAGAAAATTACTAGGAAATTTCAGTTTTCCAGACTTTTTTTCTTAACCCTTGGAGATATTAAGCTGATTTTTGGTATGTGAGTCGGCATCAATGAGTTACAGAAGGAGTTTGAGTTTGGTTACGGTCCATTGATTTTTGTGGAAGATACGGATGCTGGACTTAGAAATTACCAGGAAATTTCAGTTTTCTGGACTTTTTTTCTTTACCCTTGGAGATATTGAGCTGATTTTTGGTATGTGAGTCCGCATCAATGAGTTACAGAACGAGTTTGGTTTGGGTCCATTGATTTTTGTGGAAGATACAGATGCTGGATTTAGAAAATTACCAGGAAATTGCAGTTTTCTGGACTTTTTTTCTTAATCCTTTGAGATATTAAGCTGATTTTTGGAATATGAGCTAGCATCAATGAGTTACAGAAGGAGTTCGAGTTTCGTTCAGGTCTATTGATTTTCGTGGAAGTTACGGATGCTGGACTTAGAAATTTCAAGGAAATTTCAGTGTTCCTGACTTTTTTTCTTAACCCTTGGAGATATTGAGCTGATTTTTGGTATGTGAGACTGCATCAATGAGTTACAGAGCCAGTTTGAGTTTGGTTCCGGTCCACTGATTTTATGTGGAAGATACAGATGCTGGACGTAGAAAATTACCAGGAAATTTCAGTTTTCCAGACTTTTTTTCTTTACCCTTGGAGATATTGAGCTGATTTTTGGTATGTGAGTCTGCATCAATGAGTTACAGATCATGTTCGAATTTGTTTCCGGTCCATTGATTTTTGTGGAAGATACAGATGCTGGATTTAGAAAATTACCAGGAAATTTCTGAATTTTTTTTTTCATTATCCTCAGAGATACAGAGGTGATACATAAAATCTGATATAACTAATATTTTGGACAGGTAGTTATACCTTTACTACCAAAAAAGATACTGTTCTAGGGATATATATATTAATCCGGTAGGGGACTTGGTATTGCCATGCAATACTTCCAAATGCTTGTTGGAATCGGAATCATTCTAATTCACTGGCTCATTGATCCAATCAGGACAAATTTATTGTATAATGCCGGCCCCTGCATTGTAAGATTCGGGGCATATTGTGTTACCATTTTATGTCTGTCTTTTGGTCTGTATGTCTGTCTGTCTGCTTAACTTAACATACAAATTTACTTCAATACTATTCAAGATACAGTGTTCATATATGGTATGATGATAGATCTCCATAGTGCCCATATACATATACCACGGTAAAGGAAATGTGACAAGGTCAGGGTGAATTGTCAAGGTCAAAGATTTAAAAAAATCTGTGTCATGGGCATTGTTGTTTCACTAACACATCTTGTTTGTCTTGATGATATGGATGTAAGATATAGCAGGTTATTATGAAAATATCAGTAATTATCTTTTGTATTCAATAATTAGATGATATTAAATGAGTCATGGAATACTGAATTTATTAAACGAGCCATTTATAAACAGATAAAAACGATGCTACGCCGAGTTTTTATATGTTTATTGATGACGAGTTTAATAAATTCTGTATTTCATTAGCACAAATTTTATATTCTATTTATAATATGACCCGAATTTTTGCGAAAAATCGTCAAAAATTTTGAAATTCAAAGTTTCTATTTTCCACAAAACTTATAACGCCATTTAAAACTGACATCCCAATATGCACATTATGACGTCATTTTCGCCGTTGCAAAATAGCGTTGCTATTTGCTCTGAGCTCATTTGAATATTTATTCCACTAGTGTAATAACACCTGTGTAATATCAAAATTATTCAACGGGTTTATTTCACTCCTGAGACCTAGGTCATATTAAAAAATAATCATACAGTTGAATCAGCTCCATTCCAATCAAATTAACTAGCTTTCTGCACAAAACACTTGTTTTTTAGAACAAATAGTTTCTCCTGTATAAGATTCTGGTTAAATTAAGCAAAAAGTTGACAATTTACAGTTTTAATTCATTGGATTCCAATATGTTTACTTCATAATTATCATAAATTTCCAGATGTTTTATGCAAGTATATACACAACAACAACAACAACAACACAAGAATATACACAACACTATCAATCACTTGGTAGAGCCTTTATCTTGATATCTTTCAGAGTGAGCGGGAGTTTGAAAACATGGTGGATGACCTGAATGCAGGAAGACCTCAGTGTCCAGTGGGTCTGATGACCCTTGTGTTACCCAGAAAAGGGACTTTAGGGATCAATGATAAACAGCCCTTTGTGTATATTAAATGTGGGCATGTACATGGTCAACATCAATGGGGCCAGGCTAATGATAATGACGGCAGAACATGTCCACTCTGTCTTACAGTAAGTTGGGAACTGATACAAGTGCATTAAATTTGTCAACTTCAGTGGGACAAACCAGATAATAATGTTGGCGTATAATTGGCGTAATAGTGATCTTGGAACTAATGCATGTACATGATCAACAACTGCAGGGTCAGTTGAATAAAAGAAAAAAGATCAGCTAAATACAGCAATACCTTTTTATACACCCGAAGAGTCGTATTATGTTATGGCCTCGGTTGTCTGTACGTCCGTTAGCAGTTTTTTGTGTGCGCAACTCCTCCTAAACTACCAATGGGATAGAGCTGACACTTGGCACAATTACTCCCTATGATGTCTAGTTGTGCATAAGACCTTTGAAATTCAAATCACTCCAGTTATTTTCTGAGAAATCTTGAATTATCTGCCCTTGAATATAACCAAAATCACTTTTTTTGTGTGTGCGCAACTCCTCCTAAACTATCAATGGGAATAAGCTGAAACTACACACAATTACTCTCCATGATGTCTAGTTGTGCAAAATACCTTTGAAATTCAAATCACTCCAGTCATCCCTGAGAAGTCTTGAATTATCTGCTCTTAAATTTAACGAAAATCACTATTTTTTGTGTGTGCAACTCCTCCTAAACAATTAACGGGAATGAGCTGAACTTAGACACAATTATTCCCTATGATGTCTAGTTGTGCATGAGACCTTTGAAATTCAAATTGCTCCAGTCATTCCTGAGAAAATCTTTAATAATCTGCCCTTGAATTAAACGATAATCACTGTATTTTTTGTGCAACTCCTCCTTTACTATCAATTGAAATGAACTGAATCTAGTCACAATTACTCCCTATGGTGTCTAGTTGTGCATAAGACTTGTCAATTTTAAAATGCTCCAGTCCTTCTTGAATTATCTTGGACTATATGCCCTTGAGTTGATGAAAAACAAAATTTCTTGTCAGCTCATTTTCTCCTACATTTTTCATGGGAATGAAAGGAAACTTGTAACAATGACTCTGTAGGTTGTCTATTTCAGCTGTGGACAAAATATATTTTCATATTTAAAGTAGTTCCTGTTTTATCTGCCCTTTACTTCACAAAATAGTTTAAAATTACAGATTTTTTTTGTGCGTGTTTGTGCACAACTCCTACAAATTTAATTGGATTGAAATGAATCTTGCCATAATGTAACCCTGATATTTGGTTAAGCATAAGACTTCAGAAATTTAAAAAGCTTGGGTCTTTCTTGTATTATCTGCCCTTGAATTGATTGAAATTCACTATATTTCTTTTGTGAGCAACTTGTCACACTTTGAATTTGAATGAACTGAAACTTGCAAAATAACTGTTTGGCATATAGTTGTGCATAAAATTATTTTCAATTTTCTCTGGCACCAGTTGTCTGTCTGTCTGTTTGCAATATTTATAGCTATCATTCAAGCTCACGTTACTGACAAGCCAAGGTTACTGACAAGCCTCATTGGGCGTATATGTGCCGCCCTGCGAAGCTCTTGTTATTATTATACGCCCGAAGGGTCGTATCATGTAAACGCCCGAAGGGTCGTGTGTCCGTTTGGCTGTCCGTTAGCAATTTTTTGTGTGCACAACTTCTCCTTAACTATCAATGGGAATGAGCTGAAACTTGGCACAAATACTCTCTACCATGTCTAGTTGTTCATATGACCTTTGAAATTCAAATTGCTCTTGTCATTCCTGAGAAAATCTTGAATTATCTGCCCTTGAATTGAACGAAAATCACTGTTTTTTACTCCTCCTAACCTATCAATGGAAATGAGCTGAAACTAGACACAATCACTCCCTATGATGTCTAGGCGTGCATAAGACTTTTGAAATTCAAATCGCTCCAGTCATTCCTGAGAAAATCTTTAACTATCTGCCCTTGAATTTAACAAAAATCACTGCTTTTTGTGTGCATCTCCTCCTTAACTCTTTATTAAATGAGCTGGAACTAGACACAATTACTCTCTTTGATGTCTAGTTGTGCATAAGACTTGTCAATTCAAAATGCTCCAGTCATTCTTGAGTTATCTTGAATTATCTGCCCTTGAGTTGAAGAAAAACAAAATTTCTTGTCAGCTCATTTTCTCCTACATTTTTGATGGGAATGAAAGGAAACTTGCCACAATGACTCTGAGGATGTCTTTTTGTGCTTAGGACTAATTTTATTTTCATATGTAAAGTAGTTTCTGATTTATCTGCCCTTTACTTCACAAAATGGTTTAAATTTACAGGTTTTTTTTGTGTGTGTGTGTGTTTGTGCACAAATTTAATTGGATTAAAATAAATTTTGTCACAGTATAACCCTGATACTTGTTTGAGCATAAGACTTCAGAAATTCAAAAAGCTTGGGTCTTTCTTGTATTATCTGCCCTTGAATTGATTGAGGTTCACTATATTTCTTTTGTGAGCAACTCGCTACACTTTGAATTTGAATGAACTGAAACTTGCAAAATGACTGTTTGGCATATAGTTGTGCATAAAACCATTTTCAATCTACACTCAAAACGTTATACTATTTTATGGCCCCAGTCGTCCATCCGTCTGTTTTCAATTTTTTAAGCTATCATTCAAGCTCGCATAACTGACAAGCCAAGGTTACTGACAAGCCCCTTCAGGCGTATATGTGCCGCTCTGCAAAGCACTTGTTTGAAAAAAAAGCTTTGGAAACATTGTGGATGTTGAAGAAAATGCTTCTTTAATTATATACTTACTTATTAAATGCACTAATGAAATGAAAATTCAAGAAATTACTTGAAGTTTTCAATTGTTGCAAATAGTTTCAACTTAAGACATACAGATCTCATTGACATTACAATTGATGTGTCATGCAGGGATAAAAATACATTGTTATCCCATTTCTGCTCAATCCCATTTTGATGCCAATCAAGAAATTTAAGGAATAGCTTGAAACCAGCATTCCTTTTGTTTTCATACATACATAATGTTTTTTCTAAATTCTATGATCTAAAGATTGTCTTAAACTTTTGTAGAAATCGGAGCAGTCTTAAAGTTTGTGATCTGGTAATAGGGTTAACAGTTTCTAGTTGGTTCAGTACATAAGCACAGTGGAACCTCTGAATCTACACTTCTGATAAAAGTATCTCACAACTTAATTGAAATTGACAAAAAGCACTAATTAGTCCCCTACCGGTGTTCACACCGGAGGGGACTATAGGTTTGCCCTCTGTCTGTCCGTCCGTCCATCCGTCTGTCCGTCCATCCGTCCGTCTGTCCGCTCAAATCTGGATCCCGCGAAAACTTAATAACTAAGCAAGCGTTTTTGATGAAAGTTGGTATATGACTAGATGGCAATGTGTAGATTATGCACATCATTTTATTTTTGTTTTTCGACTTAAATTGAGGTTGCTATGGTTACAGAAATAGTGAAAATATGGCCAAAAATGGGATCCTGCGATAAGATAATAACTAAGCAAGCTTGTTTGATGAGACTTGGTGGCAATGTGTAGATTATGCACATCATTTTATTTTTGTTTTTAGACTAAAATTGTTGTTGCTATGGTTACGGAAATAGTGAAAATATGGCAAAAAATATTGGATCCTGCGATAAGTTAATAAGTAAGCAAGCTAATTTGATGAGACTTGGTATATGACTAGATGGCAATGTGTAGATTATGCACATCATTTTATCTTTGTTCTTTGACAAAAAGTGTGGTTGCTATGGTAGCGGAAATAGTGAAAATATTGCAAAAAATGGATCCTGCAATAACTAATAACTAAGCAAGCTAACTTGATGAAACCTGTTTTAAAATGTAAAAAAATTTATAAGCCATGTTAGTCAGGGTGGTGATGCAGCAGTATTAATTACCTCCAGTGAAAGTTCTCATTTCTTACCAACAAGACTGAAGAAAAACATCTTGGATCAGACAAGGTAACTGTTATTGATACTATTTCTTGCATCTGTCTATTGCTTGCATGAATTGTATAGTGGGCACAGCAGAGACAACAACTCATGTAAGTCTTGTTTAACCCTTTCCAAAACAAGACCTGGTTTTGATGTCCCTGATAGAATTGGCGTGGGAAAACATTGAGACAAACGAAGCCGGTAGGGGACTTTATGTGTTGCATACAACACCAGATACTTGTTGAATTAAAGAATAGCTACCTCCTGTTAATAGCAAGTTCTGGTTAATAGCAACAAAAGGGTTGACAAATTGAAGTTGCTATTAACACAATTCCACTGTATAATATTGTATTCATTATTTTCAGGTTAGTCCATTCGTAAAGTTGAAGATGGGTGGAGAGTTGAGTCTATATGTTGATAATGAACATCCAACACATTGTTTCAGTCCCTGTGGTCATATGGATTCAGAAAAAACAGTCAAGTTAGTATAGAATAAAGAATAGTTATAGGTTATCCTTTGACATATTGAACCTGGAACATTCATAGCTTTCCTTTGCATGAGGTTCAAAGATCAGTTGGTACATATGTATGACTCATTACAAAATAGCTGTAACTGTCTATATGCTTATAGGCAGTTACAGCTGTTTTGTACTGAGTCATAAGTATATATGCAGGATTAATGTAGTGAAAGATTCTTTTTTGACCTATTATTTTGGAGTAGTAAGATCAATTTTCCAAAAAAGAAGTTTAGTTTTGTCTAGAGTAAAAATTCATTTTCCCCACTCAAATGGTGAAAAAAGTATTCTTTTGTATTTGAATTCTGAATTAAAGATTTCATTTCATTTATAGATATTTCATAAGCAAATATTTGAAGATAAAAAGAATATCAGTACTTGCAAATACATTGGAACTACAAAGCCAAGAAAGAATCATTGTAAATTTCAATAAGCTATTTTTCATGAAGCCTCTTTGGAATATTTAGAAAATAACAATTTCACATCTAACAGAGTTAGATTTCTTAATACATCCTCATATATACATGTACTGAATAACAAAAATGAAGCATCACCCTTTCAATGAAAAATAATTCTGCCAATAAACTTCTTTCAATCAATTATGCCAAACTTTTTCTTACAGATACTGGTCTCAGGTTGCAGTCCCCCATGGTTGTCAAGGTTTTCACGCCATTTGTCCATTTTGTGCCACGCCTTTAGACGAGGACCCGTGTATCGTTAAACTTATTTTCCAAGACTATACAGACTGATAAACGTACACAGAAACAAGCTTTCCATGTACATCATGAAGATGGAGTGGTGAACCTTCACAAATGTGTCTACCGTATTTTCTGTAATAAAGGGCTCTTCTCGATAGTAGCTCTCTCCTTTTTACCATGAGGAAGCTGCCCTGTATTCAGGTTGATAAAATGGGCAAACTACTTGCAAATTATACATAGCTTTGCATGCAAAGTGATGTATAATTTGCAAACTGTTTGCGCGTTTTAGTCATCCTGAATGCAAGGCTGTATATGGATTTTGGGAGTCAGTCTTTCTTCTCTAATTTGAGACTAATTCCCTGTAAACAATCAATTTAGTAAGAGCTTGGAGGAAAATCAACTGAAATACTAATTCAAGATGATTTCCCTCCAACTAATTATTTAAATCATTATATGCAAAAAGACGTGAATTTGATACACAATTTGCTTCAAAAAATGGGACAAAATACAGGCTCTGAGCTTATGTTTTGGACCGCTCTTGGTAATGTTAGAAGAAACTCATTATGTGTCTTTTAATACAAAGATTACAAACAGATTGTTACCATGGTAGACTTTTATAAAGGTTTATCTATTCAAATGTGGTACTGTGTACACTTTTTCCTGTGATTTTCACTTTGCTTCAGCCAAAAAATAGGTGCTTGTTTGCTCTTCTTTAAGAAAGTAAGACCTTTTATACATGAAGGGACTGTCTTGCAAAACCAGCTCTGATATCGGGGTACAAGAATGTTTGAAGAGGTTTTGGCTTATTTTAAGGAAAATGTGTAGTTTTGTAAAATATTATATACATTATTTGAGAGATATTGTTTAGGTTATGAGAAAATTTAGGTTTAATTGTGTATATTAGAAATGTGATAAATTCTGATTTTACAGGGTCAATTTCTAATGTTCGTGAACCTCATTCTCAATGTGGAGAATTCTATTTGTTTGCCTTATTTAATGTTTCCTTACACAAGCATGGACAGTCTTTACATGTATAATTGGTCTGAAATAATTTTTTACTAAAACTTTTTTTTTACATTCACTGCTGCTACAGCTCTTGCCAAAGAGTTTGGCTTATAGAAGCAAATTGGCTGTTTTGTCCTTGTCACAATTATTCCAGGGTTTCAAAGATATGTCAATGGGTTATCTTTGTGTGAAAATTGGACAAAAACAAACACACAATCAAATAAGTAGAAATGAATAAATGTTTATGGTAAAGAAATCTTTTCACAAACATTTGGAGTTTTAAATGCTACTGAAAAAAAAAACTTTTTGGGCTAGAATAACTTTCAACTACGAGGTGCTTATTGATATGATGTCAGTTAAAAGCTTTAAATGTCTAAAAAAAATTGAAGCTGAACAAGTAAGTTATACTTGCAACCATAAGTTTCTCAATCTCAATCAAAAATTCAATGGTCAAGTAAGGTTTGCAACTAGAGTCCAATTTATTAGTTTTTAAAGTTAACACCAGATAAAAGATTGCATTTGTTACTAATTTACAAGTCTATTTCCTCAAAACCCTAGTTACAATGATATATCTTTGAGCCCTTTTGATCACTTCACTTTCTTCACAATTTAGACAGGGCCCAGTGATTAAATGTCTTTCTTAGATATTGAAGGTTTTGAGTGTCAGATAGCATATTCTATATTGGAGATAAGGGCAATGTTGTCTAAAGGGCCAATTTCAATACATTGTTCATAAGTCAAAATTGCTCAAGCGACCACTTTTATTAAGTGACCATTTTTATTAAGTAAAATCTCTGAAAATGCGCACATTCTTCAATGAAAAATTGGTTATCATTGATCTTATGATGTTGGAATCCAATAAAATCCTCTCAATGAGACGATTCTTATGGGTTCCAACATCATAGGGTTTAGTATGAATTATGCGACAAACTACATACGATATCTAAATGACCTTATTTATCTATCCTGAAATATTGTATTTAGCGACCATTTCCATAAGCAACCACTTTTTAGTGGTCCCCTTAGTGGTTGCTTAACTCAGTTGCAATGCAGTAGGCATTGCAACTGTGTTGCCCAACTACTGGAATGGTATTATAAATGACTCTGAAGATGAATTGATTTCATTATTCCTAGATAAGTTTCTGACATATAGAATAGGTTTAACATGTATTATCTGAATACATTCCATGATATTAAATATGTTGCTCTTGAGTGGATGGTAATTCAAACTGAGTGGATCAGTATATTAGATTTAGATATGGTTAAGAGTATAGTTAAGATTTTTTGACACGAGATTGACTTTTATGAAAATTTGTTTGGATATCAATAAATGTTACATCTGATCAATTATGATTGATTATATATCAAATAGTGTTTGTATACTTAATCCTATGAAAGGATGTGCAATTAGGAGTGAAAATGATCAGGGTCAAAGATTATGAAATTTGTCTCATTCTAAACTGAGAATTATCTGAAATTTAAAATTTTGATAAATGTATAAAAAAAGAAATATAAGTTGTTTTTTTATAATAACTAATTAATATTATCTTTGAAGTTCATACATCTATATTAATATAACAACAGAATTGCAGCTTTAATATCAAGATGAAATTTGAGAACATTTTGAGTTAAGAGCTAGAAAAGTATCATACTCACAGGCCCAAACCCAGATCTTTGTCTCTAGAGCATTATAACTGAATATCAGGGCCCCTAGATTATAGATTTTTTGTCATGCCCAGGTGCAAATTTTCTGACCTATCATCTTGAGATTAAAGCTTTAACTCTATAGTAACACTGTAATTAACATATAGAGACCGTAAAAGATAACATTAATAAGTTGTTATGAATATATTATATTTTTTGTTTAGGGGGTATATTGGGGGTATATTGCTTTGCACTTGTCAGTCAGACAGTCTGTCAGTCAGTCCGTCCACAGACTTTCTTTTCTGTCCGGAGCATATCTAAAAAAGTATGCAAGCTCTTACCAGGAACCTTCACAGGTGGATAGATCTCATTAACGGGAGGTGCAGTGCACAAGAACCATATCTCTGCTCAAATTTTTTTGAATTATTTCCCTTTGTTGATTGACAAAGAATAGTCCATTGACCTGCTCTTATGAAGGGCATAAATGCTTTACAAACATCTCTTGTTTCATTTAAAGAATGAGAAAAGTTTTATAATCTAGGGACTAGAAGTTTACTTTATCAATTTATGATAAAAATAGTATTTATCTCAGATTATGATACATACATGTATTTGAAAATTAATGACAGTTTGTGTAAATGGTCATTTTGCTTTGTTATAGATATGTAGTACAGTTAACAACATCGTAAAATTGACAAGGTGAATGCTTTTGGAATGATTTAGGAATGAAATTGAATGAGTGTGGCGAGCGAGTTTTGAGTGAATTTAATGGGAGGTAATCCAATATTGCAAATTTTGTTCAGGATGAACAAAATTAGCGATATTGATTACCTCCCTTTAATAAAATATGCAGACAAGTTCTTTAAATAGCTTCATATTATTTCAAGAACCTAAAAGACGCTTACAATTTGAATAATGTCAGTGAAATCATTATTTTTCTCTATCAAAATTTATTTTGAATGACGTTTTGGATTCTATATTTATCAATGGGTTTGAGTATTTTTGAATGGTTTGAGTGAGTGTTTGGAATGAATGATTGGAGCGCTGAGTGAGCGATTAAGAATGGTTTTGATTGAGATGAGTGTCAATTTCACAATGTTACTATCTGTAAGAAATGTCGATTTTTATGATTTTTTGTTCACTTTGTTGATTTTGCCTGTGTCAATAACAGTACCTCATTAGTTCTGTTTTGTTGACCTAATTAGTATTTTATCATCTTTAGTTGATTGAAATCTTGTAACTTCAACTCAAAATAAAGCTGGAGTTACAAGGTTTTGGTCTTCAAATGATGATGTGATTGTTTACTACTAATACCTCATGCCTACAACTTAATTTAGTCATGGTAACAAAGAAATAGTGCCTGGTTAGGCTTCAACTTACAAATTACTGTTACAAAATATAAATTATCAATTTTAACCCTTGCTATTGTAATTTTTTGCTTTGCAAAATTGCATTTGATTCAAATTACTGTAAGCTCTGAATGCACTTATTGTGAATCAAAAAATAATTCAAAGCTATCTATTTAAAGCTAATCTGGTTTAAAAAGGATAATCAGGTGGTGTTGACTAAGATCAGACTGCACATGTGTGCAGACTGATCTTTGTCTTTACCTCCTGCCACAGAGGGAATATTCCAGGTTTAGCATGACAAGGCTTAATGAAAAGGATTAGCAAGTGTCTATGATTGAATGCTCTTTGCTTTTGGTCAGTAAAGTTAAAGAAAAATTGATAAACACATTTTTATATTTAATATCAAGGATGTAACTACCATTACAAAGTTAGGTGAGGAAAGTGGATGGCATTCATCTTTTGTCATAGTCCACATTTCGTCTTAATCCTATATATTCTTTGGTGGTCACCTTCTGACTGCGTAATAATTTCAAAATCCTAATTACGTCCATGAATGTGTTGATGATTTTACTATGTTTTATACATGAATTAGTAAAGTTTGTATTACCTTAGTTGTTTGCTATAAGACAATGCAATTTCTTTTACAAATTAACAAAATCCTTCATTCTGTCTCATTTGGTATTAATCTCTCTTGTAATAGAAAAACCTAGTAACTACATCTTGAACTAAACTGCAATAGAACTTCTTATTCATTTCTTTTTGACCCTTTTCCATTTTTAGCTCACCTGAGCTCAAAGTGCTCAAGGTGAGCTATTGGGATGGTAGAATGTCCGTCGTCTGTCGTCAGTCGTCCGTCGTGCATCGTTTGTCATCCACAATTTCTTTAAACATCTTCTCCTCCAAAACCAGTGGACCAATCTTGATGAAACTTGGCAGGGATGTTCCTTGGGTCAAGCTCTACCAAAGTTGTTCAAATAAATGAAATCCACCCTTAACTTTCCCTTTACCCTTAACAAAAAGGGTAAAAATATGAAAATCTTTAAAAATCTTCTTCTCTGAAACCAGAAGGCAGACAGCTTTCAAATTTGTAGCATCATCTAGTGGACCTTTACCAAATTTGTTCATATCAAGACCCCTGGGGTCATATTTGGGCTTTGCCCGGGCCCAACCCTTTTTAGATGGAATCAAAGAGCGAAAAAACTTTAAAACTTCTTCTCTGTAACCAGATTGCAGACAGCTTAAATATTTGGTGTGTAGCATCACCTAGTGGACCTCTACCAAGTTTGTTCATAACAAGACCCTTGGGTCATATTTGGGCTTTGCACGGGTGCATCCCTTTATCTAAGAATCAAAGAGCGAAAAAACTTTAAAACTTCTTCTCTGTAACCAGATTGCAGACAGCTTAAATATTTGGTGTGTAGCATCACCTAGTGGACCTCTACCAAGTTTGTTCATAACAAGACCCTTGGGTCATATTTGGGCTTTGCACGGGTGCATCCCTTTATCTATGAGCACAAAGTGTAAAAAATTGAAAATCTTCAAAAATCTTCTTCTCTGAAACCAGAAGGCAGATAGCTTTCATATTTGGTATGTAGAATCATCTAGTGGACCTCTACCAAGTTTGTTCATATCAAGACCCTGGGGTCATGTTTGGGCTTTGCCCCGGCCCAACCCTTTTTACATAGAATCAAAGAGAGAAAATCTTTAAAAATCTTCTTCTCTGTAACGGGATGGCAGACAGCTTTAATATTTGGTGTGTAGCATCACCTAGTGGACCTCTACCAAGTTTGTTCATATCATGACCCTTTGGTCATATTTGGGCTTTGCAAGGGTGCATCCCTTTATCTCTTATGAGCACGAAGGGTGAAAAAATGAAAATCTTCAAAAAATTTCTTCTATGAAACAAGAAGGCAGACAGCTTTCATATTTGGTATGTAGCATAATCTAGTGGACCTCTTTCAAGTTTGTTCATATCAACAATATTTGGGCTCCACGCTTTTTACATAGAATCAAAGAGCGAAAATCTTTTAAAATTTTTTTTAATCGAGGGCACACTGCTTTCATTTTTGGTATGTAGCATCATCTTCTGGGCCCCTACCAAGTTTGTTCATAACAAGACCCTTGGGTCATATTTGGGCTTTGCACGGGTGCATCCCTTTATCTAAGAATCAAAGAGCGAAAAAAATTTAAAACTTCTTCTCTGTAACCAGATTGCAGACAGCTTAAATATTTGGTGTGTAGCATCACCTAGTGGACCTCTACCAAGTTTGTTCATAACAAGACCCTTGGGTCATATTTGGGCTTTGCACGGGTGCATTCCTTTATCTATGAGCACAAAGTGTAAAAAATTGAAAATCTTCAAAAATCTTCTTCTCTGAAACCAGAAGGCAGATAGCTTTCATATTTGGTATGTAGAATCATCTAGTGGACCTCTACCAAGTTTGTTCATATCAAGACCCTGGGGTCATGTTTGGGCTTTGCCCCGGCCCAACCCTTTTTACATAGAATCAAAGAGAGAAAATCTTTAAAAATCTTCTTCTCTGTAACGGGATTGCAGACAGCTTTAATATTTGGTGTGTAGCATCACCTAGTGGACCTCTACCAAGTTTGTTCATATCATGACCCTTTGGTCATATTTGGGCTTTGCAAGGGTGCATCCCTTTATCTCTTATGAGCACGAAGGGTGAAAAAATGAAAATCTTCAAAAAATTTCTTCTATGAAACAAGAAGGCAGACAGCTTTCATATTTGGTATGTAGCATAATCTAGTGGACCTCTTTCAAGTTTGTTCATATCAACAATATTTGGGCTCCACGCTTTTTACATAGAATCAAAGAGCGAAAATCTTTTAAAATTTTTTTTAATCGAGGGCACACTGCTTTCATTTTTGGTATGTAGCATCATCTTCTGGGCCCCTACCAAGTTTGTTCATAACAAGACCCTTGGGTCATATTTGGGCTTTGCACGGGTGCATCCCTTTATCTAAGAATCAAAGAGCGAAAAAACTTTAAAACTTCTTCTCTGTAACCAGATTGCAGACAGCTTAAATATTTGGTGTGTAGCATCACCTAGTGGACCTCTACCAAGTTTGTTCATAACAAGACCCTTGGGTCATATTTGGGCTTTGCACGGGTGCATCCCTTTATCTATGAGCACAAAGTGTAAAAAATTGAAAATCTTCAAAAATCTTCTTCTCTGAAACCAGAAGGCAGATAGCTTTCATATTTGGTATGTAGAATCATCTAGTGGACCTCTACCAAGTTTGTTCATATCAAGACCCTGGGGTCATGTTTGGGCTTTGCCCCGGCCCAACCCTTTTTACATAGAATCAAAGAGAGAAAATCTTTAAAAATCTTCTTCTCTGTTACGGGATGGCAGACAGCTTTAATATTTGGTGTGTAGCATCACCTAGTGGACCTCTACCAAGTTTGTTCATATCATGACCCTTTGGTCATATTTGGGCTTTGCAAGGGTGCATCCCTTTATCTCTTATGAGCACGAAGGGTGAAAAAATGAAAATCTTCAAAAAATTTCTTCTATGAAACAAGAAGGCAGACAGCTTTCATATTTGGTATGTAGCATAATCTAGTGGACCTCTTTCAAGTTTGTTCATATCAACAATATTTGGGCTCCACGCTTTTTACATAGAATCAAAGAGCGAAAATCTTTTAAAATTTTTTTTAATCGAGGGCACACTGCTTTCATTTTTGGTATGTAGCATCATCTTCTGGGCCCCTACCAAGTTTGTTCATATCAAGACCCTTGGGTCATATTTGGGCTCCACCCGGGCGCATCCCTTTCAGCTCATTTGAGCATGATTGGTGAAAATAACTAGAATGTAGCATCATCTAGTGGACCTCTACCAAGTTTGTTCATATCAAGACCCTGGGGTCACTTTTGGGGTCCAGCCAGGTGCATCCCTTTTTATATAGAATCAAAGAGCAAAAAGGCATATCTGTCTTGCTCTTCGCTGAAAACGTTCCATGGTATTGATCTTAGGTAATTATCTTCTTTTTGACATCTGCCTATCTAATTAATGTGATGTCCCAGGGGTCATAGAGACTTAGGTGAGCGATCTAGGACCATCTTGGTCCTCTTGTTTTACTTAATTGATTTACTTTTTGACAGGCAAGAACTCTATAAGAATCAAGATGTTAATTCTGTTTTCAGTTTTTAAAGAAACTAAAAGTATGGTATTTTATAAGCCACGATAATATCGAGAGAAAGAAAAATTCCGTAAAAGAAATTATTCTACCCCCAATTATGTGTTTTTTTCGCAATAAAGAAATAGTATTTTTGAATTTCTTATGTTTGAGGCAAGCAAGCAATTACATTTATGGTTAAAGATGGTTGAAGATTATTGGAGGGGATAGAGTTCAGGGACCCGTTTTACTATCCATCTTATGATCATTTTTTGCGTAAGTCAAAAATTAGAGTTGCTTCTACAGTGGAAACTAAATATGGGATTCTGCCATGCATAATCTCATTGGAATCGTCTTTAGAAGATGATTCCTATGAGATATTGTTAGGCAGAATCTAACAGTCAATGAAAACACCAGGTACGATTTGTGAATTTGATTCACGATTAATTTTGTCGTAAGAATTTTAGTAGAAAGGGCTTCTGGTGAATGATGATAAATATCCCCCGATTTTATTAATGCATTGTTGATGGGTCACCAAAATGCCATATCTACAGCTTTTTTGTAGCCATACATTGATGGCTCAGTGTAAATAAGTTGTAAATGCCTATATAATAATAGGCAGTTACTACTGTTACACACTTAGCCATCAATGAATGATATTTTCTTTTGCCTGCCGATGACTTGTAGCTAGCCTGTGTTCAAATTACCTAGCTGTTCACATGTTGATTTTTCTTGCTCATTACTGGTTTAAGGGCACACTTCGTTGGTTATTATATACAAGTATTGCTTGCGTCATTTAGAGTTGCTTTGTTTAATTGTTGACATTTTAGGACATGAAAATCTTAGAAATTTTCCACTTTGGAAGAAGTTCAAAAAGTTTATTATCAAATGAGGGCTGTTTTATCCCATTTGAGTGTATTAATAAAGGAAAAGTTCTTAAATATGGTAAAATTATAAAAAGATGATATTGAATTAAAGAATACTGAATGTAATGGATATCAAGTATGTTTATTGTTATGTTCTTCTTACTATGGTCTCTGTAAATTATTTTTGTACATTGTATTATGTTTACATTGATATTTTGTATATTTCTGTTATGTTTCTTACCCATTGTGAAGATTTTGAATAAATTGCCCGTATATTCAGTGTAGATATTGAGGGCTCAGCGCAAATATAAATATAAAGGGAGTTACAACTGTTTTGTGCTGAGCCATCCATATTAGCTCGGCTCTTCTTTAGAGATAACCTTAGGTCTTGCTATAGCCTTAGCCTTGTTGTGGAAGTGGTTGTTGTGTGAAAACTTTGACATCTTGATACCATTAAACTCTAATGGAGGCCTAACAGCAGAACATAGGAACCCATCATTCGGAAAACCACTCAGCCAATCTCTTGATCAACCTTGGATGTACATAGACGGATTATTTTAAAAAATTACGGGAAAACCTTGGAAAAACTGGATGACATCTGGTAAAATGGGGTTAGCCCTCGAAACTTTGAATGAAAACATTCGACGTTGCCAACACTACTACTACAGTTAAATCACTGATGTGAGACCATCGTATCCTTATACAAATATCTTTAGATTATTAAATAACAGCTGAAAATTCTTAATTTTTGAGAATGATTCATCATTCTCAAAAATTAAGATTTTTCAGCCGTTATTTACTGTAAAAAATATCAATTTACAGATAGCACCAGTTGTTTCTGCGCTAGTTTTTCTTACACTGTTTCGGCCTAACTAAACTCACAATTTTTAGCTCACCTGAGCACGAAGTGCTCATGTGAGCTATTGTGATCACCTTTCGTCCGGCGTCCGTCCGTCGGTCGTCGGTCGTCGTCCGTCGTCCGGCGTCCGTCAACAATTTCTTTAAACGACATCTCCTCCTAAACTACTAGGCCAATTAACACCAAATTTTACAGAAATGTTGCTTAGGTGGTCCCCTTCAAAAATAGCTAAAAGAATTGAAATCCATGAAAAACTCTGGTTGCTATGGCAACAAAAGGTGAAATTTTAAGAAAATCTTTAAAATTCTTCTTCTTCTCAACCAGTAGTCCTACAGACTTAAAACTTGGCATGGATGATCAGTTCATAGACCTAAATTAAAATAGCTAAAATCATATCTTTTGGGCAACCAGGTGCGGAGCACCAGGGGGGAGGGGGTAGTTAATTGGGTAAATTTTGTAATCTTTAAGCTTCTTCTTCTTTGGAACCAGAAGCCCTACAGACTTGAAAATTGGCATGGATGATCAGCTCATAGACCTTAATAAAAATAGCTAAAATCATATCTGTTAGGCGGCCAGGTGCGGAGCACCAGGGGGGAGGGGGTAGTACTTTTGTGAAAATTTTGTAATCTTTAACCTTATTCTTCTTCTGAACCAGGAGCCTGTCAGATTTGAATATTTGCATGGATGATCAGCATATGGACCTTAATATAAATAGCTAAAATCATGACTGTAGATACACCAGGTGCGGAGCACCAGG
Organism: Fragum whitleyi; assembly: GCA_948146395.1. Lineage (NCBI taxonomy): Eukaryota > Metazoa > Mollusca > Bivalvia > Cardiida > Cardiidae > Fragum > Fragum whitleyi. The sequence goes on along the minus strand of OX411544.1, from coordinate 52,825,101 downwards.
GGGGAGAGGGTAGTACTTTTGTGAAAATTTTGTTATCTTTAACCTTCTTCTTCTTCTGAAGCAGGAGCCTGACAGAGTTGAATATTGGCATGGATGATCAGCATATGGACGTTAATATAAATAGCTTAAAATCATAACTGTAGATTCATCAGGTGCGGAGCACCAGGGGGGAGAGGGTGGTACTTTTGTGAAAATTTTGTAATCTTTAACCTTCTTCTTCTTTGGAACCAGAAGCCCTACAGACTTGAAAATTGGCATGTAGGACCCGGTCATAGACCTTAATATAAATAGCTAAACTCATATCTTTTGGGCAACCAGGTGCGGAGCACCAGGGGGGAGGGGGTAGTACTTTTATGAAAATTTTGTAACTTTAACCTTCTTCTTCTTCTGAACCAAGAACCCTACAGACTTGAAACTTGGCATGGATGATCAGCTCATAGACCTAAATAAAAATAGCTAAAATCATATCTGTTGGGCTGCCAGGTGCGGAGCACCAGGGGGGAGGGGGTAGTACTTTGGGTAAATTTTGTAATCTTTAACCTTCATTCTTTAATGAACCAGGAGCCTGACAGAGTTGAATATTGGCATGGATGCTCAGCATATGAACCTTAATATAAATAGCGAAAATCACAACTGTGGATTCATCAGGTGCGGATCACCAGGGGGGAGAGGGTAGTACTTTTGTGAAAATTTTGTAATCTTTAACCTTCTTCTTCTTCTGAACCACAAGCCCTACAGACTTGAAAATTGGCATGGAGGATCTGCTAATAGACCTTAATAAAAATAGCTAATCTCAAATCTTTTGGGCAACCAGGTGCGGAGCACCAGGGGGGAGGGGGTAGTACTTTGGGTAAATTTTGTAATCTTTAAGCTTCTTCTTCTTCGGAACCAAGAACCCAACAGACTTGACCATTGGCATGGATGATCAGCTCATAGACCTTAATAAAAATAGCTAAAATCATATCTGTTGGGCTGCCAGGTGCGGAGCACCAGGGGGGAGAGGGTAGTTCTTTTGTGAAAATTTTGTAATCTTTAACCTTCTTCTTCTTCTGAACCAGGAGCCTGACAGAGTTGAAAATTGGCATAGAGGATCTGCTCATAGACCTAAATTAAAATAGCTAAACTCATATCTTTTGGGCAACCAGGTGCGGAGTACCAGGGGGGAGGGGGTAGTACTTTGGGTAAATTTTGTAATCTTTAAGCTTCTTCTTCTTCGGAACCAAGAGCCCTACAGACTTGAAAATTGGCATGGAGGATCCGCTCATAGACCTTAATTAATATAGCTAAAATCAAGACTCTAATGCCACCAAGTGCAGAGCACCAGGGGAGAGGGGGTAGTACTTTTATGAAAATTTTGTAACTTTAACCTTCATCCTTTAATGAACCAGGAGCCCTACAGACTTCAATATTGGCATGGATGATAAGCATATGGACATTAATTGAATGAGCTAAGATCATGAATGTAGATTCACCAGGTGCAGAGCATCTTGAGGGGGGGGGAGTGCTTTGTTGAGAATTTTGAATCCCTACAGCCTTTATATTTGACATGGATTGATCAACTCATTAAAGAAAACTTTAAAAGTCTCAGACTCAGCCTGTATATCTGGCATAGATTAGCTGATCACAGACCTTTTATGAAATAAGCTTAAAAAAATAATGACCAGGGGAGGAGCAGAGGGGGGAGGATTATTTCAAATGTTATCTGATTGAATAAGTGAAAAACTCTTTTTCTGTGGTTGCATGGACATACCTAGGTAATGAAGCTTTTTTCTCAGGTGAGCGACCCAGGGCCAACGGCCCTCTTGTTAATATACCCATCCGCCTTGTCTGTTGTAGTTTACGGAAATGACCAATTGATGTTCTGAATGCATAGGCATCCATAGGCGGTGTTCTTGCTTTATTAGCATGGTACTTCAATTTGGTTATATGTTTTAAATAAGTGCACCAAACCACTGACTAGTAATTTCATTTGAAAAAGATTTTTGTATTCTGCCATATTGTTGACTTTTTATGGTTTGAATATTATTAAACAATTGAAAATCTTTCTTTTCATGTGTAGTCTCAAAGTTAATCAACAAAATGATATTGTTTGTTTCTTGCTATCAAAATTTAAAACAAAGAAATTAAAAGCTTCACAAAGTCAAAACCACCAATATAACTCCAATACTATAATTATGTATCATACTTGCATTTTGCCGGTCTAACCTCAGTTTATATTATTTCAGTGGTAACTCTTTTATTTGAACAAAGAAAATAGGAAAGTCTGCCTTTTTATTTAGGATTACGAAACAATGGCTAAAATGCAAAAAACGGTTTCCAGCTTTGTATGAAAGTGCAAATGAAAAGTGTATCATTTTCAAACTTTTGCAAACGTTATGTCATCCTGGACACAAATCTTATCTGCGTTCAGAATAAGATAACAGCACAAACTGTTTTCAAATTATACCCTGCTTTGTATATGAGTGTATGTGCAAAGCAGGGTATAATTTGCAAACAGCTCACACTGTTTTGTCATCCTAAACGCAGGGCTAGTTTACTTTTTCCTCCAGGGTATGTGCAAAGACGTTCATGTTTGTGTATTGTTTGATAGAAAATATTATTAAATGTTGCTTGTACAAACTAACTTTACTAAAGATTTGTTCTGTATTATGTAATTGTGTTGGCCATTATTTAGAACATGTGCCTTGATTTTGTTCAGAGTTTTTGTACCTGATTGATATTTTTCTCTTGTCAATTGTGCTACATGGGGTACGGACAAAAGCCCACTAGGACAAAAGCCCCCTAGGACAAAAGCCCCATGGACAAAAGCCCCATGGGACAAAAGCTCCATGCCCTTAACTGAAAAGTGGACAAAAGCCCTATGGTTATAAAACTGTGTTGTTTATGTGAATTTTTGAAAACAAGTCTTAGAAAGTTATGATTTTTATATGAATTTGTGAATATTTATTTGTTATTCTTTCAAGAAATGAATATCTTAGTCATTTTAATGGAATGAAAATAAACATTTTTTGGGGGGTGGGGAGGGGGGTTGAGGGGTTATTCCTTTGTGTATCAATATCTGTGAAAAGATAACTTGGAAAATATTCTCAATTTGGTTTTAAATTTCATTATTGAATTGTTTTAAAAAAATAATTGTCATTAAAAAATAGTAATTAAAAGGTCTTTACAGGTGTGCAAAGACAAAGATATACTGTTTTCATAATCAATTTTGTCATCACCTTCCATTTTGTAAACTAAGTGTATAGTTATACTTGTGCTCTCGAAGGTGTGAAATAAGTCAATAAAAATGTTGATTATGTTTCAATGATGTCATGAATGTAAAATGTGTGAATAAAAGAAAAATAAAGAAATTAAAATTTTAGGGTATTCCTTATCAATGTACATTTCTTTGCTTGCTGGAATATCTATTAAAATTTTCTTATAATAAAATTCAAACAAAACTGATTTTGAGTTGTTAGAAAGAGGACTTAAACAATAGTTTATGATATATAAAATTTCACCTTTAATAATGGCAAATAAAGCAAACAAACTAAAAAGGATCCATTTTATTTAAATGTTTAGTAAAAAGTTATAGAAATGGAAATTTATATACCAGTATATATTATATTGTGGGGCTTTTGTCCTAGGGGGCTTTTATCATAGGGGGCTTTTGTCCCAGGGGGCTTTTGTCCTACACCCGTGCTACATATTCCTGTACTTTATTGTTGTTCTACTGCTTCATAGAAATGTTGTTATTGTTTTCTCTTTATTAATTGCATTGCATAAAACATTTTATACACCTTTCAAAAGACGGAAAGTATTAACCCTTTCCTGTTTTACAAAATTTTGGACCTGTCCAAATTCAAAGGTTTTGCAGACGGAAATTTAAAGTGGATTTAATTTGGAAAATAACCATTCAGTAGGGTAGAAAATGGTGTGGAAAAAGAAGCAATTTCTTCTTTTTTCACAATGTTTGCTCAATCATAAAATCACAGGCACATAAAAAGCAGGGGTTAAACAGCAAAGGGTTGAGTGATTACCTATGGCATTTGGATGTCTTGCAGGCTGGAGGCGTCTACTCTTCTGTGTGGAGCATAACTCTGTTGGGTTGAACTGAAACTTAGCAGCTATGTTTCTCTCATTAATACATTTTGAAACTGATTGAATATGTAATATTAAGAAAATGGCTTCGAAACAAAGCAAAAAGTATGAACTCACCAATACCTCTGACATGAAAAATCAAACAACCTGATTTTTTTTTTCAAATTCACTGTATTGAACAGCTATGGCTGTTATAGAATAAGTTGTAAAAAATCATATTTTGTAAATGGCTATATCTAAATTACAAAATTGTTCACATCTTGTTTAAAGCTTTTATTTGCATTAAAACTTAGATTCATGTCAAGAAAGACATAATATGGAATATTAAAGGGAATGCTTGCTGATGCATGAATGTTCAGTAATCAACTAAACAACATTCCATTTAGTTTGCAAAATTCATCTTTTCCACACATTTTGTTAATGATTAATCAGTGTTTTACATCAGTTTAGAAAGCTGTACTTATAAAACCATTACCCCCTTTTGAAAATTTCCGACTGGTCCAAAATTGAATAGTTTACTGACAACAACAAAAAGTAGATGTACAGTGGTCTCGCATTATCTCGAGAGGGCGAAAACTCAAATTCATGCGAAGGCTCGAGCTCGTCTTCCGGTCCCGACGTGACGTACTCTATTTTCTTGTTGGTTGTTACTGCATTAACTCGAATGCGCTATTGCTCGCTAGCGCGAGCAAGATTCCCAGTCCCGTTGTCAAATTTTACTGCATTCCCTCGAGCAAAGGGGTTCGCACCTTTCAGACATCTATTGTTTTGCATCAAAATAAACTTACAATGTGTATTTGTTATTTCGTCCGATCTTAAAGAATACCTTTAGGCCTTTTTAACAGGGTTTTGACGAGTAAGATAACTTGTTGTCACAACTTTTGAATGCCACACTTATTCATTTTTAGGGTGCAAATGACGGGAATTTTTTTCATCAGAAAATGATTTTGAGACTTTGAAACAATTATAAAACAAATGCACATTTTTGTCGAATTAATGTTCATTGTCATTTTGAAGGTTTTCGAAAATCATACTCGTGAGCAATTCAGCAAATTTTTCACCACTATACCGAAGAATTGTGACAACCGAAACATTGCCAACCGAAACATCATAACTACTCTTTTTTCAGCTGCAGTTTCAATATTTCGGTCATCCTTCAACAGTGTTCGACACAAAAACGCGGAAAAAAGAAATGCATTAATTTCAAATTGTCTTGAATACCGCTTCGCCTTAAATATTGTTATATACTGAACAAAACTTTCTGGTGAATTCAAGAAAAAAAATCATAAAAAGTTTGTAAACTTCTTTTGTTGTTTTTTTAAGCCATTCAGCTTCGCCTATGTATGATAAAACGTCTGAAATTTTGTCATTAAGCAATGATAGCTAAGAATATTGCAAAAAATATTGCAAGAAAAAAAGAATTTGCTTGTTATAGTGTCCCTGATTAAAATTGACAAATCTAAGCTTTTGTCATTTCAATGAATTTGCGCAGAGAACAGACACCACAAACATTGACGACGACGCCTTGGTCGATTGGATATCTTTTCAACGCTGACGATTGGACCAAATTAAATCGCCTGATTTAACAAATCGTTTTAAATAAGAGTTTGATATTTCATAAATTCTTCCTCGAAAAGTAGTTTACATAGGAACTGCATGTTATGAAGGCAAAATAAGCAAAAGTAAGTTTAACACGCAGTGAATCGTAATCTAACACATATACAGGATAATTTTGCTTACTGGAATTAACTCGATTCATGCGATGACTCGAGAAATTGGTCGGTCCCGTGTGTGTTCGAGTTTTCGCGAGAGCACTGTAATTTGAAAAAAATAATCCTACTTATCGGTAGAAAACATTGTGGAAAAAGAGAAAAGGTATTATGGAAAAATGGATGAGCGATTAAGTAAAGAATTCAGAAAACAAGTTAGAAACATAAAACAATGTAGCTATTGATATCTGCAGAATATATGTGTCTTCCAAGTACATTCAAATGTTTTGTCATTGACTAACTAATGATGTTTGCAGGAGATTTGTTGTATCTTCTTACAGAACTGCGGATAGAGGGTGTTACATTTTAACATTGAAATCTATTTTTTTTTTTTTTTACCAAAACTATGACAAAATTAATGTTTGGGCTTCTTGTTGGAATTGCCTCAATAAGGAAATTCTAATGAGTACCCACAAAATAAGGAAATAATGAATTTAGTATAGCTTTACCCTATCCTATCTTAACTTCAGTTCTTAAGTTTTGTACTTTTGATGGCTGTAATTGATTGATTGAATAAGAATGATCTGATATTTGAATATATTGGGATTAACAATTGAATGTGATGTCATCATATTTATTAAAACATGAAAATTGCTAACAATAAATGATTTGTAGTTTGTATAAGCCCATTTTAGAATGAGATTTTGTAACAAACAAAAAAGCTAACTAAACAACTCAAAACTTGTTACTATTTGTATTCATTGAGCTCGTAGATTTCATGAAGAGAAACTCCATATTATGGGACATGTCACAAAAGGAGGGACCTACTAGGAAGTCTATGAAATAATTATTCGAAAAAGAGATTCGATTAAAAATAGGTAAATCGATACATGTACTATACAATACAAATCCTAAATTTGCTATTAAAAGCAACCAATAGTATGATATGACCTACGTTGCAGGGGTGAAATAACCCCATTGAATATCTTTGATATTACACAGGTGTTATTACAATTCTGGAATAACTATGCAAATGAGCTCAGAGCGAATAGCAACATTATTTTGTGACCATGAAAAAGGCCTTATAAGTTTCAAAGTGTTGAATTTCAAGAATTTTAAAGATTTTATGCAAACATTCGGGTCATATTATAAATGGAATATAAAATTTGTGCTCATAAAATACAGAACTTATCAAATTCGTCATCTTAAACAGATAAAAACTCGCGGCAGCCTCGTTTAATAACTCGTTAACTTAATAAATTCAGTATTCCATGACCACTCATTCAATGTCCTCTATTTACAACCTCACAACCAGAGGGAGAATTTCAAAAAAAAAAAAAAGATACATGTATGTGGGAAGGAAGAGTAATCATTTAAGATTCAGAAAATTTGCTAGCCTATGCAATCTTCATAGTCCGACTATGGTTGATATTTTACACACAACCCACATGTTACCTTTTAGTATGAAGTATCACATTTTATGTTAGATAATTAGATAATTGACTGGTGATAAATTTGCTTTTATTTTTACATGCCACCAAGATCAACATATATTGATATCGTCTTCTCTGCCCCCCCCCCAGCCCCACCCCCAATGTCCATCCATCTGTATGTCTGTGTATCTGAATCATGTAAAAGCAACTCCGCAATTATGCACTGAATTGGATGGAATTTTCACATATCGTCGGTGTTCTGCGAAAATCTTGTATCAGAAAATCTTGTAACTACAATTTGTTTAAAGCTGTTGTTACCAGGTTTTGATAGAAAATCGACGATATTATGTTCCTTGTAACCTGACCTTGCACATACTGTCAGGGTATGGGGATATTCTGCCTGGCAATCTTCTGGCGGTGTATTTGGGCACCTTCATATCGCAGTTGGTAGCGCGTCGGACTGTCAATCTAGGGGTCCCGGATTCGACCCCCCACAGCAGCACTCAATCTTTCCAGCTATTTGTCTTTAACCAATGGGTTGATAAACATAGAGCTATTTGAGGTTGCAGCTTGAGGCTAGGAAAGGATGTGATGCTTGTACTGATGAAAGAAATACCAGGAATCCCTTGTTAGGTGCTCCAGCAGCAGCCACGATATAACTGAAAAAAAGTTGAAAGCAGCATAAAACTACATTCAATCAATCAATCTGGCGGAGTTTTTTGAGAATCTGGCACTCCTGTCCATTATGTTATCCAGATCTGTATTTTGCCAAACTCAAACTTGCATTGTAATTTGTTGAACCCACAAGCAAAAGGTGGGTGGAAGTCATTGTGAAAAATAATTCAGAAAAAAAAACTTGTAAAAAGAAGTTTCTGGATCTACCACAATGGGTTTTGTATTGAAAAATACAAAGAAACATATAATACTTCATTAATTTTTGTCTGTAACCTCCTTTATTTCCTTTAACCTCCTCCACACGTATGAAAATTATAAAAGCTGGAAATGGTTTAAGAAATTGTGGCCAACATTTTTGCCAATTAAAGTTACCATTTGTCATACTGAACCTGGAATATTTCTTTTTTGACAGAAGGTTTAGACAAAGATCAGCCTGCACACATGTGTAGTCTGATCTTAGTCTATACCATCTGTTTAAACTTTGACAAGCAGAAGAGTTTATTAACTACTTGAAAAAAAAAGTCACACAATCAGTGCATCCAGTGCTTTAGGCACTTTGATACTGATGCATTTGGCACGCACACACATACGCACGCACACACATACACATGGAAAACACCAAAGTATAAAAAATTATAGACCAATACAAAAGATTGGAATGGCAAACAAATATTCACAAAAACATCATTAACAATTACGATGTTTTAAATTGACAAATAAAACTGTTCGCCTCCAATTTCACATGAACCACTATTACTATACGTTCCAATTTCGATGAAAGCATGGTAAATTGAAGGAGAAACATTAGGCTATTACTATTATCATTATTACTAGTGTTGTCGTGGTACGATTTTCATGATCGTAAACTCTCCGATCACACCATGCGTATTTTGAACATGCTCAAAACAAGCTCAGCGAGATCATGGCAAACGCGAATCGGGACACGAACGCAGAAAGAACGTGACGGAAACATTGAAACCGCATAAACATCGTGGATTGATTGAAAAGGGTTTTACATTGAACCAATATTTTTTTCGTTAAATCGCGTCTGCTGGAGCACCTAACAATGGATTCCTGTTATTTCACTCCCCATTACAACCATCACATCATTTCTTAACCTCCAGCTGCTATCTCACATAGGTCTACGATTATCGACCCATATGTGAGAGACAAATAGTCGGAAGGAATGAGTGCCGCCGGTCGGGGATCGAACCCGGGACCTCTAGATTGGCAGTCCGACGCGCTACCAACTGCGCTATGCCGGCGGCTAAATATCGTGGATTCATCGAAGCGAAACCCTGGAAATCGCAGGTACAGCGCAGTGAAAACGGGGTGCTGTTCGTCGGCGACAGTTAAAGAGGTCGGGTAGAGGGAAAACATTATATACTCAGCTCCAAACGAAAGTGTCCACTTTTAAATATCTAGAACCTACACCACTTAACGTCACAAAATTCTGTATGACAAGGCTCGCCCGTATTGCACATCGATACCGTAAGAAATAAAGCATGCGCACGGACCCTTAATATTGAGAGTCCCTGGCACACGGCACTTAAAAGGGGTTTCGCTTGTAAGCGACCTTCGTTTTTCAGTGTTTTTCTTGTGCGTCCAACAGTTGATGAATAATGATTCTGAAATACCATCCAGATTAATTCTTGTGTCCTACCTTGCAATAAATTCATCCCTGAACCTCTGAATGACAATGGTACTTGTTTGGTTTGGTTTAAACCTATTTATTTTACATCGATTGAGAAACAATTTCTTACAACTTAGATTAATCAATCTGGATTCTGCTTCCTGGAAAATTCAACAGTACTTGCGCCGAATGTGTGGGCCAAAGAAAGAACCAAACCAATAGCCTCTCTCGGGAATCAAACTGAGGACCTGTGGGTCAAAAGGCCGACGCTCTACCTCAAGACCACGGACACAACACTATACAACAGTGAACTTGGACCTACATATGTCGCGGACTGGTGAAAATAAACCCCGTTCGAAGAAATCACTAAATAACATGAAATTATCATCTATGTTCTTAAGCGTCCTCTTTTAATTATTAATAAATACATGTATTGCAGAACGTCATTGTCCTGTTTTATAGAGGGGATTCGGGGGACGGGGGTCTCTCGAACCTCCGTCTGAAGCTCAATTAATTGATTATCATGTATAATTTCAATAAACCCTTGTTCTTCTGTTCACGAAATATTAAAGCTTTGGCAGACAGTATAGACTAAGATCAGTCTGCACAAATGTGCAGTCTAATCTTAGTATATACTCTCTGCCTTCTACTTATTTTTGGTGATAAAAATCATGGATCAGTCTTATTAAAATTTGTTGAAAAACTAATTAGATTCAGGAGGATGAATAATAGTGCAAGACTAGAGATACGAAAGCCCTTTATGTAAGTTCGAACCCCCTTTATAGAAATTCTGGATCCGCCACTGTATCGGACATTACTGGCCAATCAACGTATCGCTTTTTTAACGTCGACGCCGATGTAACGTCGGTGTATAAACTGCTTCCTCTGTTTGGAAATGGTAGAAAGTCTTTAGTTAAACTCGAAAATACCATATAAGTAAATATCTCTCACTAGAAAAGACATTTACATAGGCGTATCTAGGATTTTAAAATTTATACGCTCTCGGGAGACAACCAAGAATATATACGATAAAGGCGATGTCATAACAGTACATGATAAAAGATGAATGACCCTCCGACCGCAACCTTTTTTTTTATTATTTCAGCGTTGTTGAATAATCAAAACATTGTAACTACAGTTTTAAGCTGTAGTTTCGATGCTTTGATCATTCATCAACGAGTTTTATTTCAACAGAGGATCTTTTCCTTAACGCACTTGCGTAAATTGCGTAATGGGAGTTACGCCCTTGTTTTAGGAGGGTAAATCTCAACACCATTTGTGCTGAGCGTATGTCCGCAGTAAATGAAATTTTATTGTGATCTGATTTTATGTCTCGTTTCTAAAGGGTGATGTCGAAAATATGAATTGATTTTACAATCAAGAGATCCTCCAATTTCGTAAAAAAAAAGACAAAAATCAAAAGCAGAAAGTGCACACTTTCTTTTGCAACTCTGTATATAATTATCGGTTTGTTATAATGCTCACAAGTTGAGGTGAAAATCGCTCAACTGTTATATGTATGGTGTCTCAAACGGGTCAAGAATGTTATATGCGCTCTCATGATAGGTTGCTACGGCTTACAGTCGCTGTTCGAGATAAGAGAATATATCCCCTTTACTCTCTGGGCGGTTGCTTAGAGTTCTCAATGTCTTTCGATCACGTACACTCAAAATTGATGGAATGTTCACACACATGCTCATTTTATTTCACAACTGAATATGAAGTCACAGTGGTCGGACCCGATAAATTCTTGCAACTAAGTCGTGGGTTCGGTGCAAGACTGTAGTAAGTGTATATACAATGTAGGCCTATATACACTTACTACAGTCATGCACCGAACCCTCGAAGTATTGACCCCCCTTGTTTGCCCGGCTAAATTTATATAGTTTCGCCAATTTTGGTATCTCACTAACGAATCGCTCCTTAAACAACAAACCTGTCGTCGTATTGCGACCAAAACGTCGTTACTGAAGATCAAATAGGGGATGTACTTACGAGGTTTGGTCGCCTACCAACGTTTTGAAGATTTCGGAAAGAACGCATAAGTTTGACAAGGCTATATAATGCAATGACTCACCTCCTCTCAAAGATAATGGTTATCAAGGTTGCAAACCGGAAAATCGAAGTAACAGTGAGTTACTGGACGAGTTAAATGACGTAGCTACGGTTTTTTCAAGCTGTGGTTATGGCATTTTGCTCTTCCACTGAGGAAACTTCACCCTCCCCCCTCCCATCGAGAAAGAATTCTGGATAAAATCTGATAGACCTACGCTGGATTCAATCTCTCGTTGAATTATTCCTAGATCATGTGCCATAAATTACATGGCGGCTTCCATAAAATTATGAATCATGCACCTGCGTTGAAATCTTAAGCATGCAGCACTTTTAGCATTTTCTAAAGGTCGGACATGCGCAGATCAATATTTTTTCAGTGGGTTCCAAATAAAAAAGGTGGGCGAGAAATATTGTAACTTCAGCTTAAACAAAGCTATATTTACGACATTTTGCTCGCGCATTGAACAAATGATTCCTGATTTTCATTTTGATAACTATACTATGACGAAAAAGAAACGCCGGGTAACCTAAAATGATTGTTTTAGGGGAAACTTGTATTATTAGATTATCATATTCACTTTGTATGAAATGCCATCTCGTTATGTGAAAAAATATCCCCTTTTAACGATAACCCTTCTTGTTTTGCGAAACACGGCCGGACATATCAGTATCTGGTATGTCCTCCCATGTGGAGCTGTGGCAGCCCTGATTCGTCTATGTTGCATATTTTATGTATTCAGGCGTTTCTTTTTCTACCTAGTATATATTATTGACGATATTTCAGGGGAACGGGGGTCTGGGCCCCTTGTCCCCGCCATGGATGAACAACATGACCTTTACCTTGTACACGAAAAGAAAGATCGACAATGTTTCATTTTGTGTATGTGATTACTGTGAGGTTCAGTAGTCATTCTACCTTATTGTACGTTCGTTTCAAAGTACAACCCTTGCGCCTCATCAGCTCATGCCTGAAAATTAACAATAAAGCACCTTCAGTTTACACCAAGTTAATATGGGTCATATTAATTATAGTTGCGACGAATGTTTGTCCTTTTTTATGTTTGAGAAACTATGTTGTTGATTTTTATGCCGATTAAGGGAGACCTGCCCTACGTTCAGTATCACAAAACGTTGCAAACAGTTTTCAAATTATACCCCGCTTTACACGCAAGCGAACGTGCAAAGCGGGGTATAATTTGAAAACTACATTTGCACTGTTTTGTGATCCTGAACGCAAGCAGCACAAAGGATAATGTACAATAAACACACCTTCAGGCGTAGCACGTGATTTTACCTGAGTTGACCATGAGCTGACTACTCAGTAGGCCTATATAAACCCAGTTCACGGGTTTTGAATGATAACTCTCAGCTGGACGCGGACTGATACGTTTATCTCTAGTAAGTAATTCTTAATTATGATTTTTGTTATTTGTCATCAAAACTTTTTGCATTTCTATCCTAAAGGTAGTTCGAACTGAATTGATGCTATGGTTAAAATCACAGGTAGCCAACACGGGTGGGGATAGGGTAATTTTACCAAAAAATTTACTACAAAAAATTATTTAACTATTTTTAATCACAATGTATAATATAGAGTCTATTATATATTGTGACAAAAAATTAGTATAATAATTTTTTGTGGTTAATTTTTGGTAAAATAACACTACCACCCGTGTTGGCTACCTGTGGTTGAAATACGTCGTACGAACCTAGATACGATAAAGTATCCCTCCTTTTGATAATGTGATGTTGGGCCGTCAGCACATTAGAGTGGGGGTACATTATTGCAGCTATACGAACCCAGCACTTTGGATTTGGTCAACTTGTTATACATGTCCTGCGTTCAGGATGACAAAACGGCCCAACCGTTTTCAAATTACATCCCGCTTTGCACGCAGGTGCAATTACAAAGCACGTGGAAATGTCCCGCTTTTTTTTAAACATATATGATATCATATATGGTTTAAAAAATTAGCAGGACATTTCCCTGTGTTACAAAGAGGGTTATAATTTCTTCTTCTTTTTCCTCTCTCTAGCCTCCTTCGACTTGGCGAAGATTCTCCCATTTTCTGCATTTTTATGCCCCCGATAGGGAGGCATCATAAATTTGACTTGTCCGTCCGTCCGTCTGTCCGTCCGTCTGTCCGTCCGTCTGTCCGTCCGTCCGTCCGTCATTCCGTCCAAAAACTTTAACATTGGCCATAACTTCCTTATTACTTAACATATTCGCATCATACTTTACCACAACATTCCTTGGTACATTACCTTTCTGTAGGCACATACTTTGGTGACCTTGACCCCTGGATGACCTTGACCTTCAACATAGATTGGCCATAATTTAAAATCAAAGCGGTGTCGGGGGCATTGTCATCTTACAGTGACAGCTCTTGTTTTTAACTGTTTTGTCATCCTGAACGCAGTGCCGGTTAACCCATTTCTTTCTGAATAAAACCTTTGTAAAATTACACCTAAAATCAAAGCGCTGAAAGCAATGGAGGCTATTATTTTGCTTTGCCGTGACTTTTAAAACCACTTCCTTCTTATCTACTGGAGTGTGACAAAGGGCGGGAAAAGACTCGAGAAACACGCGTTATTCTTGCAGACCGTGTTCATTTAACAAAACGATAAGAAATTTCTTACGATATAAAACATTCATACACAAAACAGAACCCTAGAAAAATCTATATGTACTCGAAGGCAAACTGGGACGAAATTAATAAAACCTGCATATCGCTTTCAAACTGTATACCGTTACAAATGATTAAAAAAAAAAAGACCGTATCGAAATTATCTAGGGTTAGTGAGGGTCGGTTCAATATCACCTTAAATTTCACGCCTTTAACCAACAGCAAAAAGTACAGGAATAAAGGCTATTATGTGGATTGTAAGAAAAGAAGAATGCCCTCTGTCTGCCCCCCCCCCCCCTTTATTAAGATTTCAGCATAGATGAATAATCTGAACATCCTATTACAACAGCTTGAGTGCTGTAGTTTCAATGTTATGATCATTCATCAACGATATTTTTCAAAAGAGAATGTATTTCTATTACACACTTGTTTATTGTGGGTCATGGTAGTTACACCCTTGGTTATATCCTTGCATTTTTTAGTTTCAGTTTGTAGATGGATGTCTCTGGCTGGTGGATGGCAGAAGATATGGTGGATGGCAGAAGATATGGTGGATGGCAGAAGATATGGTGGAGTTCCTGCATCGACAGACAGATAATATATGATAAGTAATATTTATTACAATTTACCAGTCACACTCTTATACAAGTGTATATGTCAGGGGGGTCACTTAGATAACAATTTATCCACTAAATATTTTTCATAAGTAATCTCTTTACATTTAGAATTTTGAATAAAAAAGCTGCAGGTGTAAGAAATTTAACTTGGCCCAGCTGATACTTTCGACAAATTAACTAGACAAAACAATTTTGGAAATGTATAGGTACCAATGTATTTCTACAAATTGTTAGTTGATATAAAATTGGTGGATAACAAATTTGGAGCAAAATGGGCAAATTAAGGAATAAGGATTAGTAGCAAGATCAATGTCAAAATATTGATTTTTGTATGTTAGTCTTTAGCTAGAAGACTGTCTGCAGGCTTTTTTCTGGTTAGTGTAGGGAACCTTTTGGGTTTAATGTTGAGGTTTTCTGTGTAGAAACATCGATGTAATACTAAAACTACATAACTTCAACTTTAATCAAGCTGAAGTTACATAGTTACAGAATTACATTGACAATTTGTCAAACATTCTAGATTAGTCCTTCCAACCTTCCAATTAATGCATCATATAGACAATGTGTTGAGAATCCAAAAAATTTTGCTAAAAGATGCTTTACTTGACAATGTATCCAAGTTCCTATCCAAGGTTATACTATATGTCATTATTCTGGCATTAAAGGATTTTTTTAGTCAATTATACAAGATTAAGCTTTTTAAATTTGTAAAAAAAGCTTTGCTTGACAATGTATCGCAGTTCATACCAAATGTGAATGTTATTATTCTGGTAATCGAGGAAATTTATCAGTCAATTATTCAAGATTAAGCTTTTGAAATTTGTATAAGATACTTTGCTGGATAATGTAACAGTTTTTTATCCATACATATATCATTCTTCAGGTATAATCTATGAAATTTATTAATCGATTAATAAACATGAGCTTTCCCAATCTAGAAAATTGTTTCTCTGGACAATTAATGTATGGCAGTTCCTTCCAATGTTATTCTTCAGGTTATCAAGGAAATTAATTAGTCATGCAATTATTAAAAATAAAATGTTCCAATCTGTAAAAGACGAATCACTGGACAATGTATCCGGCCAGATCCTACCAAATACCATTATTCACTTTTTCTATTATGGGAAATTATTAGTCGAGTATTCAAGATTCTTTTTGATTCTTTAAAAAAAGGTTTGCTAGACAATGTATCACATTTTTTTCAGAGTCATTTTTCAGCTTATCACAGTATCTACCAAATATCATTATTCACTTTTTCCTACCAAATGTCATTATTTATGTAATCGAGTGAATTTATAATTCAATATTATGCTTTTGGAATCTGTTAAAAAATACGCCCTGCTGGATAATGTATTGCAGTTTCTACCAAATGTCAATCTTCAGGTTATGAAGGAATTTTTTGAATTCAATTCTATTCAAGATCAAACTTTTGGAATCTTTTAAAAAACAACAGGCTATGTTAAGAGGATGTATCTTGTTGCATTGACTTAAAGTCAATAATATTTTTCAAACTGTAAAAAGATTCTTTGCTAGACAATGTATTGCAGTTGCTACCAAATGTCATTATTCAGGTTATCTAGAAAATTTATAAGTCAGGTTTTAGATAAGAATTTCCAATCTGTAAAAGTTGCTCTGCTTGACAAATGTATCAAAGTTCTCACCATTGTCATTTTTCAGGAAATTGTGAATTTTTTTTATTAGTGAAACTTTTCAAATCAAATTCATGAAGATTGGACCATGTTTGTAGCATCTGGAGCTCTTACAAGACAATTGTCATTAAGGCCCCCTTTTCCCGTGATATGGCACAGATCTTTTCCATTTTAGCAATTTTTACAAGGGACCACCCAAGGAATATTTCTGCCAAGTTTGGTGATTTTGACTTAGAAATTTAGGAGATGTCGTTTAAAGATATTGTTGACGCCTTGACAGACAGACGCTGGACATTGATAGATCACAATAGCTCCCCTGAGCACTTCCTGCTCAGGCAAGCTAAAAAAAACTGCTTTGTAAGACGATGTATGACTGTTGCTTCCAATGTCATTCTTTAGGTATTCATGGAAGTTTATTAGTCAATTGCTCAAGATAAGCTTTAAAAAAGCTGTAAAAAAGGCTTTGCTGGACAATGTATTGCAGTACCCACCAAATGTCATTATTCGGGTTATCCAGCAAACTTTTCATTCGGTTATAGTTTAAATTTTCCAATCTGCAAATGATGCACTGCTTGACAGTGTATTGCATTGCCTGCCATCACAGTTTAGTCAATATTTTTTTTAACCCTTGTCATGCTGAACCCGGAATATTCCTGCTTTGGCAGGAGCTATAGACAAACATCAGCCTGCACATTTTTAGCCAATATTTATTCAGCATAAGGGTTAAAACTATGAAAGATGACACTTTCCTGGACAAACTATTGCAGTTCCCTCTTATGTCATTCTTCAGGTTATCCTGGAAATTCATAAGTCAATTATTCAAAATAAAAATTTTCAATCTGTAAAAGGCCATTCGCTAGACAATATACCCCTCTTCCTACCAAATTTCATTCATGCAATTGAGAGAATTTATTAGTCAAATATTCAAGATTAAGCTTTTAGATTCTGTTAAATGAGTCTGACTTGACAATGTATCAGTTCTTACCAATGATTTTCTCTAGAAAATTGTGAAATTTATTAGTCAATTATTCAAGAGAGAATATTACAAACTGTAACAGATGCTTTGCTAGACAAAGTATCCCTTTTCCTACCAAATGCCATTACATGTATTCTTGTTACCAAGTGAATTTATTAGTCAATTATTCAAGACAAAGCTTTTCAATATGTAAAAAACACTCAACAAGTATTCAACAGACATTTTCTTGGAGTTATTGTCTTAACCCTTTGCTGTTAATCCCTGCTTTTTACATGCCTGTGATTTTATGATTGAGAAAACATCTCGAAAAAAGAAGAAATTGCTTCTAACAAGCAATTTCTTCTTTTTCCACACTATTTTCTACCCTACTGAATTTGGATAGGTCCAAAATTTTATAAAACAGGAAAGCGTTAATTGTTCAGTAGTGGAATTTTAATTAGTTATGTGTTTGTCATTGTTTACCGACTCTTTTCCCTGCTCCCAAGATTTTTCTTTTTTCTACAATTTCATCTGTATAATTCTGTTGTCTGAATGTGTGTGTGTGTGTGTTTTTTTTGTGTTTTTTTTGCTGGTATCCTTTTAATTTAAGTTTCCCCTAAATATCCATATCAAAACAGTCTTATTGCATGAATTTGGTTTATACTCTTTTGGGGAAACACAACCATCTTGGAAAGCTCAGACATCCCATTTCAGTCAAGACAGCTAATTCAACAACTAATTCAATCATCTGACCATGTATTCTTTATCATACTTAATAAGATTATTACGGACTATTATAGAAGTATATATATATATATATAACAATAAATATATTTATTCTGGTTTGTGTTGACATCAACGAGCTTTTCCATGTGTTGACCCAACTTTCATGACAAGCTAACCCTTCAAGCTGACAAGTTCGCCCTACTGTAATGAAAAGTTGTCCCTACGGCTATGAAGATTTGCCCCTTCTGTAATAACCAATTGCCCCATCTTTCATGACAAGTTGCCCCTACTGTAATGACAAGTTGTCCCTACTGCTATGAAGATTTGTCCTTTCTGATATAACTAGTTGCCCCTTAGCTATCATGACAAGTTGCCCCTACTGTAATGACAAGTTGCCCCTACTGTAATGACAAGTTGCCCCTACTGTAATGACAAGTTGCCCCTACTGTAATGACAAGTTGCCCCTACTGTAATGACAAGTTGCCCCTACTGTAATGACAAGTTGCCCCTACTGTAATGACAAGTTGCCCCTACTGTAATGACAAGTTGCCCCTACTGTAATGACAAGTTGCCCCTACTGTTAGGACGAGTTGCCCCTACTGTAATGATAAGTTGCCCCTACTGTCAGGATGAATTGCCCCTACTGTCAGGACAAGTTGCCCCTACTGTCAGGATGAATTTCCCTTACTGTCAGGATGAGTTACCTTTACTGTTAGGAGGAATTGCCCCTCCTTATCTGACTCACTTTATCCGAATGTTGATAAAAAATAATCTATATTTTATCTTACCATTTTTAGAATTTTTGTACAACTTTTTTTTAACAACTGCATCAGTCCATAAGTACTAAAACCTATTTTGGAAAATATTTTTGTGAAATAGCAAAACACTGGTGGGCTACAAAATTCCTGTAAAGTCAGTTTTTTTGTAGCCCCAAGATGATAACCTTGGACCATGGCAAGGTTTATCATGTCTTTACTAAATTATAAATATTAAAACCCAATCAACAATATTAAGACTTAAATAATTAAAGTAATTAAAATAGCTAAATTATAGATTTAAAAAAATTATTATAGTAATTAAAATAGCTTAATTCTAAATTTGAAAAAAAAATTTAGTAATTAAAATAGCTAAATTCTAAAAAAAATCATTATAGTAAATAAAATAGCTAAATTCTAAATAAAAAAAATAAGATAACTTAAACTACGAAGGAATAAATTAATTAAAATTGGAAATTTTAATTTCATTTAACATTACTTAATATATAATAAAATGAGAATCATCTAACTATAAATAAATATCATAAAATAAATAAGGTTAATGTATTCCTTAGGATAAGATTCAAGGATTCCTATTGATTAATAGGTTTCTTGGATTTATTCTTAGTGTCTTGAACTATGACTGTTCTGGGCACTCTGTTCATATTTTCTGATCTAGATGGAGGTACTTATGAGTTGATGTAGTTGTTGTAATTTTTTGGCTGTTAAAAACCCTTTGAAACCCATTTATTGCCAACATTTGTCAGTTGTAAGTCTAAATTCCCCGTTTCCTCATCAAAGATGTAATAGTAATAATTTGACTGTTATCCCCCCCCCCCCCCCACACACACACTTTTCCCTCCCTCTTATGAATGAAATTGATATTGTAATAATTTGACTGTTCATACTAACTTCTCCCACTCCCTTATATTTATGAAAGAGATAGATTTAGTAATAGTTTGACTATTGTTACCAAACCCCCGTCTTTTATTAATACCTTTTATGAATGTAATAAATTGACTTATCCTAAAATCTACTTGCCATCCCCCTCCCTTTTTTGAAAAACACAGATTTTGTAATAATTTGACTGTCATTGTACAAATGCACACAACCTATGTTTTATGAATGACTAAATTACATGCAAATTGTAATAATGGGACAGTTATTCAATCCACTCTTTGAATGACATCTTAATTGTAATAATCGGACTGTTTTACACACACACATAGATAGTGCAGTTGATAGCACTTGGGATTGTCAACTTAGATGTCCCAGGTTAGATCCCCAACATTAGCACTCACCCATTCCGACTATGTCTCTCACCAATAAGTAAATAATCAAAGACTATTGTTGGACCTATTTTGGACAGTAGCTGGAGGCTAGGTAAGATGTGATGGTGGTACTGGTGTGAGAAATACCAAGAATCCATTGTTAGGTGCTCCAGCCATCGCATTATACAATTGTTGAAAGCAACAGAAAGCCCAATTCAAACAAGTAAATTACACACACATACACCATTATTAATTAAAAGGTGTTGTTGCATTGACTAAAAGGAAACATTTTGAGGAAAATTGTTTGTTATCTAGGTTACAAATCACTGGTTCAATCTATCTGACTAGGCTAATTACAGCTCGAACAGCCCACACCCATAGATTTGGGCTTACATCAATGAATCAATTTCTTTGCATCAGGTCAACAGAAGTTTTGAGAGGATATTAAAGGGGGAAACCAAAATCACAAGAAGCTCTTATTTGGAGAGAAAAGGGTAGAGCTCTTATTTGCAGAAATAGGATAGAGCTTTAATTAGGGGAAATAGGGTATTCTATGACAAGTCGCATTATTGGATCATCTAAGGCATCTGGTGGTAGACAGGCGACATCCACTTCTTTGTCTTGAGCACATCTCTTAACTCTTTAGACTTGAAACTTGGCAGTTTTGTACCTATCGTGATTAGGAAGCGCAGTCAGTACTCAAGAACCATAAATCCAGCCAGCTTATTTTTCTAGTTTTTTCTTTTTTTTCTTTGATTTTTCTTTTCATACTTGGACATCCAGCAGTGTAACTGGTGTATCTTGTGACAATTTACCATCTTGTTTTTGTATGATTAGCCAATCTAGAATCTGTTTATATTCAGATTTGTTCAATTGTTTGGCTAAAATATTTTTTTTCATTCTTCAATGAAAATAATTTTGAGTTTACCAAAATTCTGTAAGCTTGCACACAAATTAGTCTCTAAAGCAAGCTTTCTCATTGTCACAACTATATTATATGAATCTGCATAATTAGAATCATTTCTCTCTTCATCTTTTTATAATCAATGAGGCCAAGGTAATATTTATTAGGTTTTATTGACTTGACTTTATTGACTTGAAATAGTTCTGCTGGTATAGCACAAGACCTATCTGTTTATAGGCAGTTACAACTATTTCTTGCTGAGCTGTCTCCTCTTGATTTCACTGACTCTCAGCAGAGGTTATCTATGACTATTTTGACAGTGAATAAAAGGAAGCACTGTGTTTGACCAGCAGATTATCATGTAACTTTAGCTTTAGAAGGAGACTTTTGTGCTGCAACTACTTTAAGTGCAGTGACATTTTGACCTTGAACTTGACCTTTATGGACTTAGAAAAACTTTAACTTTAAACTTAAACCAAAAAAGTTTAACCTTGCTTATATTTTCTGAATGCTTTACCTAGTATGTCGTTCCTTCATACACACACTCACTAGGTGACATGCTTCACCAGAGACCAAGCTCCTTGACATTTTGACCTCAATCTTGAGCTTTTATGGACTTAAAAAAAACTTTAACTAAGAACTTAAACTAAAAAACTTTAACCTTGCTTATATTTTCTGAATGCTTTACCTTGTACATTGTTCCTTCATACACACACTCACTAGGTGACATGCTTCACCAGAGACCAAGCTCCTCGACATTTTGACCTCAATCTTGAGCTTTTATGGACTTAAAAAACTTTAACCAAATACTATAACCAAAAAACTTTAACCTTGCTTATATTTTCTGAATGCTTTACCTAGTATGTCGTTCCTTCATACACACACTCACTAGGTGACACGCTTCACCAGAGACCAAGCTCCTTGACATTTTGACCTCAATCTTGACCTTTTATGGTCTTAGAAAAACTTTAACCAAACCCTTAAACCAAATACTGTAACCAAAAAACTTAAACTTTAACCTTGCTTTTATTTTCTGAATATTTTACCCAGGGACATCATTCTTTTGCATACACACTCACCAGGTGATTGGCTTTCACCTTTTCACCAGTAACCAAGACCCTTGACATATTGCCATTGACCGTTTTTGTACAAAATACTTTAACCTTGCTTATACCCTCTGAATTTTTTTCTCGTTGGCTAAAGTATCTTTATTTTAGCCAACATCTTTTTTCTTCCTAGCAAGCATTGTCTACCTGTCAAACACATCATTCAGTTTAATTGTGGAGTTGTCCTTTATAATGCAAATTTATTTGGTAACATTGTAAGAGTTCAGCTGTTTATATCAATTATTTCAAAACATTAGGGGATGAAAGTTATAAAAATATTTTCATTTTGTTTTGGATGACTTGGATTAAGGTGATCATTAAACTAGAGAATTAATGAAGGAACCAGTGAAAATGTGTTTTTTTCTCTTATTCTGATTTTGTATCATTATTTTGGTCAACATCTTCAATTCTTTGCATTGTCATGCATTGTCTAGCTATCAAGCTTTTAATACTCATCTATTGTGGAGACATTCATTATCATTCCAAATTTTAGGTAACATGCCAAGAGTTAAGATGTTTTATTTCCAAGATATCATTATTTTGGCCGACATATTTGTTTCTTCCTAGCATGCATTGTCTAGCTATCAAAAAACTAATTTTTATAAATTGTGGAGAGATTCCTTATAAATCTAAATTATAAGGTTTTATGGTAAAGGTCAGATGCTTATATTGAATGTTAATTAGATTGAAGGGCAATTTATAATATTCAGGTTGATGGTTATCACATCCGTTTGAATACAAATCATTAGGTTAAATGATAAGAATATTTTTATTGAACGTCACAAAAAGGTTTAGGATTTCACAGGGTGAAAGGGATTAAACAACTCATTTTATTTTTTATGACTCTGTTTACTTCAGCAAATTGCAGGTTTGATGAGGAAATTAAAAGCAATTAAGGAACTTGCAAAAAAGTGTGTTTTTTTCCTTTTTTGGCTTAGTAACATTATTTTGGCCAGCATCTTCAATTACTTCCTAGTGTGCATTGTCTAGCTATCAAGTGGATTTAATTCTAATTTCATTGTGGCTACATAGATCCAGATTGTTAGGTAATATTGTAAGAGTTTAGAAATTTCTATGGAACATCTCAAAAAGGTTTAGGAGGGTAGGGAATATAAAACTGATTAAACAACACACATTATATTTATTTTGATTGATTTGGTTCAAGTCAGTAAATTATAGGATTCATGTAGAAATTTAAAGGAAGGAGCCTGCAAAACTGATATTTTCTTACTCTTTGGCTTTAGTTTCATTATTTTGGCCAATTAACATCTTCAATTCTTCCTAGCGGACATTGTCTAGCTATCAAGCATTATTCTCATTTAATGTGGAGACACCAATTATATAATTCAAATATATTAGATAATATTGCAAGATATAGGTTTTTGCATCCAATATTTCAAAAACAATTAATTGTGGAAGGGGATTGAACGGATTAAACCACTTGCATTTATTTGGAACTTGCTCCAAAATTTAAGGAAATCATGTGAAAATTGTCACATGAAAATCTGCATGATTTTTTTCATCTTTGGCTTATATAATATTTTGGCCAACTTGTTCAATTTCTTCCTAGCATGCATTGTCTTAAGCTAAAAATAATATTCTCATTTACTCAGTGGTGACCATATTGTTTATTGTAAAATTTAAGTTCTTTATATCAAGTATCTCTAATAAGATTAAGGAATGTAGGGGATAAAATAGATAAAACAACTTTCATTTTGTTTTGGATGACTTTGTTTAATCAAAAAATGTTTTATCTTTATTTGGCCAACATTTTAATTCTATTCTTTCTTGATGCATTGTCTAGTTGTTATGCACATTAATTATTCGCATTTTTTCAAACACAGTTGCCTATTTTGAGGCGTCAGTACAAAACTATTGAAAGTTCCTAAACACCGACTTCTTGATTTGTTTTGGTCTTGGTGCCATAAAAGTAATATTTCGATGGCCTAGCGTGAAACAGTTGTAACTGCCTATATGCTTATAGGCAGTAACAACTGTTTCTTGCTGAGCCATCAGTTTGTTTTTTTAATTAAGCAATATTATTTATATTGGTTTTTCAGTTATTGGTAGAAAAAAAACTCTAGCCAAAGAAACATACTCAAATCATTTATTCATTTCCAATTTGAACCTATCTAAATACCACTATAGGACTTGCTAGGAATTCAAAACATGTCTGCAGTTGGCCACATGAACATTCTAACTAAGCTGTAGTTGTTAGAATTTTGTAGCCCACAGGGGACATGAACAGGGTTGAAAATTAAAATGAACTGAATTAATTATAAGGTAATTTTTTTCACAAATCAAAACTGTTGTGAGAACATATTTATGTACATGTATATATAAACATGCTATGACAACAGTTTTGCCTTGACCTTTATCAATTTTTTCATGGGTATTTGTTGTTGTTGTCTTTTGACATTTTTATGGTTGAGCTAAGTAAGTAGCTTTCTGGTAAATGATGTGATTCACTGTACAGTGGCTTGGTAGGACACTGTACAGTGACTTGGAGGAAAACAATTTTGGTGATGCTGCCTTGATGGTTGCTGGATGCTGCCTGGACTTGATTGATGATGGATGTGCCTTGGAATAGATGGTTGATGGATTACTCCTTGACATGGTGGGTAGAATATTAAAATCAATTATTATGCTCCCTTCTAAAAAGAGGGGGTATATTGCTTTGCACCTGTAGGTTGGTCTGTCAGTCGGTCTGCCTGTAGACAGTAGATGTTTTACAAACAGCTCTAGCTTATATTTAATTTTCAGTTGTAATCTAAATTAAGCATATTGAGAGAGATCAGTGCATTACTATTTTAAGTGCCTATATATATCAATAGCCAATTACAATGCTTTTGCACTGAACACTCAATTGAACCTATTTCAATACTGCTTATTTGTTATGTATGTTTCAGCTAATATGATAATAATGGACAATTTTTCAACCTTAAAATTGCAAGTAATACAACTTATTTTTTTAAAGTTCAAAACTGTTGTAAGAACGTATAAAAATATATATATGCTCTTACAACAGTTTTGTTTTGACCTACATCAAAACTTTTCTTTATTTTTCTTTGTATGGGAATTTTTATGGTTAAAGATAGGCTGTAAAGCTCAGTAGGTAGCTTTCTGGTACAGGATGGAGTGTAACACTGTGGTTTGGTGTAGACCTATTAATATCACATCAATATCCCTGTCGATTCTGCTTCCTGGGAATTTCACCAGTACTCCCACTGAATATTTGGGCCAAGGTAAGAACAAAGATCAGTAGCCACTTCTGGGAATCAAACTCTGGACCTCTTGATCAAGAAGCTTGAGCTTACCTTCGACCATTGACATCGTGTTGCACTTTACTGCGGCTGGGTTGGTAGACAATTTGGTGTCTGATGGTTGGATCATGGTTGATGGTAGAAGAAAAACTGCACTATATGGTTGACAGCCTGCACTTGGTAACGACTTCATCAACTTGATAATTGGTGGACTGCAACTTGAAATGATGGTCACGTCACCTTGGTTTCCATGACTACAAGACAAGGCATCAATGCTGATTGCTGGCAGAAGACTACTTGAATGGATAACTGGCAGACAACTTCCAGACCCTGACTTGATGGTTTATGGGCAAGTCCACTGGAATTGATGGTTGGTAAATGTGTAAACCTATTTAAGGTAGTGGACCTGTAAAAGTTCCGCAACATTTTGGATGTCATGAACTTTTAAATGTTATCTTCAATCTTCATTAGGAAACCTAGGTCAATATTGTGAAAGATCATAAGCTCTGAAACGTTGCAGAACTATTACGGGTCCACTACCTTAAGAGATGAAATGAATATTTTTTGCAGTTTTGGAGGTATGAAACTAAAAACTTAATTACAGGACTGTATGAATACCCAAAGCAGATGCATGAGTGAGTAGAATTTAGTTTCATACCTCCTTGAAATCAACAAACACTCTCTTCATATCTTAATATTTAATTTCATGAAAGGAAAACATAAAAAATTATCAGTAAAGAAATTTAGATGGACTTTACTTTGTTAATATTATTGCCCTATGCTTAAAAACTTGTTCAGATTTAAACGCTCTGCAGAAGCCATTTTTATACTCTGGTGAACGTGGTCGTATATTGGTATCATAATCACCGTCTGTCTGTGCATCAAATCTTGGACAAGTTCGAAATTGGGTCAACTGGGGTCAAAAACTAGGTCACAGGGTCCAATCTTAGAAAAACCTTGTCTGCACTCTAGAGGCCACATTTTTTGCCCAATTAACCTGAAATTTGGCCAGAATGATTGCCTTAACGAAATGTTTTTAAACAAATACATCTTGTTTCTAAAATTAATTAATCCTTGAAGAAAGGTTCTTGATTCATTTGAAAGCCCTGTTTGTGGTATTAAACCCTTGTCATGCTATTCAGGACATATTATGTTGTACAAAGATTTGACAGACTGTATAGACAAAGATCAGCCTGTTCAGATATGCAGTCTGATCAAAGCCATACTGCCTGCTTCTACTAAATAATTTGGGGAAAACATAAGCAAGAAAAGCCTTAAAATTGGCAATTTGTTTGAATAAAAGTTCAGTAGGATAAGGTTTAAATGTCATTCAGTGATATATTGTTTTTACAGAGAAATTCCAAGGCCAAGGTGATCTATGATGCATACAACTCTGTGAAGTCAAAGATTCCTGTAAACATTGACAGACAAAATGTGGAGACAAATGCAGTTTTGAGTCACCTATATAACAAACTGTTGAAATACCCCTACAACAGGTGGGTTACCTCTTACAGGGAACACACTAACACAAATCAATTGGCCAAACTCTAGGGAGGACTTGTAGCTATCATATGTGTTAAACAGATCACCATGGCTTGTTAATCCTCGTCATGCTGAATAAATTTTGGCTAACTATTGGTTGATAGTTGTAGACCTATGTGGGATAGCAGCTGGAGGCTAAGAAAGGATGTAATTGTAGTACTGCGGCGAGAAATACCAGGAATTCTTTGTTAGGTGCTCCAGTAGCCGCAATATAACTAAGATTGTTGAAAGTGGCTTAAAAGCCCATTCTAACAACAAATTGAACTGGGAATACACTTGTAGGGAGGACTTGTAGCTATCATGTACAGTCGATCTTGTTTGAGCAACCACATTTATCAAGCAACAATTTTTAATAAGTGACTGTTTTCAAAATCCCCTTCTTTTGATCGAATATCTGAAAAAAGTAGATAGCATTGGTATGAAAATTATTGTAAAAGAATCCTATGTCGTTAACTCACAAGAATCGTCTCAATGAGACAATTCTGTTGACGTTTAACTGCACAGGATTATTGAGAATTTTGCAATCAATTCAATTTGTAAACAAGTGTATAAAGCAACCATTTTCTTTTGAACAACCTCTTTTCGGTGATCCTGTTCAAGGTGGCTTATTTGGAAGTTTTTCTGTTTATTGTACAGATCCTTCAGGCTTGTAATGATTTAGTGCACTGTAAAGATTAACTTACTTTTATCTCCCTGCTTCGATAAGATTGGGGGCATATTATTTTACTGTATTGTCTGTCTGCTTGCAGAACTTAATAGAATGAACATATAGCTATTTAATGTAAGCCCATTCAAGATACTATGCTCATACCTGGACAATAGATCTCATTTAATGTAACGGTATGCGAGAATCCATTTTGAAAAGCTGTTGCTTCCTGGTGAAAAGTATATCATGTGAAATTACTTTTCTTTTGTAATTAAGTTATTCTTTGGAACAGTCTGCATTCATATGCAAGCACTGGTAGCAAGTCAAATTTGGTGACAAGTTGTTTTTACAGAGAAAGTCAAAGGCCCAGGTGATCTATAATGAATACAACTCTGTGAAGTCCTAGATTGCTGTAAACATTGACAGAAAACATGCGGAGACCAGACTGGAGTCACCTGGACACAACAAACTATGGAAATACCCCAACAACAGGTTGGTTAGATCAACACATCTACTATAGTAAAACTTGTAGTTAACAATCACCAAGAGGACCTTCAAATAAGCAGTCGTTAATTATATAATTATATTTACAGTTAATTATAATTTCCGGGGGCCTTTAAACTTCTGAGAAAAAAAATTATCATAAGTCAGTCACTAATTGTACCTAGTGTTTTCATTCCTTGTTAGATTCTGCCTTGCAATATCTCATTGGAATTGTCTTTAGAAGACGATTCCAATGAGATGATGCATGAGAGAATTCTGTATTTAGTAACTACTAAAGAAGCAACTTTAATATTTGACTTGTGCCAAAAATGATCATGATGTTAAGTGAAACAGGCTCCAGTTGCTTAGTACAATATTCATGATAAAAAAACATAGGGTCATTTTGCGTTTAAAGATTGTCATAAAAGCCTTTCTGCATTCTATGATGTTGGAACCCATAAGAATTGCCTCATTGACAAATTCATTATTTAGCTCTGCTGTTTTTTGAGAGAACCTATGGTATAATGATCACCATGGTGCCGTTGGCATTGGTGTTGGCGAAAGATGGCATGACAAACTTTAACTTTGGTCATATCAATGTTATTATTGGGGATATCTTAATGAAACTTGGCATGTGTGTTCACCATCACAAGAGCTACACAGGCTATCAAGAGGGATAACTGTGGAAGCATTTTTAGCTCGGCTGTTTTGGTAAAAAACCAAGGTATTGCTATAGCCCTGGTGTCATAGTTTTTTTTTCGGCACTGTTGTCGTGGTTGTCATGAGAAAACTGACATTTTGTGATATCTCTGGTTCTTCTTCAGGCATTCACTTGAAACTTGAACTGTTCACCATCAGAAGAGCAACCTATATCATCAAGGATGATAACTCTAGATGTATTTTGTGCAAATTATGCCCCTTTTTTGACTTAAGTCTTTTTTCCACCATCCAGCACTCGACAGCTGAGCGTAGGCACCTATAGTTATTACCCTTTTCTGACTTGGATTTTTTGTATTATCCAGCATCCGCAGCCAAGCCTTTACAAATGTATTAAAAGCTATTTTCCTATAAAAAGAACTTGAAAATAAATATGATTTGGTTCTTTTGTAGAGGCAAAATAGAGGAAAATATTCACCCGAAAAACATTGACAAGACACCAACTACATGCAATGATCCAACCCAAACAACATTGTGGCCTAATCTATTAATTTACGTGACGATGATTTTGTATCTCCAAGCCTCTTGAAATGGAACATATAAAATTCATTTGAGGTAAATATTTTTTGTTTTTGTCAAAGTAGACCTTAAAAGGTCCATGACAATTGGTCGACTGATATTTTGGCATTCAATTTACTTGGACTAGTATGTTTATCAAGTGCAACAATAAAAGACTGTTTTAATCACAGTGCACATTATCAAAACACATAATTATTTTTCGATAATAGATTTAACAAAGTATACTTATAAAATTTCATTCCACATTTTAGGGATTCAATAGACTTTATATTCTTATTACCCCACTTCAAAGAAGATGGGGGTTTATTGGTTTACCCTGTCCATCCATCCTTCCACCTGTCCCTTACAGAATTTGAGTCTGTGGCATTATCTACTTCCTGTTTAGACTTAAAATGGTACAATAAGAAATTTTTGTAACATTTTTCTCAGGAACCATGAATCAGAGCAACTTCAAACTTGGTATGCTTTTATCAGATATGTGGCTTACTGATTTCAGATTCGTTGTACATCTTCTTCCTGTTTTACGACTTAGTTGATTTTCTGACTTAACATGGTACAATGGGAAATTTAGCATCGTTCTTTTCTCAGCAGCCATAAACCAGAGCAACTTGAAATTTGTTTTGACAAATTAGACCAAAAAAACACCAAATGGATCAGCCAAATGTGGTGCACCAAAGGAATGGACAGGAATGATTATGCTATTGAGTACTTGACCAAAAATCCGGATATCGATAACTGGATTATCAGAAAAAAGTTATTTATATACCTCCATGAAATCAATAAATATTCTCATCTTCTCTTAAATGAAACAATTATCCTCTATTAATTTCCAGGTATTTCAACAACCATGGATATCAGAACCAATCAGGGCTATGGTATAAACTGTTCTCCAAGAAAAGTGGGACTGTAATTAATATCTGACAAAGAAAATGCGAGTATTTTATTACTTTTATTTCACCAAGTTGTGAAAAAAGAAAAGATTTTGTGTAAATGAATATTTTGAGGACAATAGTTTTTCATCAACAACAAGAGCTGTATTTTTAAATGTGGTAGAGCATCTAAAGTACAAAAATGTAACCTTTAAGAGATGAAGAGAGTATTTTGTAAATTTCATGGAGGTATGCAACTACAAACATAATCACACTTTGAATATGCACATAGGATTCATACATAAGTTTGTTAAGGTTTCTAGTTTCATAGATATTCTCACAACCGAGTTAGATATTTTTCATACAATACACTAATTACATATTATATTTATCTTATAACCTCTATTTGTCTTGTTTTTGTCAATGTTTCTAACTGAAATGCAAGTTTCTAAAAATAACCGCATTGTATCATTGTTCTAAAAATAACTATGTGGTATCGTAAAAAATATCATATGGGATGTTATCACAGATATTTGTATAGTTATAAGATAAAATTTGATATCAATGATGCAAAAGCATGTAAATCTTTGTCACTAAAGGAACAGATATCTCAAGGGATCATACTTTAGTTTAAGGTTACAAAATAGCTGGATACTGAAAATTATTTTCATTTAGAAATAAAACAAATCTTTAAGCCAATCAGAATGCACAAATTTTGATGGATACAACTAATATCAAATGTTCAACCTGATCTTAGTCCATACCTCGATCTTTCCAAAACAAGAATGTTCCAGTTTCAGGATAACAAAGGTTAACAAACACATGTTATTTTATTTCAGTCATATACAGAGATGTAACAGGGGAGCCATAATATTGCTTGAACTTTTATTTGCTTTTGGTGATGAAAGACTCGCTTATTATTTCCAACAGAACATTCGAGATAGTGAAAAACTACAAAGTGACATGTGTGAATTTCCATTTTTTCATCTCTAACAAAGTATATACCCTGACAACCAATACTCCCAGAAGGTTAGTTTGTAACACAAGATGGTGCAAAGAGACAAGAAACTACAGCTGAGATCAGACTATGAACAATCAAAACTTAAATACTCTGAAAAAACATACCCATGAAGTTAATACTAGCAAGTACCCATAACAAAGTCTTTGAAAGATAAAATAACAAAGGAAAAGATTGTCAACAAGATCGTGTTATTCTGAAAAACCACATGGACAATGCCTTTTCTTTAATGCTTTTTGGTGGTTTATCAAGAAATAACGGTAGATTACCACTTGATAATCTCATCGCAAAGCAGTGAAATTATCAAAAACTTATACCCTGTTTTTGTGCATTTCATCTTATCTAACGTCATCTATGCATGGCAAAATAAGTGACCTCACAATGAACGTTGCATAGCAATCACGCGCAAAATGACGCGCTTTATGAAAATATGTCCCAGGAATTTCACATTTTGTCTCTTTTTTGCAATTAAGAAATAGAATAATCAATTGTTTTTCGAGTAAGATCGATTAATATTTCATTTCATTAACAACAAACTATGTTTTCACTTGTGGCTCCGCCACTCGTGAAATTAATGCTTTTATTGTTCATTCAATAAATATAAATCGAACTTACACTGAAACTAATGAGTATCCTCTATATCATTTCAGAACTGCTGAAATAGTCTATGGACAATCATCTTCAGACTTGCTGTAACAATCTGTGGACAATCATCTTCAGACTTGCTGTAACAATCTGTGGACAATCGTTACCCACTTCAGGCTTGCTGTAACAATCTGTGGACAATCGTTACCCACTTCAGACTTGCTGTAACAATCTGTGGACAATCGTTACCCACTTCAGGCTTGCTGTAACAATCTGTGGACAATCGTTACCCACTTCAGACTTGCTGTAACAATCTGTGGACAATCATCTTCAGACTTGCTGTAACAATCTGTGGACAATCGTTACCCTCTGCAGACTTGCTGTAACAATCTGTGGACAATCGTTACCCTCTGCAGACTTATTTTGAGAATCTATGGACAATTATTACTTTCTTCAAACTAGCTGTGAGAATCTTTGGACAATCATTCATCCCTTCAGACTAGCTGTAAAAGTCTTTGAACAATTGACACTCTCTTCAAACTTGCTGTAAGAATCTATGGATAATCCCTCATCCCTTATGAGAGTCTATGAACAATCGTTACTATCTTCAGAATAACTGAAAGAATCTATCAACAATCGTTAATATGTGGAATCTATGGACAATTTTTCATCCCTTCAGACTTGCTGTAAGGAGCTATGGACATCGCTCATCCCTCCATCCTTCCTGTAAGAGTCTATGGACAATTGTACTCTATTCTGAGTGAGGCTGAGACTTGCTGCAATATTCTTTTGACAATCTTTCATCCATTCAGACTTGCTGTAAGAAGCTATGGACAACCGCTCATCCCTTCATCCTTGCTGTAAGAGTGTATAGACAATTGTTTCTTTGTTCAGATTTGCTGTAAGATTCCATGAACAATCATTGTAAAACTTGCCAGAATCACACACACCTTTTACAGTTATATTTATAGCCAAATTAAGTGGAAATAATGTAGCAATTCTATTTTAACCACTGAATACAATATTTGATGATAAATAAGACAGGTCATTTTGGTAGCATATTTGTATAGATTGTTGCGTTAAACTGAATCCTATGATGTGCTAACAAATTTGAACAATCTCAGTGAGACGATTCTAATGGGTTGGAACAACATAAGATTCAATTATAAACCATATTATTTTAGTGTTTTCACTCACAAAATTGGCCAAATGGCTTGGCGCACAACAATTGTAACTGCCTGTATTCTTATAGGCAGTTAAAACTGTTTTGCACTTGGTCATCAAAATATTTATATTTACATAGAACTTACAATAGTTTGAGTCAAGTTTTTATTGAAAATGTTCTAATTTTCGTAAGGAATTTTTTTCTTTTGAGAGTTGTTGTCATAGTCGTATTTAAGCCTTGTCATTCTGTTCACAGCATATTCTTGATGTACTCAAAGCTAAGGCAGATAAGTATAGACTAAGATCAGCCTGCACAAATTTGCTGTCTGATCTTAAATAATTGTGGAATTATGTAAAATGAGGTGTTATATTTGAAACAAAATTTTAATTCATCAGGATAACGGTTAACTATTTGTGCTTTTCATGGTTTATCCTCAACCCTGCATATTGGAAGGTGTTTTGTCTACAGTTCTTTTGAATAATAATGTCTAATTGATAGTTCTTTAGCTCTCTCCTAATGGTTTTCCTGAAACTTTAGAAATCTCTTTATTTAACTTTAGAAATCCCCTTATCAAACTTTAAGTGCCCCCTTATTAAGCTTTAGAAGTCTCCTTATTAACCTTTCGGAGCCCCCTTATTAAGCTTTAGAAGTCTCCTTATTAAACTTTAGTATGAGTCCCCATATTAAATTTTAGGAGTCTCCTTATTAAACTTTAGAAGTCTCCTTATTAAACTTTAGGAGTACCCTTGTTAACCTTTAGTCTCCTTATTTAACTTTAGGAGCCCCCTTAATAAACTTTAGTCTCCTTATTAAACTATAGGAGTACCCTTATGAAGACAATCTTAAAAATGATTTGGTATAAAGGGAGCCCTATTGTCCAATAATTGCCCCAACACTCGCAATGCACTTCATCTGATATGGCAGTCACACCAAGACCTTCTTTCAACCATTTGTACATCTTTTTTTTAACCACTGCATCAGTTCATAAGTAGCAAAGCTACTTTGGAAAATGTTTTGCTGTAAATACAGAAAATAAAGATAACCTTATGCCAAAGTTTTGAAAGTATGAAATCTTTAATAAAATCTAAATAATATCAAAGCTAAAGTAACAATATCTAAACTTGAATAAAATGATTTAAATCTAAACTAGATCAAATATAATTATAAATCATAATTAAACTTAAGGGATAACTAAATTAAAATTAGTTATTATGATTTCATTAAATATATTCTAACATGTTCTTAAAAAATCATAACTAAACTTAAGGGATAAATAAAGTAAAATTAGGTATTATGATTTCATTTAATATATTCTAACATGTTATTTAAAATATCAATAATGCAATTAATAAGATATAAAAATCATGAAATAAATAAAGTAATGTATATCATAAAATGAAATATACGAAGTATATAAGTTAGATTTAAGGAATGCTCTAATATTGATTAAACCCTATTTATGAATAGGTGATTACAGATTATTTTCTAGTGCCTAGAACAGATACTCTTCTTGGCACTATATATAAATATTTTCTGATCTAGATGGAGGTACTTATGAACTGATGTGGTTATTGTAATTGTAACTTTTTCATTATTACACTTTCACCCCCCCTCCCCCCTCTGCCCCAGCTGTTGTGGACCAGGTCTAAGCAGCATATAAAACAACCCCTCCCTCACAGGTTGAATATACCTGACAGTGGTAAACACCACTGATCTTTTTCCTGTTTTATTCAGCATATTCAAATGGTTACAAGCAAATGCAATTGGGATATAATTTGCAAACAGTTTGCACTTTTTTGTTATCCTGAACACAGATCTTTGTCTTCCCCATGTTCACCCACAAGCCCCTTAATTATCTCCATTGCTGCTTTCCACGTCCGAGTTCCTCCATGGGTTTTGTACTGATCCTCAGGTCATCTGCATACAGCAGCTCCCATTGACAACCAGCGTATTTTATTAAAGCCCCATTATCACAATGATGAAAAGCACTCATTCAGTTATCCCTTTGCCTGCTGAATTTAAATTTTGTTTCAAACAAGTTGTCAATTTTTAATGAGTGAAGGCTGCACATCTGTGCAAGCTGAACTTGGTCTAAACTGTCTGTGAAAGCTGTGTGTACAACTGGAATGTGTTGTATGGCCTATTTTACTGCTCATGTTCCTGCACAATATCTGTTATATCCTGGATGTTATTCAAAATTCTTGATGTTGTTGTATAGGCAGTTAAAGCTAGTTTGCTCTAAGCATTGATATAGAATAAATATATATATCTTTTGTACTTCAACATTAAATTATGGTTAAAACGATTATTTCAGAATTGCGTTGTGTCCGTCATGCGTCTGTCTGTGCATCCGGTCGTAAATTTTTTCTTTAAAAATCTTCTCCTCAGAAACTACTGGATGAATGATTCTTTAGTGACCCTTTATCAGTCTACATAAAATTCTTGTGATCGGATGAAAAATATGTATTTTATGGGCAGAGGTCATTTTCTATATGTTATATAGTGGAAACTTTTAAAATCATTTTCTTAGAATGTAATTGATGGGTATCAACCAAATTTCACTGGAATGATACTTGAGTGACCCTTTATTTCAGGCCTGTGGAGCGACTCAAGCCATTCATGACTATCTAGTTTTTTTGTCTTTTAAAAAAAATTATACTAACTTTGTTATTCTGGTAAATGTTTTGTCAAAAAATAACGTAATTTGTGAGAAACCAATATGAAAAGTTAAGCTAGATATCCTGATGATTTAGCAAGCTAATCATAGAACCAAGTGATGGTTAAATTGACTACACTAAAGTGATGATAGTTGGTTAAAGAACACTATTGGATAACCTCAAACATAAGGAGTCTGAAGGCTAGTTCAAGTTAAATTGGGATGAATGCGCAGGGTTTTCCAGAGAATTTTTGCCTTAAAAGGTTTTTTATCTCTGGTTTTTAAGCCAGCGCTAATTTTTGAAAATGTGTATTGTAGAACACAAGTGTTTTGTTGGATATGAATTAAAGTTAAATGAAGTTCCAATTAACTTTCTGATTTTGTAAATACAAGTACATGTATAAGTATGTAATTTTATTTCACCAATTTGTTAGGATATATATTTCCAAATTAATATTTGTTAAGTCAAGTGTTGCTAATATTAAATACATCTTTTTGTTATTGTAGTTTTGTGTGTCTTATGTACAGAAAGTCCGCAACTGAGCATAGCCGAAAATAAAAGTGTGGGTCTGGCTAAATCCCACGCAGACAAGTAATATTGATATTATTGGTTTATAATGCACTAACTCCTAGGCCAAAGGGCAGTAATTTTTGACGGCTCAGCACCAAACAGTTGTAACTGCCTATAAGAATATTGGAAGTTGAAACTGTTTCATGCTGATCCATCTTTATTTTACCTGATGCAAGAAGTAGAAATTATATTTAAACTGAGTGGCTAAGCATAGAGGGAAGAGAAGTGGTCCATTCCTTCATTATTTTGAATTTTAAAGAAATAGCAAGAAAAAGTGTAGGTTAATCATGCAACCTAATATTTTCCAAGCTAAGGTTCTATAGATCCACTTAATTTGTTCCTTACATTTGTAAGGAATAAAGTGGAGTTGAGGAAGCTTGGATTGAAAATGGTGAATCCTGAGAGAAATGTCTTGACCCTTGGCATGCTGAACCCTTAAGTATTCCTGCTTTCGCAGGAGCTATAGACAAACATCAGCCTGCACATATGTGCAGTCTGATGTTAGTCTACACCACCTGTTTCTCACTTTCAAACCAGAATTGTCAAGATTTAGATTTTCAAATAAAAATTGACCTACAGTTGGTACTTTCAGTGCTTTTTGCCCTTTGATTTTGATGATAATTTTAGCCAAAATTTATTCAGCATGACAAGGGTTAATAATTCTATAAATATAGAAGGATCCTGAAGAAACTCTTGCTTGAGCTAATGGGATCCTTCCTAATATTTTGGGATATTAGGGATCCAATGTCACTGTTAGTGTCAAACCCTGAAGAACTCTATCATCACACAAGTCATCATTCATGGCCATTCGGAACACCACTTGGCCAATCTCATTATCAACCTTGGATGTACATAGACTATTTTTAGCTCGGCTGTTTTCGAAGAAAACCCGAGGTATTGTTATAGCCTCCATGCCGTCGTCGTTGTCGTCATGCAAAAACTTTGACATTTTGTTATATCTCTGGTTCTACTGAAGGCATTCACTCGAAACTTGGCACACATGTTCACCATCAAAAGAGCAACATATACTATTAAGGGGGATAACTCTAGATGCATTTTGTGCAAATTATGTCCCTTTTTCGACCTAGATTTTTTCCCACCATCCAGCACTCGACAGCTGAGTGTAGGCACCTGTAGGCGGTGCTCTTGTTAATTATTACAGAAAAAACTTGATGACATCAGTTAAAATGGCGTTAGCCCTAGAAACTGTGTGAAAACATTCAACGCTACTATAGGTGTATTTTCAAAACTGAGCTCTGACCTAGATGTTGAGTCCATTACCATAGGTTTATGAGTAAACCTCAAGATCTAAGACAAGCACTAAGTTTCATTTGAAAGGTAATTTGTATCTTTATTATGTCTGTTTTATCTATTTTGAAAGAATAGCACGGAAATTTAACCGGTAAAAGTAGATTTCACAGCTCACCGCTCAAAATCTACCTATAGGTTAAGTTACTGACGTGAAACCATCGTATCCTAATTTACTGATCGCAAAAAGTTTAGTCGCACTTTTTACAATGTCACAAAGAAGTCAAACAATGTAACGAAGCAAAAGTTTCTATTTGAAATAGATTTGCCATCCTATTGGCTTACTTTTTGTCATAACTTTTTTAATTTCACTCTCAGACTTACGTCTGACATGACGTAAATGTGGATTTTACGTACTAAGTTGATAGCTGCGTGTAACAAAATCAATTAATGTTCTTTTTGGTTTTATTGGAATTCTCTTATTCAGCGTAAACATTAAACACTATTTTGCATTGCATCCTTCGAAAAAGAGCAAAGTTGTGACATGACGTAAATCAAATGGATAGCGCATGGACATATCGAATACGGTGTGCATATCTAGGAGGTGATGAAATTGCATTTAGCTTCTGCGACTGTTTTTATTATCATACGGTTCATTGCGAATAAATATGGACATAATATGACCCAATTTCGTTTTACAGATCTTGTTAAACGACAATAGGAGGACAGGCGAACGTCATGCCGTTCCGTTAAAAATGGAATGCTTTCATTTTCCCAACTAATTGCAATTGGTAAAAACATCACTTAGGATCATTCAAGTCCTATTTTTATCAATGGAAACCTATTGAAAAGAACCTACCCGTAAACAAGTTAAATTAACGCCACCGTGCCGTCAATCGAACGTTAGTGATCGCTTAACCAGAAAAGTGCAATTACTCAATTTCTTAGGTTAGAAAGAAACAGAAGAAACTTTTTTCCTTCCTGATTAACAATATTCTGAAAAATTATCTGTGATAAAACAATTGTTGCATTTTTGTGAGTTAGGTGTAAAAATGATGATGAAGAGTCACCAGAAAGATCCCATACTCTAACCAACTCCTTTTGTATTGAAACAAGATACCCGAAGATGGTGTTGGTCGCAAGAAACATTTTTTGTGATACAAAATGGAAGTAACGTCCCTTAATTTAACTGTGTGACTTTTCCATTCTACCGGTCTGTTCAATATCATGTCATTGCGGTTGGCTATTTTCGTCTAACATAACAAAATTACTTGATTATGGGAAGAAATTGGACAGAATTATAATTAATGTCATTCATTTTGTGAAACATGAATCACATCCTGAAATATCCCATCGAAGAGAAAACGACAACTTTTTGCGCTTAGTATATAAATATCTTTAGATTCTTAAATAATTGCTTTAAAAAATCTTAATTTTTGAGAATGATTTTTCATTCTCAAAAATTAAGATTTTTCAGCCGTTATTTACTGTAAAAGATATAAATCTACAGTGCTAGTTTTTCTTACGCTGTTTCCACGCAACAAAATGCTCGATTTTGTTGCATATCCATCCGCCTTACATACATCCGAGGTCTGTTGCAGTTTACAGAAGTGGCCGAGTGATGTTCCGAATGAGTCTGAAGTATTGCTATAGCCTCATGTTGTCATTTTTATCGTTGTTGTGCAAAAACTTTGACATTTTGTGAAATCTCTGGTTCTACTGAATGGGTTCTCCAGAAGCTTGGCACACATGTTGACTATCAAAAGAGCTAACTGTTCTATTCAGGGAGATAATTCTGCATGTATTTTGTGTGAATTATGCCCCTTTTGTTAGATTTTTTATCCACAAAAACGGCAGAGTGTAGGCACCTGTAAGCTGTGCTCTTTCAGCTTTCTAGCACTCAACGGCCAAGGTCCATTCAGACGGTGCTTTTATATGCCCGTATCTTTATCAAATTTTCCAGCAAAAATCATCATTGTACTCCTATGATTTGTGGCCTCAAGAGTGTTATTATGAAAATTGTCACTAAGGCCCCTTTATCTATGATATCATGTGAATCCTTCCTATTTTTGAAGAAAAATGT
Organism: Fragum whitleyi; assembly: GCA_948146395.1. NCBI lineage: Eukaryota > Metazoa > Mollusca > Bivalvia > Cardiida > Cardiidae > Fragum > Fragum whitleyi. The sequence continues at coordinate 52,785,541 of OX411544.1, read as the reverse complement.
CATTAAGGCACCGTTTCCAATGATATGGCATTGATCCTTCTCATTTTCAATAGGGTTCATCCTTGTGAACTGACAAACATTCTAACCAAGTTTCATGTAGATTGGACCATATTTGTGACCTCTGGAGTGTAAACAAGAAAGTTGTCATTAAGGCCCCTTTTCATGTGATATGACATGGATCCTTCCCATTTTCAATAGGGTTCACCCTTGTGAACTGACAAACATTCCGACCAAGTTTCATGTAGATTGGACCATATTTGTGACCTCTGGAGTGTAAACAAGAAAGTTGTCATTAAGGCCCCTTTTCATGTGATATGACATGGATCCTTCCCAATTTCAATAGGGTTCACCCTTGTGAACTGTCAAACATTCCGACCAAGTTTCATGAAGATTGGACCATATTTGTGGCCTCTAGAGTGTAAACAAGAAAATTTTCAATTAGGCTCATTTTCCTGTGATATTGCACTAGGGTTCATCCTTGTGACCTGATAACATTCTGACTAAAATTCATTCATTCATGAAATTAGCCCTTAGACAAGGATTTAATACTCTGATTTTCAATTTAGTGGGATTTTAAACCATTTTGAACTTAGAAATTCTTGGTTAAGTTTTTATGTGCAACTATCGTTTATCATTTTCTATTTCTACTTAAGCTACTGCTTTGAAACTTTGCACTTGCTTATGTAACCAAAACATCAGCCTCTAAACAAAGATTCTTTTCCATTGACTTTCATTTAATTGAATTTTCCAAAGTCGATATTGATTTGCTGTTATCATCAGAAAACTAGGAATAGTCTAGCTTATAGCTGTCCAGTCTGACAGCTCAATGTTCTTGTTTACACTCTAGTGGCCAAAAACAGGGTCCAATCTTCATGAAACTTGGGTCAGAATGTTTGTCAGGTCACAAGGGTGAACCCTATTGAAAATGGGAAGGATCTGTACCATATCGCGGGAAAAGGGGCCTTAATGATGATTTTCTTGTTTACATTCTGAGGCCATAAATATTGTCCTATCTTCATGAAACTTAGTCAGAATGTTTGTCAGGTCACAAGGACAGAAAATAGGAGGGAAAAAAATGATATCATGGGAAAAGTGACCTTAATGACATTATTTTGTTTACACTCTAGAGGCCTCCAAAATAATAAGTACAATTACGACTTTTGCTGGAAAATTTGATAATTGTTGATTTAGACAAAGATACACAGATGAGTGATATAGGTCCATCATGGTCCTCTTTCATTTCTGTAAGGGTAATTATATGATCACCCTTAGTGTCCAGGGGGACTGTCCATTCTGACAGGCAGGTGGTTTGAACTATTTCTGGTGGAAAACTCTGTCACCTTTCGTAAGATTGACATGAAATGTGCTAGTAACATTCCTCTCATAATTATGGAATACTGGGCACGCCCAAGAACAATAGATCTTAACCTAGCTTAATGGAAAAAAAAAACAGGGATTGTAATAGCCTTGGCATCATTGTTGTTAGAATTTTGCAGAATCATTTTGTGATGTCTCTATTCCGAAGTAGTACTAAAGGCATTCACTCGATCATTAGCACACATGCATGTTCACCATCAAGAGCAACCTATACTATCAAGGGAGGTAACTCCCGATTCTATTTGTTCTTTCTGTTCGAATAACGCCCTTTATTCTACTTTTTATCCACTATAAAGCACACAATTATAGTGTGGCATTTTTTCTGTCATGAATTTAAATCAAAAAACTCTTTGGTCTAGATTCAATTCTTGATTTTGAAGTTTATAGGGTCATTCTGTTGTCCTGAGGTTGGTACATATCATCTTGATGGCTCAGAGCGAAACAGTTGTAACTGCCTATAAACATATAGGCAGTCACAACTGTTTCGTGCTTAGCCATCGAATTCTGTTCTGGATGAGGATCCCTTATGATACACACTATTATCCTTCTCACTATTTATATAGTGTATCACTCCTTTCTCTCTAGCTTTATCTTGATGTATTAGTCTCTGCCTTTGATTTATCTACATGTACTTTTCTGAAAACTTTTCAAGATGCAATTTTTAACCATTCAACGTTATCATTTCAAATAATGAACATGCTGACTTACACATGAAGCAGGTATCATATATTTGGCTTTTTATACTCCTCACCTACTAAGTAGAGGAGGGTATACTGGATTCGTCTGGTCCATGACATTTTGTCGAAACTCCATTTTGTCAATTTCAATTTTCGTCGACTGTCATATTTGTTGAAAATAACAATTAATTTCAATTAAATCAAAGGGAAAAGAGCACTGGAAGTACAGAAATCTTTGGCCAGTGCAGCAGATATTCTTTTTTTACCCCGGCTATTTTTAGTGAAAACCTTAGGAATTGCTATAGCCTTGGCATTGTCGTCGTCATTTTTGTTGTTGTTGTTTAAAATCTTTGATACCTTGTGATATCTCTAGTTCTACTGATGGGATTTATTTGAAACTTGGCACAGATGTTTACCATAAAAAGAGAATGCTATACTAACAAGGGGATTAACTCTAGGTGTGTCTATATGTGTGGATTGAGCTCTATAAAGTTAATGTGAATTTGTTTGCTTTTTTATGGTTCAGCACAAAACAGTTGAAACTGCCTTTTAACACAGACAGTTCCAACAGTTTGGTGCTGAGCCATTGAATGTTGGGATATAGATGGGCATAATATACAAGTTGAAAGGGGATTAACTCTAGGAGAATTTGTGTAAATTATGTCCTTTTTCGACTTATATTTTCATCCACCATCAAGAAATCAATTGTGAGCCAAGCGTAGGCACCCATAGGCAATTTTCTTGTTATAGAACCAATGCTTGGTCATAGGGGACATCAGATGAAGAAGATTGAGAGCATACAGCATAATTGTGCGCCTACCATAGCAGGTTTAGCAGAAAAACAAATGATGCATTTTCAAAGAAGAATAGTGTTCAAATTTATTGTTTTGCTAAAATCAGATAAAATTAGGTTAATGGTAGAGTCTAGAATGCTCTTGAGATTAATAACTGGTCCAATCATATATACAATGATACTAGCAATATTAACACTTTCCTGTTTTTCAAAATTTTGGACCTGTCCAAATTCAAAGATTTTGCAGACGAAAATTTAAAGTGGATTTAATTTGAAAAATAACAATTAAGTAGGGTAGAAAATAGTGTGGAAAAAGAAGAAATTGCTTGTCAGGAGCAATTTCTTCTTTTTTCACAATGTTTTCTCAATTATAAAATCACAGGCACGTAAAAAGCAGGGATTAAACAGCAAAGGGTTAAAAGACTTAATGTTTTGGTTTGAATTGGGATAACATCAAGTCACTTCAAAGGGGGAACTTATAGGCATACAAATTTTACCAAATGAAAATACCCATAATGATAAAACTATTTTTACATCTTCAATATGAATTTCATCCATTTGATAATAAATGTATGCCTTAATTGTATTATATCATTCTTAGATAGCACTTCATTAAATCATCTTTTATAAGTAAATATTAATAATATTTACCAAGTATAATTTCAGTTTCACTGAAATATCTAAAGTACAAACTCCCTTCCAAGGAAATGTTAAAGAAAAAATTTCCAACCCAAGACTTGAAGAGAAAATCTTAGTCATCAATTTCGGTTCAATGAATTTGATTTAGATTTTACACCCACAACAAGAATTGGGACTGAAAATGTACCTAATTCTGCCCATAATTCTGAAACAAGGCTTTTCCATGTGACAAGAACTGGGACAGAATTTCTGTTTGGATTCCTCCCCGTTTCCACCCAGAATCCGTCCTAAATTTCCTACGGGTATGTTGAAATGACGCCTTGTTGAAATTGAATTTTCGTTGAATATCATCAAATTTCATCAAAACAAAAATAAAAAAAAAAAAAAAAAAAAAAAAAACTTTAGATAGGAAAACTTTGCCAAGATCTTTATTCATTATGACAAGGGTGAAAAGAAGGTTGCAGACTGAAATTTAGATTTATATTCAGTTGTACGTCAAATCATGGGGTTAGCACAATACTGCAAAAGTATCCCGAGGCACTCAGATATTAGCTTTGCACTGTTTCCTAAAAGTATGGAAAAAAGAATTAATGAATTATTGTGTTGAAAAAAAATAGCTTCTAAAAAGAAAGTGATGAAATGATTTCTCATTTAATCCATCCTATTAAGAAAAGTCAAGTGTTTTTAATAGTGCTTGTCCAAAGTATATCTCCTAAATTTGATGGAACTGTATTCAAACTGTTCTCCATCAGCATGTCACTCTTCAAAAGACACAATATAAATTGTAAAATATCTACATGATGGTCAAACTCAAATTTAAGATGTAGATTTTGAAAGCTTGACAACTTGGTATTTCTACAATATTAACAAATCTTAACTTTTGCACTGGAAAATCATTAAAAAAAAAGATAAGTCATGAAAAATCATGCGAAAAAAAGACTTTGAAGAAATCTTAAAGGAGCTAAAATATCTCTTATTGGTAGGCCTTCCAGTCTAGTTCAAGTTTTCAAAAGTTACCTCCCTTTTCAACACTGCGCATGCTCAGTTGAAAATTAAAAATGGCCGCCGCCGTGTTGGCAAGTCGGTAAAAATCAAAACATTCTGGTTTATTCGGCGCAATCTGTCCCTTGGTCGCACAGTGACATTTGCATCTGACGAATGTTGTGTATCTACATTTGTCCTGACGCTATTTAATCTCACCGACCCAAAACTGCTGAGAAATGTCGTGGTTAGGAGGCAGTCTGTCATCTTTGACAGGTCAACTGTCTAATCTTACCAAAGACATTCTGACAGAAGGAACCGAAGAAGTTAGTGGTAAGCTCCCCAAAACATATCTGACATTAATCCAAAAAATTGAATTACTTGTGATTTATTTTTTTTATACATTTTTTTCTTAAAAAAGCAGAGGTTGCTAAACAACACCAAATGAGACTCCACCCTTGCGTGTGAAGCTGGGTAATATAATGATATGTTTAACCTATAGACAGGAAAGGTAATTTGGAGAAAGAACCATTCTTGATTTATTAATTTACTCAACTTAACTACCGAATTTAACAATAAGGCCCCTGCGCCCCAACCTTTTGCTGTATCGACACGTATGAATGATAAATCAAATATCAATATTATGTGTCTGTCTGTTCCGACCGCTTTTTCTGTTTTTTGCTTGAACTTGGAGTTAAAGACCGCTTTTTGTCATTTTGAATTTCAAGTCATATGCAAACAAAACAAAAAATAGAATCCTTTGTTGACCCTTTTCTACTCCGAAGATATTGTCACTGGAAAAAAATAAGTACAGTTAAAATATGAAATAAAATTCCCCAGGTGTTGTACAAAACATGCACATGATCACTAATTTTCTGCAAAAGACCAAAATATGCTATTTATCAAATCGATGGCTACTTGATTTTGCTAATTAATTTTTAGATTGATTTCTACAGTCACAGTCATTTAGAATAATATTAGTGAAAGATACTTAAAACAATTCTTATTGGTTTATCTTCGTAAACAATGTAACTTTGAATATAAGCACACGTATTATAGAAACTGCGTCAGGTCTAAATCCTAGAGGATGCGATTCCGACAAGATGTTGGCCGGCATAGCTTTAACTAAAATAGCTGTATTTATATTTTTTTAAAAAATCAAACTGCGAATTTTGTTATATATTTCATCTTTTTCAAGTCTTAACCGGGAATATTGCTATAGATTTAAATTCTTTCAAGTCTTATCCCGCTTTTTAACCCGACGTTAAAGCGCAACAACAATGACGTTGTTTTAGCTGGAAAAAGTAGCCTCTTATTTCCCCAAAAGTGTAGAATGCCGTCATTTGCGGAGGGTAAAAAGAAAACGTCATCCAGACGAGATTCTAAGCAAAAAATGTGTAACTTTTTACATGTAAGGCTGATTCTTATCCTAATTTTACGACAACAATCTAAGTAAATTTTGATAATGATCGACATGAATAAAAAAAATATTGATAAATTAAAATGAATAATAAAACAAAATGGCAAAATCTCGCGAGATCAGTATCCTCCATGTAGGCCGCCATAACGACACAAAATTAAACTTTGGTGGTATATGTATTTCATTTTGATTTTGACTAATTTAATGTTTTACACGCGTTATCTAGAAGCGGGAAAAGCCGCAAAGGGCCCTTCGCGTTACTTTTCCTGTATAATTCGAAAAATGTTTGCACTGTTTTGTCATCCTGAACCGAGGACTGGTGTCTGATTTGCTAAGTGGGTAGAAAACTATGCTAGTATTCTGTATTTTGCTAATTCTTCACTGCCTTTATAGGTGAATCTTTGCTATTACAAAGTAGAAAAATAGTTTGATTAAAGGTTTAACCTATGGATAGGAAAGGTAGTTTTAACCAAGTAAGGTTACTGAAATAAATAAAACGTTAAAAGCCCTACGTTTTGATCTATGGAAAGTAGTCTGAATAGACAATCAAATGCAAACTGTCTCCCTGATTTGATAGCTTTAAATTCTATAAATGGGATTTGCCATGGCTTTAAACATTTTCACCTGCACCCAATGTCCACTTGGCTCCAAAAATTTGCTTGAAAGGGGGGAGTGGCTGCAGTAGCAAAGGTACCCAATACCATATGTTTTACACTGGTTTAAAGGCGAATTTCAAATTGAAATCTGTGGTTTGGACCATTCATGCATAAATAGATAATAACATGATGCCAGGTAAGTAGTTCACACCTTTTCATTGACAGTTCCAGCATATAATGCCTGCGAATATCTTAAATGATTGACCAATGAAACAAAACATTATCTTTTAATTGGCCTACCTTGTTGTCAAACTGTTTGACACTAGGCTTATGGAAACATTTGAAAATAAGTCCCTGTAAGTTCATTAATCATACCATCACCTTGTAACTATAGCTATTACATTATAGCTGATTAAATTTTTGTATAGCATATACTATTTATAGATGACGATCTTCGTTGAAGAATCTGTGATTTTTGTCTCTAAACTCCATAGTCATATGCTATTTAGACTAAGACACTTTGGTTGACATTGGGAGACAAAATACGGATTATGCAATCTAGTTTTGATTTTGGTTATTTCAATGTTTCACTCTCGTTATCTAGATGTGGGAAAAGTTACTTTTCCTGTATTATCCTTCACACAGCTATATGGCAGAATAAAGGTTAATTAAAATAATTTGCATTTTGAAGTAGATGATTTATTCATTTTTTATCCACTGGCCAAAGGCCACTGGGGGCTATTGTCATGGCGTTGTGTCAGCCGTGCGTCCGTCTGTATGTGAATCCGTGCGTCTGGTCTTAAACCTTTTCTTTAAAAATCTTCTCCTCAGCAACTACTGGATGAATTTTAACCAAACTTCACAGGAATGATCCTTGGGTGACCCTCTTTCAAAGTTCAGGGGTTGACACTAACACCAGTCCTTGGGCCTGAGACCTGTGGAGTTTAGGAAGGACTGGTAGCTGTAACTATGCTTGATCTCCTTCAGGCCTGTAGTTAATGGCAGTACTTAATATTTCAAATCTGTCCAGCTTTGAAAAATAATTGCCTTTCCAATACTTATATTTGCGTTTCCAAATGGTAGACATTGTAGAAAAAGAAAGAATTGCTTGACAAAAGCAATTTCTTCTTTTCCAACAATGTTTGCCTTGCAATTTATTCCTTCCAATACTTATATTTGCATTTCCAAATGGTAAACATTGTAGAAAAAGAAAGAATTGCTTGACAAAAGCAATTTCTTCTTTTCCAACTATGTTTGCCTTGCAATTTATCCCTTCAATTGCTAGAAATCAAACATGGTTTTCGTGCAGGACCTGTTGTTATCAGGAGTGAGTCAGGACCAGTAATATTTAGGGCTAACAGGTCCTTCAGGCTGCTGGCAAAAAATAGTAAGTGTAAAACCCTGAAGTTGTTCAAGAAATTTTTATCCAATTAAAAACATTGATTTAATGGGCGTGGCTAATTTCCAAATATAGTAAAAAGTGTGTTTTCTCAGATTCTAAAGTATGGATACCAATTGAATTTTATGTGAATGATCCTTGGGTGACCCTTTATCAGTCTACAAAAAATTATTGATCATTTGAAAAATATGTCTTTTATGGGTGGAGGTCATTTCTCTATATGTTGTATAGTGGAAACTTTGAAAATCATTTTCTTAGAATCTAATAGATGGATGTCAACCAAAATTTTACTGGAATGATCCTTGATTGACCCTTTATCAGTCTACAAAAAATATTCTGATCAAATGAAAAATATGTTTTTTATAGGCGGAGGTCATTTCTCTATATGTTATATAGTTGAAATTTTGGAACTCCTTTTTTTTAGCTCACCTGAGCACTAAGTGCTCAAGGTGAGTTTTTGTGATCGTACAATGTCCGTGGTGCGCTGTCCACCATTTCTTTAAACATCTTCTCCTCTTAAACCAGTGGGCCAATCTTGATGAAACTTGGCAGGGATGTTCCTTGGGTCAAGCTCTACCAAAGTTGATCAAATAAACGAAATCCACCCTTAACTTTCCCTTTACCCTTAATAAAAAGGGTGAAAATATGAAAATCTTAAAAATCTTCTTCTCTGAAACCAGAAGGCAGACAGCTTTCATATTTGGTATGAAGCATCATCTAGTGGACCTCTACCAAGTTTGTTCATATCAAGAACCTGGGGTCATATTTGGGCTCCACCCGGGTGCAACCCTTTTTACATAGAATCAAAGAGCGAAAATCTTAAAAAATCTTCTCCTCTGAAACCTAATGGCAAGCAACTATCATATTTGGTATGTAGCATCACCTAGTGGGCTTCTACCAAGTTTGTTTATATTAAGACCCTGGGGTCATATTTGGGCTTTGCCCAGGCGCATCCCTTTTAGCTCTTCTGAGCACAAAGGGTAAATCAATGAAAATCTGCAAAAATCTTCTCTGAAACCAGAAGGCAGACAGCTTTCAAATTTAGTATGTAGCATCATCTAGTGAACCTCTACCAAGTTTGTTCATATCAAGACCCTAGGATCATATTTGGGCTCAACCGGGTGCAACCCTTTTTACATAGAATCAAAGAGCGAAAATCTTTTAAAATCTTCTTTTCGGAAACCAGAGGGCACATAGCTTTCATATTTGGCATGAAGCATCATCTAGTGGGCCCCCACCAAGTTTGTTTAGATCAAGACCCTGGGGGTCATATTTGGGCTGCACCCAGGCGCATCCCTTTTTGCTCATCTGAGCATGATGGGTGAAAATAGAAAACATTCAAAAATCTTCTTCTCTGAAACCAGAAGGCAGACAGCCTTCATATTTAGTTTGTAGCATCATCTAATGGACCTCTACCAAGTTTGTTCATATCAAGACCCTAGGGTCTTATTTGGGCTCCACCTGGGTGCAACACTTTTTACATAGAATCAAAGAGCGACAAGGCATATCTGTCTTGCTCTTGGCTGAAAACATTTCATGGTATTGATCTTATGTAGAAATTGTCTCCTTGTTGACATCTGCCTATTTAATCAATGTGATGTCCAAGGGATCAAAGAGACTCAGATGAGCAATCTAGGACCATCACGGTCCTCTTGTTTGCAGAACCTAACTTATGGATATGTATAATTTATAAAGTGGAATTTTTGAAAATCATTTTCTCAGAATATAACAGATTATAAGGCTGCTCAAAATTTCTGTGATAGGATAAAAATATGTATTAAAACAGGAGGAGGTTATTTTCTATATATTATTCATCAATCTTGAATTTTTCTTTGCAGAAATATTTCAGCATGTGACACTTAAAACCACTTATTTACTTGAAATTAAAATTAACCAATAAATTGATTCATTCATTCACTGAATTTCTCATCATATCAGTAGATTTAGGCAAATCAGCTGCTCAAGCAGCTCTATTTTTTTTTTTCAAACAAAAATCTGTTTGTTGATATTGGTTTCTCATTCAAACATATATCTTGACACTTAAAATTTATTTGTTTTTTGCTTTTGAAATTAATCCATTATCCAGATGAAAAAATATACATCCCCAAATTCAAAGGAAGTTGCAGTAGACAAATTTTATGTGATCCAAAAATCTTAGTTAATTCTGGGAAGAAAATTTTGTGGGCAAATTACTGCTTGTGATAAGTAATTCCTTTATGTACACAATTAATTTTACTTATTTCCACTGCCCTCATAATATTCTCATACTCTTTTGACTACTTGACTCATTTCTCTTTGTTTTAACAAAAAGCATTTATCAAATAATGATGTCTATGGGTAGCCCTAACCCAGTAACTCCAGCTTGTTCAAGCTGGAGTTACAAGGTTTTGGTTACCCTTTGGTGTAATTGTCCAAGTATTAATTATTAATATGTTTGCTATTTTGGGTTAATGTTATTGGAAAATGTCTTATATTGGCTTAACAGACAGTCATTCTTCAGTTTCTTAACTTGCTCTTGGATAACAATTGGAACAAGTAAGTGCACAAGGATTGATGTTTTCAAATAATATGTCTCAAAAAATAAAATCCATTCTGTTTTGATGCAGTTATTTCCCTTTCATTTCAGATTTTAAGAGGTTGAATTTACATTGTATAAGATAATTTTACCATGGCTACATGCATAGCTTGGTTTAATCTCAATTGCTTTAAATACACCAGGGCTTGTGTTTGACCCTTAAACCAGGGTTTTGACTCCCCAAAATCACATTTTGACCCTCAAAAATTTCCGGGAGGGGGGGGGGAATCATTTTGACCCACTGAATTTCAGTTAGTGCAATCTTTGCTCTATAAAATGTAAAAGATTATATATAATCAACTATTTTCTTCATACCATTACAAAAGATCTAAATAAATAAAACAACATAAACAATAAAGTTTGTTTGCACTTTATTATTTTTGTATGTATATTACTTTAAAGTCTGATAAGTTTTCATGTTTTGCTGTTTTTGACCCCTTCAAAACCAGTTTGACCCCCTGAATTTTATGGTCAAATGGTCAATAGCTCCCACATTTAAAAAGCTAACACAAGCCTTGTACACATCTCTCAATCCTGGGGATGTGGCTTTGATTCACAGCTCAATTGATTTTCATCTGATTTCAAATTTTGAACAAATGTCATTTGGACCCATCATTTATCTCCAACACAGTGCAAATGATGAACACTATAATGCAAGGGCTTAGCTGCCATTATGCACATTACGCAATTGCGTAATACAAATAAATCCTCTTTCGAAAAATTTGATAAATGATCATAACATCAAAACTACAGCTTATTCAAGCTGTAGTTATGATGTTTGATTATTCACCAACGCTCGAATCATATAAACGGGGAGCAGGTAGAGGGCATTTTGTCTTTAGTCACAGTCCACTTATCGCCTTTATCCTATATATTCTTTTGTGGTTGCCTTTGAAATGTGTAAAAATTTCAAAATCCTAGCTGCGCCTATGATATGGATTGCCAGCTAGTGGCTTGGATGAAATGTAGTTGTACATACTGGCGTAAGAAATAACAGGAAAATATGGCTAGGCTCACTATAGCCATAGCAATATAACTACAAAATTGTTGAAAGCATTGTTAAAACCCATACAAGCAATCAAACAAACCAGAGCTACAGAGAGAGGGAAAACTTGAATTATAGATCCAATACTCACATAAACCCTGTGGTTATTGGATTTATCTGTTAAGATGATTCATATGAGTATCCACAAAAAAGAGCTTATTAACAGATGCAAATTTTTGAGTGAGAATCAAAACATTCAACCTTACCATGCTGATTGGTCCTTATAAGCATGATATGCCTCAATTTTGAAAACAACTGAAATTGTGCACAGATAGATAGAGGGTTGATTGTCATATTTGATGGACTTATTAGGGGGCTTGTGAAATCTAAGAAGGGTTGAGAGTTCAAGTCTAAGCCCCTCTTCAAGCAATAAATATTTAGTGGCCGTCTGGCACAGATTTCTTGCGAGACTACTTTTTGTGCAAGCATACCAATATCTGCGTACTCAAAATTGTTTTCATTAAGAAATAAAACCAATTTTTCAGTCAATCGGAAAGCACAAAAATTGATGATAACCAGTTATATTGAATTATTTTGGGATGAAATGTTAAGAAGAATTCCAGTGTGATATTGCATTTCATCAAGCTTTTAACTCATGTCATGCTGAATAAATTTTGCCTTATAAATTTCATCAAAATCAAAGGGCAAAAAGCACTGAAAGTACCAACTGTGGGTCATTTCTTATTTGAAAAACTAAATCTATTGACAATTCTGGTTTGAAAGTTAGAAACAGGTGGTGTAGACTAACATCAGACTGCACATATGTGCAGGCTGATGTTTGTCTATAGCTCCTGCAAAAGCAGGGATATTCCAAGTTGAGCATGACAAGGGTTAATGACCAATGACAGATCTTAGTAGTAGTTTTGTCATGTATCCTTGCACTATCCCTTGTAACAACTTACCCTCTTCTGGGGACATACAGAGGAATCCACTTAATAGCAACACCTATTTGACAGAAGAAAAGTTGCAATTAAATGTATTTGCATATGCTACGGTAGCAACAATAGATGAATTTACCGTACTCATGTTGTTCTTGACCTACCATAAAAATTCTCATAGAGCCACATGCTCTAATTAAAACCCATTCAATTTTTTAGAGGCTGAAAGCGACCGTTTTATATGTGAATTTACAAAATCTTAAAGCCCTTTTCCCTCAAAATCAAGGTCAATAAAAAATTGTCGGAAGTTTTTGAACCTTTACCCTAATCACATGGAAATACATGTACTGTGCACAGATTATGGGGGTGGGTGGGGGGGGGGATGTTGCGATTTTTCATTGTAAATTCTATTAAACAGTCCATCTCTTTCTAATGGAAATGCCATGAGCTTTAAGTGTATTCAATCTGTGCATATTGCTTACGCAGATAGTATAGACTTTGCAATCTGGGGTGCGTTTATTAGAGCAAGATTCTTTAGATACTAATTAAGATTTTTAAGATAAAGCATTTGGTAGAGCAAGATTTTTAAGCTCCTAAATAAGAATCTTAAGATATCTCAAAGAGAAACCAAAGATAATTTTTCATTGGCTTAAACAAGTAGTTATGGCAACGTTGAAGGTTTTCACTGATATACAAGGGATGTTCAATTTTTATCCATATTAGGTCTTTTTATCATCACTGTTTTATCGCTATGTGAAAAAAATATACTCATATTAACAGGACACTTTATATGATCAAACTTGCCTAAGCCTGAAGCAGTTGAACGATGAATATTAATTTCACACGCAAGCAAAAGTACATAAGTATTAGGTGGTGGCACACTGTACATGACGTAAGCGACGTTGTCAAGAATTGAGACATTTGGTGTTGTGTAATTTAGCCTGTCACGTCTTGTTATTCATAGAAGAAGGATAAATTCAGTGTTCCTGTAACTAAGCTGTGGTTTTATATAAAGGTTAAATCGAATGGTACTACGTCAAAATTCTCAGAAAGGTACCCCTTAGTTAAGTGCCTATATATTCCAGAGACTAGGCAATTAGCGTCTCTACAGTTGCTTTGAAAAGTTTCTCTCTGCCCATTCTTCCTCTTATCTCACGGGGCACGGAAGGGTCCTCTGAAAAATAAGCATTTGGAAGAATGAACCATTCCCTTTCAGCGTGACAAGTGTTTGATTTATTTCGTTATGAAATTCTGAGCATTCAGTTGATGTTGTCTAGATCGTTCCGAAACACTTATCCCGCCACATTTTAAAGGAATCTTATCGAAAAACTATACGGTCAAATTACTTCAAATTAAGAGAAGGCATTTGTAATACTTATTCCAGCAACTCGCTTAATTTTTAAATGTTTCAACAGTTAGAAAAGAAATAATATTTACAAAGGAAGACTAAATATATGTATTATTTCATCTGCTGCGTGGGGTACTCGTTTCCATGACATTTAATATGGCAGATGCGCGCGCGCTATGTTCGATAACTATATCAATTCTACATAACCATATGTGGATTGAATTCCTACAGCGAATGATACCAAATTTAGTTTGATTGCTTAAGAATACAATTTTGCGAGGCAAAATCCAGTTAATTTTTGAACAACCCTCGTAGCCAAAAATAGTTCATTATGATGTTTTGAAAATCTTATTCGGCAAGATTTTTCATCTTGCTCTAGCCAATGCACCTCTGATCTTAGCCCACACTACCTACTTTCAGTTAGAAATTTTGAAAAAATCTTTAGCCATAATTCACATTGAAATGTCCTACAAATTGGTAGTTTGTTTAAAGCAAAAATTTAAAGTCAGCGGGATAAGAGTTAACCCCCTTTTCATGCTTATTAAAAGCATTGGTAAAATCATATTGATATTTAAAAAGTATTGAATCTACTGGATGCACCAATTGCTAGTCAGTATTTAATCCAAAAGAATATTTTTTTCCAACTTTTTTGTTTGAAAAAGGAACATCAAAACTAAGATCAGATTGCTCATATGTGCAGGCTGTACTTTGTCTTTACCATATCGCCAGAGCAGGGATGTTAAGGGTTCAGTATGACATAGTTTTGGTGATAATTTCATAAGTTTTTGTAAGGCACTATTGGCTTAGAGAGGCTTATTACATTGTCTGGATTGAAAAAAATATGATCCTTTCTCTAGGAAAAACCTGCCCAATAAACGTCACTGTAATTTCAGTTGACTAACCAAGATTACAAAAGAAACAATTTTAAAGCCAAAACATTCAAAAGTTTTACAGATGCTAGATCAAGGCATGTTAGAATCGAAAATATGCTGCCCCCCCCCCCCCCCCCCCCCCAAAAAAAAAAAAAAAAAAAAAAAAAAAAAAACACACAAAAAAAAACCACACACAAAAAAAAAAAAAAAACGAAGAAAACATTGAGAAAAAGGAGAAATTGTTGAAACAAGCAATTTTTCTTTTTTCACAATGTTTTCCCTCTTACTTACTTTCAATACAGAAAAATTTATATGGGGAAAGGTGTACATAAACAGGTATAAATGATCTTATTCTTTTTCGAAATTACATGACTTTCCTTGTTTTATAAATAATCCTGCAATTGTTAAGAATTGATGAATTGTCTATTATTTTTCTGTTAATTAGGCAGATTTTTCTGGAGAACAGATCAAATATGCAACTACAAGCTGTAGGTACAAGGTTTTGATGGCTATCATATATATAAAAAACACAAACTGAAATGGAATTGTGTGAAATAAAATCATTTAAAATTTCAAAATGAACACCCTCTCTTATCTAAGCCTGTGATTATAAATAATACAAACTTTGCAATATATGGCCCCTAGTTACGGAGATATGAACTAATTTATTACACAGGCTTTGTCAGGAAGACCTGGTACAGGTTGCATTTTGTTTGTCAGATTTTTGGGTTGGGTTTAGACAAGAAAGTTTTTGAAAGAGAAAAAAAATACTGGGAAGGAACATGCAAAAATTTTAAAACTAATCAGTGCAGTTTGCCTTATATGGAAAATACACAGATGTAACCCTTGGTATTGTTAGCAGACTTTATTTTCTCTGTATTCCAGTATAGATACCTAACGAGGTTCAATGATATTGAGTCTCTAAAATTTACTTTTTTTCCAGCAGCCTTTCTCTTTATGTAGAAAACTTACAAAATTAGAAAGTTTTCTTTTTACCTGTATGTTATTTCAGTCATGAAATATACTTAACAATCAGTTTTACAAATGTGACAAGCACAGGGAAATGAATTAGTGAGGGACCAGTCAACTTAAAAAAATTGCAGGGTCCCTGAATATTTGGGAAAAGTTGCCAATAACCCTTATGTTAAAATTTGTTCTTTTCAGTTGCAGGGTTCCTAAAATAAAAATTGACATTAGTAGTGGCTTTTGTGAGGTTTGTTGAAAGTGGCAAGGACTAAATGCACCAGAAAGCAATCTTATCTTGTTGAATTGTGTATTACTATGGGAGATAGTTGTAATAATGTCAAGGTGTGTAAGCTGTTGCTTCAAAACAAATAGAGAAAATTATGTAATGGGTCTCTACAAGTGTTTGTACCTGTCAAATATTGGCCCAGACATTAAGCTAATAACTGGAGATAGCTTGGAGAGCCTGGGACAAGATCATCTTCACACTCCTCAAATTTTATTTTGCCTTATAAAATTTAATACTAGTGTTTGGCAATCCGTTTCACATCACAGTCGAAAATCGTTTTTTAGTTGGAAGGGTAAATCAACTAATGATCGATTATACAATTGTCTTCGTAGAAATTAATACAGTACTCCTAGTATAATCCTTTGAAGAATAGAATGTGAAAGTTTAGTTAAAACTCATGATCTAAAGACTGTTTCTGTAGATTTTTCTACCAACCTCATGGCTCAGCATGAAACAGTTGTAACTGCCTATAAACATATAGACAGTTACGACTGTTTCATGCTGAGCCATCAAACTGATGTCGGTTTAGAAAACAATATAATTATTATGGCTTTCATTTATGTGTTAGGAACTGATTAATTGATTATGAAATTTCTTAAGTCGATTATCACAATTGGAAGCCCAAACCAAGAGATTATCAATTATAAGTGATTAATCTGCCCATCACCAATAAATACATCACTACAGATAGAATGGGGGATTTTTATTTTAGTTTTTAGCTCCACTGGCTGAAGCAACTGGGGCTATTGTCATGGCGTTGTGTCCGTCGTGTGTCCGTCTGTCCGTCCGTGCGTGCGTCCATAAACTATTTCTTTAAAAATCTTCTCCTCAGAAACTACTGGATGAATATCAACCAAACTTCACAGAAATGATCCTTGGGCGGCCCTCTTTCAAATTTGTTCAAGAAATTTTGATCCAATGAAAAACATGTATTTATTGGGCGTGGCTAATTTCCAAATATGGTAAAAAGTGAGTTTTCTCAGATTCTAAATGATGGATATTGGTAGATTTTGAGCTGTGAGCCGTGAAATCTACTTTTTCGTGCTTTTATTTCAAAATAGATATAAGACATAACACAGATACAAATTACCTTTTAAATAAAAATTATTGCTTGTTTTAGATCTTAAGGTTTACTCATAGACCTATGGTAATGGACTCAACGCCTGGGTCAGAGCTCAGTTTTGAAAATACACCTATACCAATTAAATTTTACATGAATGATCCTTAGGTGACCCTTTATTATTCTACAAAAAATTATTGTGATCGGATGGAAATTATGCATTTTATGGACAGAAGTCATTTCTATTTATGTAATATAGTGGAAACTTTCAAAATCATTTTCTCAGAATGTTAGTGATGGATATTAACCAAATTTCACTGGAATGATCCTTTAGTGACCCTTTATCAGTCTGCCAAAAATTATTGTGATCGGATGGAAAATATGTATTTTATGAGCAGAAGTCATTTCTCTATATGTTATTTAGTAGAAACTTTAAAAATCATTTCCTTAGAATCTAATTGTTGGATATCAAGCAAATTTCATCTGAATGATCCTTGAGTGACCCTTTATCAGTCTACCAAAAATTATTGTGATCGGATGAAAAATATCTATTTTATGGGCAGAGGTCATTTCTCTATATGTTATATCATTGAAACTTTCAAAGTCATTTTCTCAGAATGTAACAGATGGATATTAATCAAATTTCACTGGATTGATCCTTGAGTGACCCTTTATCAGTCTACCAAAGATTATTGTGATTGGATAAAAAATATGTATTTTATGGGCGGAGGTCATTTCTCAATATGTTATATAGTTGAAACTTTGAAAATCATTTTCACATCAGTAGAACCCAAAATATCTCAAATCTTGTCAAAACTTTACTTGCTTTTACAAGAATTTCAAGCCTGTGGAGCGACTCAAGCCATTCATGGCTTTCTAGTTATTACTCCAATAATACTTGAACTAGTCCTAAGTTGTTGGTACTCATTAGAATTGTTTCACAGGGACGTTTCATATGAGAACCCATAGAATAGGTTTCTTTGAGAAAAGATGTTTTTTGACTGGCGTTACTTTCTCTTTTATATACTTCTGCAGTGAATCCTAAGCAACTGGGAACAAAGTCTTGAAAGGGCAACAATTTTCTCCTGTCTTATGAAATGCTTGATTTTCACTAATAGCCTTTCAAAATGTTAAAAGCTTCATTTAGGCCTTGAAAAATGTTCATATTCTAATTCATAAATTACAAATAGAAAATCTTGCATTCTTATTATTATAACAGTACCCCTTTCAAGCTATTTGGTTGTCAAAGATATGTTTTAGATATTCAAATATTTGAGTTTGGGATGAGTCAGTTGGTATTCTATGAAAGATAATTATGTTCATGTATGTTATTTGTCATGTGGTCTATAGGAAAGATTAGTGTAAAACAGATTTGTGACTATGCATTAAGGTTGTGGTCCCATAATAGTTCCCTGACATTAGGGAAAACTTGGATGAAATCATGAAAATATAAAATCATTTCATGCAGTTGATCTAGAGTTTTGCTTTCTTAAGCAATTGATTCAGTTCTTGTTATGTATAATATACTTGTGGCTTTTTGGTTAATCCCCTTCAAGTGATAGTTTAAAATTATATACCTTGTTCATGTATGTTTAGTCACCAAACCTTTAAGACAAGGGCTTTGATGATAGGGGGTTGTCATTGAGAAAATAAAGAGCAAACCTATTTTGATGAGCTTACAGACAAAAATCCATGATAATGTTATGTAGTTCATCTGCTGTTTTGCTTTTTGTCAAAGTAACGGTTCTTTGAACCAATGTATTATATTTTTTCTCTCACAGCTACTCATAGTTTCTTTAGCGATTGAAATAAATAACTATCAGAGAAATCTGTAAGACCCTTCTTTAGGGTATTGGACCTGTAATAGTTCAGCAACTTTTCGGAACTGATGATCTTTCACAAGGTTGACAGAGGAAACCTCAGTTAACACTGTTAAAGTTCATTACTTACAAGTTGTTGTGGAACTATTACGGGTCCTTTACCTTAAATGATGCCATCTTGATGTCATCTAAGGGAAAATTATTGCAGCAATTCATGCAGTGTTGAAAAGCACAAAACTGTTATAAATGTGAGGATATAATTCTATGACTGCATGAACATCTTAACCTCATCTTATATTGTAAAAAATTCAAGCTCACCACGTAAAATAATTTAGTAAATCTTGTATAGTTTAGTCATATGGTGCAATTTTGTTAATTAGGATTTTGATGTTTTTAATATATAAAGGAACAACTTTGAAAGATACCATTCATTTATCGTATATTATAATTAAAGTATCATTATCTTGTAATGGTTTAATGAATAATTTCATTGCATGTGAATAAGGCAAGCAAAATTGAAAGGAATACAAGGTCATTTAGCAGTAATTCAAGTTTGGCTCAAAATTAAACTATGGCAGAAAACTTCTTAATTTTGAACATTGGTTTCACCTATATCAAGATTTTAAGACTGCTTATATTCAAACTTAAGGCTGTGTCATAGATAAGAGTATCAACAATTGAATGGTATAAGCAGCTAGTTACATAGATACTGAGATAAGAATTAAGCCAGTTTGGAAATCCACAGGTAAAGTCCTATAAAACCAAGGATATTATCAATTTTTGAAGGGTCCTCCGTGAATGGGCCAATCATAAAGCTGCATTTGTCTTATCAGTATTTCCATATATGGGCTAAGAGTGTCCAGGTGACTTTAGGCACCCATATCATGGTTATAGCAAAGTGTGCTTGTCTTTTCAGACCATGTGACTGAGCTGAGAGTCGCGCAGGAACGGCTTAAAGAGTTGGATACAGTGTGTGTTGGTCAACGAGTAGAGGTTTGTACATTTACTTTATCCCACTTATCCTGTGGAATTTGAATTTTTAGATTGTGCGTATGATACAAATAAATCCTCTTTCGAAAAATATTGATGATGAATGATCAAAACATCTTAACTACAGCTTATTTAAGCTGTAGTTATGATGTTTTGATTTTTCACCAACACAGAAATCATAAAAAGGGGGGAGTGGGTGGAGGTCATTTATCTTAATCTTTTGTCATAGTCCACATATTGCATTTGTCCTAAATAATCTTTAGTGGTTGTCTGAAATTCTATGTGTGTATAAAATTGGAAATCCTAGTTATGCCTGTGGAAATAAAAGGGCTTTCATATTTGTAGCCTTTTTTCTCTGCAAAATGCAACAATTTGCCGTCATTTTTTTTCAATTTCAAAATAAAAAATTCTGGTCTGCATTTTCCTTGAATTTAATAGTTTAACCCTTGTCATGCTGAATGATAAAACATAAAAAAACACTGGACACACTTATAAGCCAGTTTTATTTGAATGTATAATTTCTAAAAGTATTCTGATGTAAGAAGAAAAATAAGGTGGTATAAACTGAGATCAGTCTGCACTTATGTGCAGACTGATCTTTGTCTATACCTCCTGTAGAAGCAGGAATATCTTGGTTCAGCATGACAATGGTAACACATTAACACATTGCAGTGTGACAGTACTAATGCTGGAAAAATGTAAAATTGTATTATTTGAATATTGTTAAAAATGGATGTTCATTCTTATAATAAAAGTTCATGTTGGAACCAGTTTGTAAGAAGGTCGGCAGATTACACATGGTGCCTTCGGCTGCCACAGCACTTTGACTTACAACTCTCACAAGTTCCCATTTAAACGCCTGAGTTGCAAGGAGCAACATGGAGTTAATTCTTTGCACAGAAAAATTCCTATTGCCTGGGGTCGGGATATGATCCCGGGACCTTTTTATCCCAAAGCCATCCTAATCTCTTGACAGCAGCCTTTGTTTATACGGAATGGAAACAACAAAATTTTGAATTATCATCACTCAAAGATTAGAAATTGTTTGCCCTTGATTAATTCATATGAAATACGCTTCTAAAAGTATGAGGATTTATTCAATGAAAAAGTAAAATCTTCTCTAAGCTAAGCTCTAAGCTGAAACAGGTTTTATTTCTTCTCTTACATGGTCATGTGTAAGCAGCCTCTCTTAGCATAGGAATGAAGGAAAACAGAAAAAGGTCTTGCATATAAATGCTATTGACTGACTTTGCATAATTTATAGACTAATCAGGTCATATGTCTTTTAAGTTGACTTTACACTTACTCTCTAATGTAAGAACAAAAGACACTACAGGCTATAATGTCAGAAAGAGAGAATGTTGTTAAATGTTGTTTCGATTTTGATTTACAGGGCTTGACTGTTGGACCCTCAAATTAGGGGGTTTACCTTCAAAAACCTGAAAATTTCCTATTTTTATCATAGAAAATTCTCACAAGGGGGTCATGTGACCCCTTTGAGAGAAATTTCTAAGAGCCAAAGCAGGCTTAAATCAATCAAATTTTCAAAAGCGTATATATGTTATTGAAAGGAGTCAATTATTTCCAGTTTTCAAACAATAGCAAAAACCCTGATGAACTCAGTGCAGTAATGTAAATCTGTAATATGTTATGCTTTCAAATTTGGTTTGTGTGTTTGATCTGCAGTCTCGCCAACAGTTTACTATCATAAAACATTTGATAAATTTCATTTCTTAAATGCTATTGAAAGTGGCTTTAAATCTCACAAATAATCTTAATAAACTGGTTGTTTTTCAAGAGAATAGATGAGTTATTTTAACAGCTACATCATAGCATGTATCATTGTGCTGACCAATGAATGAATGAATGGGCTAAAATTGGAAGTTTTTAAGATATTTAATTGATATATGGATATGATATTCAGAGCTACAGATAGCTGGGGTATTTTGGATTTAAAATTTGATTGTTTTAACTGCATTTGTGCATATCCTATGTTGTGGGTACTCATTGGTATCATCTTGATAAGGGGGTTGAAATGAGTACCCAGAACATGAGATTTAAA
This sequence comes from Fragum whitleyi, assembly GCA_948146395.1. NCBI lineage: Eukaryota > Metazoa > Mollusca > Bivalvia > Cardiida > Cardiidae > Fragum > Fragum whitleyi. Next base: position 52,763,757 of record OX411544.1, on the reverse strand, counting down.
TGGGAAATGAAGTTTTTAGAATTAAAATACCTCCTCTTATCTGTCCCTGTAATATTTCTGCATTTAGATATTCCTTCATTATCAATAATCAAAAACAAATTTCCAGGCAGTATTATATAATGTGACCCTTCACGCGAAAAGAGACCATCTGTGTAGTATGTAGAGTGTCGACCCTAGGACCCTAGACAGACTGCGCAGATGGTGCAGACTGACTAGGGTCTAAACTTTTTGCTCCATGCTTAGTTTCTGAATCTAGAATAATCAATCTACCTTACAGTGAAAGAATTTTTGCAATGCGACTTCTGCTTGACCTATAGTTGATCAAATCTCTTTTTCAATAACTCATTTTACAGAATTCCAAATTTCGCATGATGGGTCACATATATAAAAAAATGTTGACTGACATTGTTTTAATTCAAATTAATTCTTATTTGAAAAAAAAGCAGATGCTTCTTTACCATATTGCTGTGAATCTTTGGTATCTCAAGTGAGATAGCAGCTGGAGGCTAGGAAAGGATGTGATGGTTGTACTGGTGAGAGAAATACCAGGAATCCATGGTGAGGTGCTCCAGCGTACGCAATATAACTGAAAAAAATGTTGAAAGCAGTGTTAAACTCCATTCAATCAATCAATCACTCAATTGGTATCTCAATGTTGGGCTAGAATTTCATAGGTTAGATTAGATACAAAAATTTGTAACGTAAGGGTCTTCATTTTCTGACCCTCTCTGGCTTTACAACAGTCAAATTTACAACTGAGACAACTTGAGAATGTCTCTTGAAACTTTTCTGTAATATACTGCTTTATGGTCACCAATAGTACTATATATCAAATAGATTATTTACTTTGAACAAATAGATATTCCCTGAGATCTAGGTTTGGTGTATTACTAGAAACTATTTTGTGTTGCTTAGTACAACGATTTTCTATAATGCTTTTCAAATGATTATTGACAAATCACTTGATAAATTCACCACATTACAAGTGAAATTATCTAAAGATTATAGCCTACTTTCGTTTTTTTTTCTTCAATATTTAGCATTATTTGAACACATGACATTGCCTAAGAATCACATTCAAAAAAATGCTTTATGTAAATTTGTCCCAAAACTTCTTACTCATTTCTGCCCATTTGTGCTTCAAAGAAATAGAATAATTGTTTGTTTTTTTTGTTAAGATTGATAAATCTTTCATTTGTGAGCAACGAAAGCTTTATTTTCACTTGTTGCCACTTGCAAAATTATAGCTTTTATATTGTTCATTCAATGAAAGATATAGAGGATAATAGTTTGTTTTAGTGTAAGATTGATATATATTTCATTGAGTGAACAGCAAAAGCTATATTTTCATGAGTGGTGGAGGCAGGAGTGAAAATATAGCTTTTGTTGTTCATGAAATGAAATATTAACCAGTCTTACTCGAAAAACTAACAATTATTCTATTTCTTTATTTCAAAATGAGATAGGATGAAATGCACAAAAGCACTTTATAAGTTTTTGATAATTTCACTGCTTTTGCAGGTGATGATCTATCATTATTTCTCGATAAACTGCCAAAAAGCACTAAAGAAATGTCAATTTTACAGTGAAACAAGATATTGTCCTCTATTTTATGAACAAAGTTTAGAGGACAACTCAACAATTTAGCTCATAATTGCTATGAAGATCCAATCTTGATTTTAAAGTCTCATCTAAAAGACTTGGAGATCAAGTGCTTGAACTTCAGACAGCTGAATAAAGTCAAGCATCTATAAAATCCCAGGACAAAAAGGTTGTGCCTGTGAACTTGTGCCTGAAATTTTCAACAATTTAGCCTGTGCTTGAAAATTTTAACAATTTAGTCTGTGCTTGAAACTTTGAAACTTCAAACAATTAAGCCTGTGCTTGAAATTTAAAGCAAATTATCTTATGCTTATAACATCTATTAATTTTGTTTGTGGTTTAAATAACCTTCAAATTAGACATTTCTCAAATGTTGAACAGTTTAGCCTGTGCTTGAAATTTCATACAGTTAAGCTTGGCTTGAGATTTCTCATAATTTATCTTTCAAATTCCAACAATTTAGACTGTGTTTGACATCTGTTTTATTTGCCATTCCTGGGGAATTTGTGTTTCACTAAAACATCTTGCTTTTCATAAACCTAGAAAAGGTTTTTTATAAGACTAAAACTTAAATCTTGGCATTTTTTTTTCAGATTGACAGATTAAAACTTTTGGTTCGTGAATGGGAGGAGAAAGCTGAGAGCTCAGAGTTACAGATTAACAGTATATCTAGAGAATATAGAACTTTATTAGAAGAAAAAGATGTAAGTTTCATATCATTAGTATCAACATTGTTAATATTAATCCTAGTCCTGCTGTATTTAGATTTTATTCAAGGTATAAGACCCACAATACTTCCTCAATAGTTTTTGGAAGTAATGAACTTTAACAGCGTTTACCGAGGTGTCCTAATGTCTAATGATTTTCATAGGAAACATTGGTCAACATTGTGAAAGTTCATTTTTTCCGAAAGGTTGCGGAACTATTACGATTCCTCTACCTTAAAGCAAATTTCAGAAATCAAGAACATAACAACCTTTATTTACCATATAATTTATGTGCTGCTTGATATTGTAAAACTTTTAGATGTCCATTCATTTAACGAAAATTAGCTGACATTACAAAACCACCAAAAGAGTGATCTGCATGAATGCATGAAGTATCAGTTATAGACTGTTTATAAGCTGCCTATTATATTGACAGTAATATTTGACAGAAATTTTAAGGTTAAAAAAAGCTATTGTTTGCGTTAACACTCAGCTGATTTGAACTGCATGTTAAAGATATACAAAGCTTTTGTCCAACTCTACTTTAAGAATAAGTTTCAAATTGAACCAAGAAATTCTTCAAAAAAAAACCCGAGTGACGTTAAAGGAAACTCCTCATACATTGCATCAATTTCTTTGAATTTAAAGGTTTCATCAAATTAAGGAACTGAAAATCATTGCATCATAGATAGAATGATATGTTTATAACTTTGAATATCTGATCTCACCTGTGACTGTGAGAAATGATAAATTCTCTCAACCTCAGCCAGATATCATTGATATTTTAAGACACTAACATTTTATTCTCTATTTTACCAGTAACTCTGGATACAGATTTGTTAATCACTGCCAAGCACTGAACATTTCACACTAAAATGCAAGTTTTTGTCTCTAAACAAAATTTAAATTCATGTTAACTTTTTCTTCATTTTCAGAGAGAAATCAAAACTCTTAAACAGCAGCACCATGAACATCAAGAGTTGAAGGGTTCGTTTCTAGGAAGTGACAACCAGGAACCAGCTACTATAGGATATACATCTGAAGGTGAGAATTCAACATGTTGATTACATTCTGTTATTATAAATAGTATTATACCAAAATGCTGTGAAATCAGTTTGTTTGGTGCAGTCATATTGACCTAGTGGGCAGGTATGACCTTAGAAACAGGCAGATATTGATATCCTGCCTGTTGACATGATAAATGTTCTAAAACCATGGCAATAAAATGTTATTTTGATATCACATCATAAAAACAAAATGTCAGGTAAAATGGGTGAAGCGACAGAAAACAAACTTGCTGGCCCTTATTAGCCATGTAACCTCTTTGTACCATTCATCTACCAGTCTCTTTTACATAACAAATTTGAATTTGGAAAACAGGGGCTCAGATTAATCATCTTGCTGGTAATTATGAGCCTCCATTTGGGAAACAGAATCTTTTCATTAACTGACTTGCTTATTCCTTTGCACCTATATGTCATATTCTTAATTTTTACACCATGAGACAGTAACTTATTTCATTCATATATTTATAAATCATATTGGATGTCATAGACTGTCTAAGGTTCCCATTAGCAAACAGTGTAATCATCAGCATATGTTAATTCAGGAAGTGTTCATGTTTACTTTTTATCATGAAGTTTGATTACCGCATACAAAATCAATAAGTGTTTGTTTGCTAGAGACATGCTCTGGCAACAGGACGGGGGATTTTTAGCCCTTATCTTATACTGAAATTTATAACCTCATATATTTAACCCATTACCAGCCCTATGTACAGGGTACAAAAGCTTTTAAAAATGAAACCCCACATACCATAAGTACACATGCATAGCAGGGCACCATTTCTTTAATGCTTTTTGGTGGATTATGGAGAAATAATTGAAGATGATCATTTTGATAAACTCACTGCCTAATCTGTGAAATTATCTAAAACTTATACCCAACATTAGCAAAGCAGAGCCCAAAGAGTGACATTATCATGACTGTCGCATAGAAATTTCATGCAAAATGATGCTTTTAGAAAATTTACCAAAAAAAATTATACAGTCGAATCTGTGTACAGCAGCATGTCAAAGGAGAGGGCCAAATTGGCTGCTGTACACAGATTGGCTGCTGTTCACAGTATCCTTAAGGCGGCCATTTTGACATACCACTTTTGTTTAGCTTATTACCAGATCGCAAAACTTTTTACTTCTCCAAATTCTAAGCAATTCCAAAGTTTGGACCTGCGTACCACCTACAGCGAACTTATTAGCAATAATCCTGGAAGAACATCCGGATTCAAGCATGCATATCACTTTCACACGATCCTCTAGAGTGAGGAACTTACATTAAGAGAGCGACATTGTGGCGAGAATTGATTTCAAAAGCAGGTTTTCGTCCATTTTAAAGACCTCGAGAAAACAGTTTGCTAAATGTGTAAACAACCTGTAATGCTCAAGATCATTTTATTTATTATAAGAGACCCGACAATTGAGAAATTCCATATCCTTTAATTAATTATCATCATTTAAGTAGATCAAATAAATAATAATGGCCAATTACTCGTCATTTAATCGACAACAATGGATTAAATTGATAATTGGTGGTTTATAACTTGTACATTACGATAAAGCAACTTCGACTGTTTACTATAGTGGTGATTATCGATTTTTTCCAAACACAACTAATTCAGTCGCGTGTTTTGTCAGATGACCGTTGTATAGGTGTGATATACAGTTGGAATTAGACCAATTAAGGTGACCGCCGGCCGCATTTCAGGAGATCACGCTATTCACAGTGCAATTAAAGAAAGAATTTGCACAGGGGGAAATCGAGTGGCCGCTGTCGGCAGATTGGCTGCTGTGCATAGTTGGTCGCTCACACAGATTTGACTGTATTTTGTCTCATTTAAGCGATTGAAATAGAATGAAATAGAAGTTGAATAATCACTTGAAATAAATATCTAGTTTAGCCAGTCATAGAAATATAGCGTCTGTTGTTCACTCAATGAAACATAAATCAAGATAACACTGTAACAAACGATTATCGTCTATGTAATTGACTGACTTGAATCATCAATGTTCACACAAAAATAAATAATCTCAAACACAAATAATGGGGTCAGCACAAATTTATTGTAAGAACCTATAGATATATAGGCACTTACAATAGTTTTGCATTGACCCCTCGAAACTACCTGCCTGTTCTTCAACTCCACACAAACATTTACCATATTCAGCATTGAGTATTTCTAGGCCTGAGGTTATAAAACTCTTCTCAGGCTCAACTTTTTCTCAAATTTTAAATTTAAATAAATGTTTGAAAATAAAAAATAATATTTATAAGTTGCTATTTATAACACTTTGTTAATATTATCATTTATGTTAATACATTAAAATAAGTATCAAAACAGAATTCAGCTTTAATCTCAAATTGGAATTTGAGAAAATTTTGAATTGAGAATGAGAAAAGTTTTATAACATTAGGCCCTGATGTAATGTGTCAATGTAATAAAGAGTCTTCTTACTTGCTGAGACATTAAGTCTCTTCCAATGGTAGCCCTTGTTCTGTAATTTGTAATTGTATGAGATTAGAATGGTCATGTATATATGAATCAGGAAACAAAAAGTGTAGTACATAAATTCTCTTGAATGGAGTTTGATAGTAAAGAGAGACCTAGAGTCTGAGATCCCGGAGGGACTTTCTAGTTTTATAATAAAGGAGTCTTATGGACTCAATGACCATATGAATGATCTCTTTTAGTCATACTTTGTTATTCATTAAATATGACTTCAAAAAGTTCCTACTGGTGCAGTTGCCATTAGTAGCCTTCTGTTTTGCGCTTCAACACACTTTTAACACCTGAAAGCTAAAAACAATGTGAATAAATATAAATGAATAAACTAGTTGTGCAATAATTAGAGAAAAAATTGCCAGAAGCAATTTCTGCTTTTCCACAGTTTTTTCCGAAGTGTAAACAATGATCCTTGCTTTAACTAAGACTCCTTGATTTTATTGATGTGATTCTGCTGTACTATCAAACAAGTTAATCTCAAACCTTGTGGAAGACATATTTTACAATCATATCCATGACATTTTAAAGTTTTCAATAGTCAAACATGTCAAGACATGTATCTTTATAGGAACTAAATTTGAATTCATTATCTCATTTTTCTATCGGAAATCAAAAATTTGTAGATATTGTAAGAGGAAGGTCATACTGTGCAAAGGAACACTGGGTAGAAAATATTTTCCTGTATAACTCTCAACTTTTTTTATCGAAAAAAGACAAGTTGGTTGGGCGTTATCAGTTAATACTTGACAACCCATATCCGGCGAGTCTACGCAAATCTGTTACGTTAGTACAAAGTCCAAGTGTTTTTTGTACACCTTTTCTTTTAAATTTCAAATTCTTATCAGTGTGTGAATTCTAAACTTGTCTAATGGGTTCAATGCAAAATAGTTGAAATTGTCTTCTCTTTAGAATAGGCAGTTATAATCATTTTGCGTTAACTCTTTTAAATTATTAGGGCATCTAGATTTACAATTTAAAACATTAAGCCATATTTCAATGGTCTGTGTTAGTCTGACAATTTTGACAGTGTTATCTTGACAATAAACTATTCTCAATTCAACAAGAAAGACAGAAAGAATTCTAAGTGTAATTTCTCTCAGTAATTTAACACTAAGAAAAGTATCTATAATGCTTATCCAAAAAAGAAGAAAAACATCAATTAGCTTTTCAGAAATATAATATAATTATGTTCGAAAAAAGAAAAAAAAACCCTAAAAAATTATACAAGAGAAAAAAATTGAATATTTTAGATACAATTTTCTCTCTTTATGTCCTTAAAAATAATGGTGCTATATTCTCATATGTGATAAATTGCATTGACTAAAATGTATAAAATTTCTGATCTAGACTTTAAGATATTAGCATGATATCCCATTCTTTCTGCCTAAAGCCTTTATGTGTAAAGGAAAAAATAAGAATGTAAAGCCAAACACTGCATAACATCGTATCAGTACAAAACTATTGTAAGTGCCTTTAAATATATAGGAACTTACACCAGTTTTGCACTGACCCTTCAAAATAATTGTCATTCATCCAGAATTTCATAGACAAAATTAATGAAGGTATTATATGAAGGTGAATATAGGTATAGAAAAGATAGAACTGATGTAGAAGTAGATTTGGTATCCATCTCTATCTTATCACCAAAGGGGGAGATTTAGGAAAAGAATTGAAATACAATGTTTTATCTACGATATTAAAAGCCTTGTTGATCCACCGAATGCTAAGGGAATCAAACTTGGCTGATAGTTGCTAGGATATGTTGTAATGTTGGCAGTATTCTTTTCATATTAGTCACGTTGGCCAATTTTCAAATGCTCAATGTTTCACATACTAAATGAATACCTAATGAATTCTTAGATGGTTCTCTTCCTTGTTTTTAAATGAAGAAAAATTGAAAATAACACCCTATCTTTTGCCTTTAAACTTCTGACTTCTGGACAGTGAAATTATGTATATTTGTGCGTACATGTTGAAGCAAGTGAAAAATGTTGTTTGAAATAGTTTGAAGAAATTAGCTTGATTGGCCTCCTTAACTTTGCAAAAAATCTTTGCGGCCAACACTAATTTTTACCATTTTTTGCATAAAAAATCCTGTAAATTCATATTGTACTGATGTCTACTTAGTCCTGTGATTTTTTGTATCACCATTTCTAGGTTGTTGGACTGAAATTTATACAATATAATTTTTCAAGGTTAAATGTATGGTATATCCGAATGTATTGATGCTTTCTTATGACTCAGTTGTCCTGCTTTTAGCCCAACAAAAAGGAAAAAAGGTTTTCTGCCATAGAAACTAAAATTTATATAACATAATTATAAGTATACATAACCATAAAAATCAATACTTGAAAAAATATACATGTTTATGAACATAATTTTTTAAAATTCATGACCCCAAAAAACTAAAAGCACATAACTAGAACAATTAATACAATTACAACAAAAATATTTTTTAATAACATCAATACACAGTACATGAAAAGAATAATTTCAGAATTCATAATGAGAAAATAAAAATTGTCAGAAATGATTTCAGAATACATAACCACAAAAATCAATACATGTACATAACCACAGTAATTTAGAATTTTGTGTAAAGTTATTTGGTGTACTATCAGAGGGATGATAGGTCAATTGTTTGAATGGTGCTTGATAATGTCCCTTGGTTCAACAAGATGAGTTTATCTTATCATAGCTCCTTCATGTCCCTCCATTACTAGATGGGGTACTCTTAGTCTTAGTGTACTCATCAGTCTGTGTCATATATATTGTCGACATTCTTCCTAAACCTCATAACTACAGCTTGTTTAAAGCTGTAGTTATGGGATTTTATAAGAAAAAGGACAATATAGAGTGCTTGAATCCTTTCTGGATTGTTTTCGAAATTTTAGACTGGTCCAGTTTGAAAGGCTTTACAAACTTATTAATCCTTGAGCATTAATTTGGTCTTTTGAGGGCTCACCATCATCAACTTGTTCATACTATACTTTTAACCTTTTATTCTAAACTGAGGAGAACTTTGCCATCAACAGTATAATGCTGGATTTAACATACATTTTCTTGATTTTGGTCAAGCATTTTGCCACAACATATTTTTTATAACCTGATTAATTGATTGAGTAATCTTGAATTGTAAAGGCTGGCTGGCTGGCTTTTGCTTAGGTCAAATATCTTCTGATTTTTTAAGTCTGACACCTGTATGTTTTATTTGTGACTTTTTTTGAAAGGTTAATCATTTCTTTGTAGATTCTATTAGCACAAAGCATTGAAAAATGATAGAATAAAGATGCCTCATCAAAACTTATTCAATTTCAGGTTTTGAGACTATTGGTCTGACAGGCGATGGACATGACTTTGGAGATAACATTGCTATGCAACATGAGATCAATCGTCTCCGTGGTAACTTACAAAAATTCCAGGCAGAATGTCAACATTGGAAAAAGATTGCTGAACAAAATTCTGTAAGTTGAGAGAAGGCATTAATTTTTTATAACAAAGAAGACTAGCCTAGAAGTTACATGAAAAGTGAAAAAGGTATGCAAACGGAAGAAAAGTGAGTACCAAAAAGGCTTGTAAAATTAAGAGAATGGAAGAATTCATTGAACTTTGGGTATCCCACAGTATATTTCCTTAAGGTAGTGGATCTGTAATTACCCAAGGTTTCCTTATGATTTCATTAGGAAACCTTGCAATGGTCAACATTGTTAAAGATCATTAGTTCTGAAATGTTGCGGAACTATCATTTTTCCACTACCTTACTAATTGCTTCAGATGTGCATTTTTGGTTGGGGTGCACTGTGTTCAAAATAAAAAAGATAGTGAACACCTAATTCTTAAGTCACATTAAAATTTGTGACTTTTACATGATGCTGTGATTCTTGTTTTTGATAGGCCAAGTTTAAAATAGTGTTGGCTGGGCACCAGCCGTAGAAGTAAGAAAAAGTTTATTTATTGATTGATTTGAGAAGTTAGAAAAAGCTATAAATATGCTTGCATTGTGTACAAAACCTTAAGCGCAGTCTTGCCGATTGCCGGTAATTAGCCATTGGTGCAATACAGACTTCTAAAAATCTTTAAAATTTAAGACAATTTTGAATAGTCAGTAGTTTTAAGATAAAAAGTAACAAAGGCATTGCTATGTGTTGATGTGACAGTAGTTTGGAGAAATTTTACCAAGCTTTCACCCCCCGACCCCTCCCCCTGTTTATAGCATGGTTTCAGGGTTTAACACTAAGGGGAGTCTGGGAGTCCGAGACTCCTTGTTTACCAGTTGGACTCCTTCCATTTGCAAGTAAGGAGTCCAATGGACTCAAAAGGTCATAATACAATATTTTGAAGTACAATTGCACAAAGCAGTCATTTTAACTTTTGCCAAAACTGTATATAATGTCACTACAAATCTTGTTGAAGAAAGCATTTGCATGCATCCTGTATTGTTTTGAAAAAAACTCGGCATTGCACATGCTCTCATTGGAACAAATAACAAACAGTATTGCATTTAATATATATTTATTTAATAGATAAAATATTTTGGTATTTGTTATTTAAGCACTTTTTCCACAGAGGTCAATATGGGTCAATCAAACCAAGGTATACATACTTGCAATGCAGTGTATAATTTCTGAACACTTGCAAAAGTTTTTGCATTGTGCATTTCTTAAACTCCAACATGGGCTTGAAGAATTTTCTTTTTTATAGACTTTTTCATTGGCCATGTGATGTAGGCATTGATTTATGACCTGTTGGTGAGTGCTTTGAACCTCCCCTTTACTGGAATATGGTTAGGAGCAAGCTTCAAATGGTTAAGTTAATAGTTTTTAGCTCCACTGGCTGAAAGCCACTGGGGCTATTGTCATGGCGTTGTGTCCGTCGTGCGTCCGTCCGTCCGTGCGTGCGTGCGTGCGTCCGTCCGGTCGTAAACTTTTCTTTAAAAATCTTCTCCTCAGAAACTACTGGATGGATTTCAACCAAACTTCACAGGAATGATCCTTGGGTGACCCTCTTTCAAAGTTGTTCAAGAAATTTTGATCCAATGAAAAACATGGATTTTATGGGCGTGGCTAATTTCCAAATATGGTAAAAAGTGAGTTTTCTCAGATTCTAATCAATGGATACCAATTAAATTTTACATGAATGATCCTTGGGTGACCCTTTATCAGTCTACAAAAAATCATTGTAATCGGATGGAAAATATGCATTTTATGGGCGGAGGTCATTTCTCTATATGTTATATAGTGGAAACTTTGAAAATCATTTTCTCAGAATGTAACTGATGGATATCAACCAAATTTCACTGTAATGATCCTTGAGTGACCCTTTATCAGTCTACAAAAAATCATTGTGATCGGATGGAAAATATGCATTTTATGTGCAGAGGTCAATTCTCTATATGTTATATAGTGGAAACTTTGAAAAATCATTTTCTCAGAATGTTACAGATGGATATCAACCAAATTTCACTGGAATGATCCTTGAGTGGTCCTTTATCAGTCCACAAAAAATCTTTGTGATCAGATGGAAAATATGCATTTTATGGGCGAAGGTCATTTCTCTATATGTTATATACTGGAAACTTTGAAAATCATTTTCTCAGAATGTAAGTGATGGATATCAACCAAATTTCACTGGAATGATCCTTGAGTGACCCTTTATCAGTCTACAAAAAATCATTGTGATCTGATGAAAAATATGCATTTTATGGGCGGAGGTCATTTCTCTATATATTATATAGTGGAAAATTTGCAAATCATTTTCTCAGAATCTAATCATTGAATATCAACCAAATTTCACTGGTATGATCCTTGAGTGGTCCTTTATCAGTGTTCCAAAAATTATTTTGATTGGATGAAAAATATGCATTTTATGGGCAGAGGTCATTCCTCAATGTGTTATATAGTGGAAACTATGAAAATCATTTTCTCAGAATGTAACTGATGGAATCATTTTCAACATCAGTAGAACCCCAAATATCTTAAAATCTAGTCAAAACATTTATTTGCTTTTACAAGAATTTAAAGCCTGTGGAGCGACTCAAGCCATTCATGGCTTTCTAGTTTGGTAAAAAGAATTTGAATTTTATATCTTGACACATATTCTTTAAAGGTTAATTTTACAAAATGTGGTTCTACGTCTGGGTAGGCATGATTTGTCTTTTTTGCCGCCTTTTTTGCATGTTTGATGGGTCTGGGTGCCCCTGTACAAACTAAAGTAAATCTCCAAATTTGTACTGATAAAACAAGGGTCACTAGGTCATCTTTGGGAATGGAGTTGACTTCCTCAGTAAAAATGGTATGCTTTTAAACTCTGAACCCTCATAGAGCCCTATCCATTTACAAGCCTACATGAATCCTTATCATGTTTAATTTAAACTCCAATAGCCACTTTTTGAGACATTCTAGTCAGTAGGGATCAAATTATCCTACAATTATTAACCCTTGTCATGCTGAACCTGGAATATTCCTGCCTTGACAGGAGCTATAGACAAACATCAGCCTGCACATATGTGCAGTCTTATATTAGTCTACACCACCTGTTTCTAACTTTCAAACCAGAATTGTCAATAGATTTAGTTTTTCAAATAAAAATTGACCTACAGTTGATACTTTCAGTGCCTTTTGCCCTAAGATTTTGATGAAAATTTTTAGCCAAAATTTATTCAGCATGAAAAGGGTTAAACTCCAATAGCCAATTTTTTATACATTCTGACTAGTAGGGCTCAAATTATCCTACAATTATTAAGTTGAAAGCTAAAACTGACATAGAAAAATCAATCTTATTTTTCACACTGAGTAAGGAACGGCAAAATTGTTAGATTTTTTCTTTCAAGAATGTCAGGTTAACTAAATTTTACTTGAGCAAAAGATGGGTTGATAATCGTAGACCTATGAAGTATAGCAGCTGGAGGCTAGGAAAGGATGTAATGGTAGTACTGGTGTGAGAAATAGGAGGAATCCATTGTTAGGTGCTCCAGCCGCCACGATGAAACTGTAAGATTGTGGTGTAAAACCCCATTCAAACAAACGAGAATCCATTATTGCAGGTGTCTCGGACAGGCTTCACGTATACGGCTGGTCCCACTGACATGTCCAGTAAAAATCATGCTGGTCTGATTGACTGACTTGTACAATTCAGTGAAATATATAAAGTGTTCTATTGTTTCATCTGGTAGAAATTAGTTCGGTCTGTTAAAAAAAAAATAAGTTTAACAGACCCACTGTTACATTATTTGAAAGTTCTGTAATTTTATTTTATAGAGTTGCTCAGAATAAACAAATTTTTAAGGGCCGGTGCGAAGCTGTAGTTAGTGCCCATAGATATATAGGCACTTTACATAGTCTTTTTCTAATCTCTTGGTTTATACTCATTATCTGTTCCTTATGAAGAACTCTATTGTTAGGTTCAGGCAAGATTGCATAGGCTGGCATGTTGTAACAGGCTTCATTCAGCACACAAAATCATATGAAAATGATTTGCTTATTTGTTTATTCAAGGTGTTGCAAATTACTTATTTCAGCCTGTTATCTGAAAATTTGTTAAGTAAACTTGAAGAATTATGAGAGGGATATTTGTTTTACCCTTATAACCCAATAGATCTTCACCATTTCCCTTCTTAACCTCTCTCATGATGTCTATTCTTCTATACACACAAAACTTTGGCAGACTGTAAAGATTAAGATCAGCCTGCACAGGTGTGCAGTATGGTGTTTGTCCATGTATTGTGCTTTCTACAGTATAATTATGGAAAATTTTGAGCCCGACTGGTAGAAATCGCTCATAGGTACTCATGATATGCTTACCCCATGATTGTGATTCCATGTATGAGTTTTAACCTAAATGCTAGATCTTAGTCCAAGGGGGTTGTATTTTATACGCAGTTGCAAAACCTTTAAATGTGCATTAGATTTAATCATTGGGATTTGGTATAACTTGTAAACCCAAAATATTTTAATTCAAGATGGTCGTAAAAAAGGGTGATAACTGCACAATAAATACAGTTTAATTGCCTGTGTGACAGGCCTTCTTTCTTTGATCTACAATATTGCATGTTGACAAGATTAATAGTTTACTGATAGCAGTAAATATCAAAGGGGTCACTGCAAAACTATTGTAAGTGCCTATAGATATATAGGCACTTACATTAGTTTTGCTCTGACTGATTGATAAAATGTGCAAATATCCTGCTGTTATGCTTTTACCATTGAGGCTTTCACATTGTGCAAACATTTCAAATTGTCCTCACTCCTGTTTTGACAATTATCAGACAAATTATTTCACACAGCTAGGTTGATTTCATAAAAAAGTGCAGATGGCAATTTGGATTTGATAAAATTTTAAAACATTTAATCTCTCCAGTAAGAGATATAGTGTTTTGTCTTCTACAAATCGCTTTTGGTTGCCTTAAATTTTTTTTGGTTCTCAAGTTTAATTTCTAAAGGTAACTCTATCACAACCTATATACTATAAAAGCTATACAATTCTAATTGATATCATTAAGTCAAGAGTTCCTAAAGATTAGATAATATGAAGGTCAGGTGTTTAAGTGATGCCTATATTAGTAATTCAGGACTCTTATAGTAGTATATTGTCTTTTACACATCGCTTTTGGTTGCCTTAAAAGTTTCTTGAATCTCACATTTGATTTTTAAAAGGTTACTCTATTACAACAATAACTAAGACAATAAAAACTACACAATTCTAATTGATATCATTAAGTCAAGAGTTCCTACAGATAAGATACTATGAAGGTCAGGTGTTTGAGTGATGCCTATATTAGTAATACAGGACTCTTATAATAGTATATTGCCTTTACACATCGCTTTTTGTTGCCTTTAAAAATTCTTGGTTCTAAAGATTGAGTTTTAAAGGTAACTGTGTTGCAACCATTACTAGGACTATAATAGCTAACTATTCTAATTTTTGCCAGGTAGTCAAGAGTACCCATAGATCTATAGATTAGATAACTTGACAGTCAGGTGTTTTAGCAGAGCCCTTATTAGTAATTCAGAACTCTTTTGTTGGTATCTTTGGTATTACATATAGTTCTTGGTTATCATTAAGTCAAGAGTATCTATAGATGAGTGGTGCCTATATTAGTAATTCGATGACACTCATGTTAGTTAATCTTCTTTTACACATGATTTTGTGTTGCTTGTAGATCTCTTGGTTCCTCAGCTTGCTCCAACAGCCTGTTGAAAGCTGTGCTAACAAGAAGCTGTATTTAAACAAGCACTTAAGGTCAATCAAATAATCAAATTGGCTGACCCTTGTCATTTTGAATTGAAACCCTTTCCTGGGAAAATTAAAGCCTAAAAAGTAAAGGCACTTACAAATTATTACATGATGTCATGGGTTTGATCCTTGGTGGTAGCACATATCCCTTTGGACAAAACATGAAGTACATATTATATATGAGCCTGTGCGCAACGTTTCCAACAATTTGAAATGTGTGCCAAGCAAATACTCTGGCCAGCCTGTGCAATTGCACAGTCTGACCAGAGATTTTGCTTTGTGCTTTGTAGATATATCAGGCCAAGAAGTGTCTTCAGACAGACAGCCACTGTTCTTGTTGCACTGTGGAACCGTACAGGCTGCTCAAAGTTTGCAACTCACACATGTTTCAATTTGTTGAAAATGTCAAATACAGGCTCATATATCTAGATGACTTGTGTTTTTCAGACTTCAGGTGGTAGCGAAGCACAAGGTCAAGATGAAGAACTTGTTCAGCAACTTAAGGTGAGTACAGCAGTTTTATGAGATTATGTTGTCTTTGAGACAAGCTGAACAAACCATTATCATGCTTTTAACAGTACATGTACAGTCAAACCCGTCTTAGCGGCAACCTGTATTCAGCAAGCAACCTGTCTTAAGCAAGGGACCACTGAGCTCCCAAATGAATCAATAACACTAAAATTTATATGTGTTAAGCAAGCACCTGTCTTAAGCAAGCACTTTTTAAATGCCCCTTGGGTGCTTGCTAAGACAGGTTTGACTGTGTATACACAAAGATGTAAATAAACCCATTTCAGACAGTATAGACTAAGATCAGACTATACAGATGTACAGTTTGATCTTCAATGCCTATATTTGTGATTCTTCTTACAAATGTTATGGGTACTCATTTGAATCGTCACAAACAACGTTCACGCTGCCGATCGCCAAATTCGCAAATGGCGAATAAAAGTTAATTATAGCTCCAATTTTTTTCATTTGGTGAAAATACATGGCGCCAAAAAAGACAATGCATCTCTTGAGACTAACCTGAATTTTCCTCCAAATATAATCCTCGAGTCAAGTCATTGTGAATCCAGTCAATTATGTCATCAGGCCTGACACGCCACAAATACATTTCCTTATCCAATAAAAGTTTTAATTGACAGCTAACTCAATAACATAAGGTAAACAAGCAGCTCATTGGATGATCGCCGATATTAATTTTCGTAAGTGGGCGTGACTAAATTACACCACATCCTCGGTGTTATGGAAGGATTTTAACAGAGTAATTAATTCAGACTCGCAGACACATATTTGCATTATTTATGTCGAAAAATTATCAATTTAGTCCCCTTTTACATTTTTCTGACCAATATATTTATCTAAATTGGTCTAAAATGCTCTGATTAATTTTGATAGTTTCACCCTTGGTAGCAGTTCCGCGATTCGGAATCCGAAAAATTCTGGTAAAATTGTTTTCTCATACAGGTAGTATTGAAGATTCTGCACATGATTTTTGAAAAATAAAGTAGAATTTGTTTATTTTCACCAAAAACTTACACTTTTTACTGTTGAATAATCACCAAGATGAAATTTATTTTCTGTGCATTTGTACCCAAAAAGTTTCGACCCATCAGATTTAAAAACGAATGTATCTATATTAACTCTATGCTAATTTTAAAAATATAAGTGTTTTGTCAATAACGCTTTCTTCCCAGACTCTTTCCATATCAAAGCACTGAAGTTACTGATGGTTATAAATGGAAGAGGACACAATTCAGCCTTCTTGATTTAAAAAACTATATGGTATAAATGTGACATTTTCAATTCTGAATGATTTATTAGGCACATTGCAACAACACAATAACTGACAAAAACAATTAAGTTCTTATAATAGTCAGAACAAACGGAAGCCTTATTGAACTTGGCACAGAGTCTCATCAATTTGGCCCAAACTATCATCCATTTGGCCCCAACTTTTTTCATTTGGCGAAAATGATGGCGACAACTTTTTTCAAGCCAGGGAGAACCCTGACAAATAC
The DNA here is from genome assembly GCA_948146395.1 of Fragum whitleyi. Taxonomy (NCBI): domain Eukaryota; kingdom Metazoa; phylum Mollusca; class Bivalvia; order Cardiida; family Cardiidae; genus Fragum; species Fragum whitleyi. Next base: position 52,746,634 of record OX411544.1, on the reverse strand, counting down.
ATGATTCCTAGGAGAAACCCCCAACACTGTATTTAAAGCAACATTATTCAAATATTGAAAGCTGAACATTTCAGTGTTAGAAACCTTGGATTATTATAATTGGAAATTTGATGTGTAACTAGAGACTCTGAAACACATATGAGATAGCATTGGTGCTAGAAATAACTGGAATCCTTGATTATCTTCTCCAGTTGTTGTAATACAACAGAAATAGGGATGGGGGAAAAAAACTTAAACAAGAAATACACAGTGTCACAATATCTTTACTTTTAATATCTTCCAGGCCCTACAACAGCAGCTTGATTATGAGAAGGATCAAAGGCAGTTTGAGATTTCATCCTTGCAGGACGCCCACAACCATAAGGTCTCGACTATACGTAAGAAACACAAGGAAGAAGTTGCCGAGTTAAAGCAAAAACTACATGAACTTGAGTGGAGCTCAGAAGGATGGGATACTCAAGAAGTAAGGAAATTTTCTTTAATATTTTAAGCTCTGGTGTTTTCAGAGAAAACCTCAGTTATTGCTTTAGACTTGGTGTTGTTGTCGTTCAAAAACTTTGACATTTTGTGATATCTCTTGTTCTATTGAAGGCATTCACTTGAAACTTGGTACACATGTTCAACATCAAAAGAGGAACACATACTATCAATTGGGGTCACTCTAGATGCATTTTTGTGCAAATTTTTCCCCTTTTTGGACTTAAATTCTCTTTTCACTATCCAGCACCCAACAGCCTAGCCTAGGCACCTGTAGGCTGTGCCCATGTCAATTAATTTTATTAAACTACCTTGGAGAGTCAGTGTATTTGTATGTCCATCAGTCAAAAACAGATTACTACTCTATCTACTTTCATAATGATTTCCTTTGCATCCTAAGTATAAATCTATTACTAAAATAATCATATTTTGAGCTGTCTATATTGACAAAAGTTGCAATTATTTTTGAAAAGTAAATGCCTTTTATGTTAAGCAAAATTTTGATAACAGGAGATAAAACAATTAATTGCTCTCTTTCCCACAATGCTTTCCTCACGAGTTTCAGGGTAAGGTTAGAAAAATTATATAAACTTATAGGCAGTTACAAATGTTTCACACTGAGCCATCAATGTATACTGGAGCATATTGATGTGATTTTTATGCCCCCGTATCGAGAGATCGGGGGCATATTGTTTTACTCATGTCCATCTGTCTGTCTGTCTGTCCGTCAGTCTGTCTGTCTGTCCGTCCGTCTGTCCGAAAACTTAACCAAACTTAACCTTTGCCTTATCGAGAGATCGCTGTTACGGGGGCATTCATGTTTCACAAACACATCTTGTTTTTAATTATTTTTCTTTTTTATATCTAAACAAAGCTTTATTTTACACCACCATTATATCATGTAGGTATTTTACAATAAAATTATGTTATATACGATTTTAGTCTTCAGACTCTACCAGCTTGAAGGTACAGATATCCAGTCTACAGGAGGAGCTTACAGCCTTGAAAGCTGAAAGAGAAGAACATTTACATATGATAGCTCAACTTAATGGCACAATAGAGGAACAGAAATCTGAACTATCAATCAAACATGCTCAGAACTTACATCTGGGAAATCAACTTAAAGGTAGGCTCAATGGTACACATTTATGGTACAGAAAAGCTAAACTTGTTGAAACAAGGGAAGAGAAGAAGTTGGAACTCTCTGTTCAATATTCACAGAACTTATATCTTGGCAATTACTTTAAATATGGGCAAATCAGTATGTATATTTGTACAGATTTTCTAAACTTGGTAAAACAAGATACTAAGTTGAACTGAGATTGGATACTGAAATGGGTTCTATCAGTGAAGAATACATTTCCACAAATTAAATACTAAAAATGGACAAATATCATATCACTGCAAAGGGAATGATTGAATGGATTTATTATTAAATCCACCAATAATTGAATGAAAGCACTAATTGTAATTATTTTTATTCAATGTTAAATTTGAAAATATACATGTACTTTGTAAAATTTTCTGGTTAAAAAAAAAAGAAAACAGGTTGTATAGGCTGTAAGGTCACATGTGCAGACTGATACTTGTCTATACCTCCTTCCTTAGCAGGAAAATTCCAGGCACAGCAATAACAAGGGTTAACTGTTTCTATTTTAGTGGCTAAAGAGAAGATAGATGGACTACTAGACGACCATGATCAGGTTGGGAGAGATTTGTTTGATACAAAACAGCGGCTACTGGACCAACTGGATGCGAACCATGTAAAACTATGGTCCATGCTCTCTTGACATTGTTCTGTATTTGTTGTCTTTGTGGCATGTTTCTCGAATGTTTCCTTTAGTTTCTGTTTGTGCTTTTCAAATAGTGTCCAAATAAAAAAAAGTAGAATGGCAGGGATGACTTGAAATTTAAATTCAAATAAGTCAATATTACACATTGATTGATATTTCATTTGAAAGCATATGAAATGAAAAAAAAAACCCTACTCTTCTTTCGACCTTCAATTTTTTAGTAAATTAGTATTTTAAATAAATGAATGTAAGAGCCTGTTCATGAATTTTTCAATATTTTCACTTATGTGCGAAGTAAATACTGATCAACCTCTGAATCCACACAATCTAAAGATAGGTACAGTTAGTTACATAGTGAAATTGACATTCATTTCAATCAAAACCATTCTAAATCACTCACCCAGCTATTTATTCATCTATTCCCAGAACTCACTCAAACCTTTCAAAAACGCTCCAAAATCACTTAAAAAGATAAGATCAATAACTACATTCAAGATAATATAGCTAGAAAAATACCACAATTTCACTGACATTATTGAAATTATAAGCATCTGATTGGTTCTTAAAGAAAAAGCAAGCTATTTATAGAACTTGTAGGCATATTTTTTGTAAGGGATGTAATAAATATTTCAAATTGGTCATCCTTGACAAAATTAGAGATATTTGGATATTTCCCTTTCATTTCACTCAAAACTCACTCATTGCACTCATTCAATTTAATTCCAAAATCATCCACCTTGTCAATTTCATGATGTTGTTAATTGTACTGACTCTGTAGAACCTTAGCAAATCTTTTTTAATGTACTGTGAAACTATCCATTATGCTCAATCTCTGCATAAAAAGCCCACATGAAATTGATGGATATGTCACAAATATGGCTTTGTTGTAAAAAAATTTCTTTCAAACTCCACCATGTAGATTTTTTTACCACCTTCATTGCTTTATTTAGAACACTTGCTTTGTTATAGATGCATGCTTTGTTAATAAGCTGGGACAGTTGCATGGAATCTTGGTTTTACATGTTTCCATCAGTTGGTATGGTAGTTGTTTTCCTTGCATGCTAATTTTGTTCAATTCTTTACTAGTCAGGGATTTGATGGCTAACAATATCCTTCTATTTTAATGATAATATGTCACAGTGCATTTTTAAGGGCAAAAATAAAGGGAATTATAGGCCAATTTGCTACCAGGATCAGATCTACATGAAGCTTGTGTGCCCATGCCTGTCACAAATATATAAATGAATAGTTTAAGGATGGGTGACTTATTAAAACATTACTGCTTCGATATTAGCCTACAATAGTTAAGCATCATAAAGAATCTGAGACTTATCATAGTGAAGCTGAGACTTGTAAGGAATAACCATACAAATGAATGTTGAGAGTTAGCCATCAGAACCCAGAGTTTAAGAGATGAAGAAAGTATTTGTCAATTTCGTTGAGGTATAAAATTCTACTAAGCTTAATAAACAGCATATTTTCATACCTCATGAAAATAATGAAGAAATATGATCAGGTTCACAGAAAAGCTGCAATGCATGAAAAATATTGTTGGTTAAATTGTAAAACATTGTAAGGACAGCTCTAATTAAAAGCAATAGTTACAATGTTTTGGAATTCAACCTATGGTGTATTTTGACGCCTATATCGATGGACAAAAATGACTTTAGAATTAGGAGTTAATAGAGAAATTATTGAAAAAATTTAACATTATTTCTGGTCAGCTCTTATCTAATGCATCCATAATGCTTTTATTATCTCCACTGGCTGAAAGCCACTGGGGCTATTGTCATGGCCTTGTGTCCGTCGTGCGTCTGGTCGTAAACTTTTTCTTTAAAAATCTTCTCCTCAGAAACTACTGGATGAATTTCAACCAAACTTCATAGGAATGATCTTTGGGTGACCCTCTTTCAAAGTTGTTCAAGAAATTTTGATCCAATGAAAAACATGGATTTAATGGGTGTGGCTAATTTCCAAATATGGTAAAAAGTGACTTTTCTCAGGTTCTAATTGATGGATACCAATTAAATTTTACATGAATGATCCTTGGGTGACTCTATATCCGTCTACCAAAAATTATTGTGATCGGATGAAAAATATATATTTTATGGGCGGAGGTCATTTCTCTATATGTTCTATAGTGGAAACTTTGAAAATCATTTTCTCAGAATCTTACTGATAGATATCAACCAAATTTTACATGAATGATCTTTGGGTGACCCTTTATCAGTCTACCAAAAATTATTGTGATCGGATGAAAAATATGTATATTATGGGCTGAGGTCATTTCTCTATATGTTATATAGTGGAAACTTTGAAAATCATTTTCTCAGGATGGAATTGATGGATATCAATCAAATTTCACTGGAATGATCCTTGATTGAGAATGACCCTTTATCAGTCTACCAAAAATTATTGTGATCGGATGAAAAATTTGTATTTTATGGGCAGAGGTCATTTCGCTATATGTTATATAGTGGAAACTTTGAAAATGGATGGATATCAATCAAACTTCAATAGTATGATCCTTGGGTGAACCATCATCATGCAGCCCAAAATTATTGTCATTGGATGAAAAATATGTTTTTTATTGGCATAGGTCATTTCTCTATATGTGAAATTGTGGAAACTTTGAAAATCATTTCAACATCCGTAGAACCCAAAATATCTAAAAATCTAGTAAATATTTTAAGAGTCAAGATTTTCAATTACAAGAATTTCAAGCCTGTGGAGCGACTCAAGCCATTCATGGCTTTCTAGTTATGGTTTGTTAGATTATTGTTTATAATAGCCTATATGCATTCAATAACTTAATTATCAAATTCTCCTAATGAATTTCTTTAACATATAAATACACGATAATACCCATCACTGTGGTAGGCACGCATTCAAAGGTGAAGTGAAAGATGGTAGGGAAAATAGAGAAACACATATTATTGTTATTTTCTTTTTTCCTGTAATGTATTAGAAACAAGACACACAGACTTCAGCATTTAGTTATGTCTAATAAATGATCTGCTTTAATTTTCATATGGATTATGGACATTTTTTTGCCCCCTTGTCCTTTTGTCTGTCAGCTGAAAACTTAACCATTTTTCTTTTCCTTAAAATTTGTCAAAGATAAGAAATTCTTGTTTGAAATGAAGTTACACATCAGTGTGTCAAGGTGTAGATTATCTTTCAACTATCTTCTTCAAACCTAGGAAAAATGCGGGGACATTGCCATTTAACTGACACATGACTTGTCATTTCTCTGTTATTATTTGAATGAACAATATTATGTCTGGCATGGTATCTAGATAATAATTTACTTAAATTTGTCTGATTTTATAATCAGTCGATCTTGTTAAAATTTTTATTTACTTGTTAAAAAGACAGACACCCGTGAAGTCTTGAGTGACTTAGGATAGATCAGACAGCACCTTAATACCAGCACGATTGAAAGAAGGCACTAACAGAGTGACAATAACCTCGTAACTCCAGCTTATTCAAGCTGTAGTTACGAGGTTTTAGTCTTACTTACAAATTTATCTCATGCATTGTATCTAGTTAATTATTAACAATAATTTGCCACATTCAAGATTGTGGACCATGTAATAGTTCCACAATAATTCATTACTCATGATCTTTCACAATTTAAACCAAGGTTTTCTTACCAAATCATTAGGAAACCTTGGATAACACAGTTTAAGTTTATGACTTTTGAAACGTAGAATTATTACAGGTCCATTACCTTAAGAAGCAAAACATTCTATTTAAATTGATTTGGTTGTTCAATAGGCAGACACTTTGGAAGTCCTGAGTGATCTAAGGCAGATCAGACAACACTTGGATACCAGCGCGATAGACAGAAGGCACAAACTAGTGGTGGAGAAAGATATACTTGTGAATGATATGATTTCCACTGGACAAAAGGTAGGGCTTTAATTCTGATCGAAACTTAAAGGGGATAGCAGCTTGAGGCTAGGAAAGGATGTAATTAAAGTACTTGTGTGAGAAATACCAGGAATCTATTGTTAGGTGTTCAAGCTTCCGTGATATTACTAAAAAATTGTAAAAAAAACAGAGTTGAACCCCAATCAACGAGCACTTATTCTGATTAGGGGTGTTTGTACACAATCTAAGACATCATTTACGCAAACAAAAATCGAAATAAAAGACATGTTTATTTTCAACCAATCCCATCCTGTTCATTGCATATTCTGGCTATACATAAAGAATAGGCAGCAAGTATTTACTTAGATCTTTATGCAGCGATGTACGGCCTGAAGTTGGCCTTTACTGCCTGCTTTCTACTATAGGATTAATTCAAGTTTTTGAGGGCATTAACATTTGCAGAGACTCTAAAAATGGTTTAACACCCTCGTGCATCACACTCGGGTGTTAATGCATTTTGAGGGTCTCTGCAAATGTTAACGCCCGAAAAAAGTGAATTGATGCTATTATTGCATAAAAAGAAATGCTTGAGTATTTAGTCAGCAGTGATTGCGAATTGATTCATAGAAACACTTCAAAATGAGCCACAAACCTACAAAAACGCTGGTTAATTTGCGTCATGGATAGCATCGTCACTTTTGTTTATATTTTGTTTATACCGCCACTGCTTGGTGAATTCATGACGTCGCAAAATTTAACGTGGGATTAAGATTTACATTTTTAGTTACGCTCTTAGTTAACGTTAACCATGAACATGTTTGACGCATTCTACTTTGCAATATGTACACTCTTCAAAATTGAATCTTTGACATATTATTAAAAAATAATTTATCTATATTAACAAATGTTGCAAAAAAACCCCTTTGTTTTATTAAAAACGTTAAGCTATTTAGGCCCAAGATTGAGGATATTTAAGTTAGAAAAGCCAGGCATTAACGGCGCGTGAATTTACTGATTAATCCGCATTTCTCATGTTAAATCCCAGGTTTTATTCATTAACATATGCTCATAACGACCCAAAAATGCACATTTTATGCAATAATAAAGAAAAACTTGAGCCAGACTGGTTGAAATGTTCCATAACTTGGCAATTTGTTTGAATAAACAGTCATATTATGCATTATATGGGTTACCCGTAATAGTTCCACAACATTTCGGACCTCATGTTCTTTCACAGTGTTGAATGAGGTTTCCTAATGAAAATCATTAGGAAACCTTGGTTAACACTGTTAAAGCTCATTACTTCCAAAATGTTGCGGAACTATTACGGGTCCACTACCTTAAAATAATGTATGTCAAGAGCTCAAATGCTGATATTTGTAAAAAGAAAGTTGTATGTTTTTTGCTACACCAGTCATTCTTGTTTGATGTCAATGCTTAATTACAACTAACTTAAAAAACAATGATTTGTCAGCTGAAAAGCACAGACGTGCAAACGCTGTTTATGTTCAAAGTGAAATAAGGAATTGAACCATGTTTCTTCCTTGCAGGGAAAAGAATTAGCGATGGAAATTGAAGCCTTAGAGATGGAGAGAGAGAAATTAAAGGAAGACTCTGACAAGATGCTGACTGACCTAGGTGATAAGGGACACCAGAAATTAACTGGAGGTTAGGGTCTTTAACCTTGGAAATGAAATCAGAATTTTTAGAGGATCTGAAATAGATGTATGTCAATTTGGGTACCAGAATCTTGATATCAAGTTGCATGAAACACTAGGGTTTGTCACTAACTACATTTTGCCACCAGCCTGTTGGACATGTTAGCCCTAAATATTTCAGGTCTTCCCTTATAACAACAGGTCCGGCACGAAAGCCATGTTGGATTTAAAGCAAATAAAGGGATAAATTGCAAGGAAAACATTGTTGGAAAAGAAGAAATTACTTCTTTTTCTACAATGTTTTCCATTTGAAAGGCAATTATATTTCAAAACTGGACAGATTTGAAATATTAAGTACTGCAATTTACAAAGGGCCTGCAGGACCTGCTGTGTGGTTACATCTACCAGTCCTCCCTAAAATCTATAGATCTCGGGCCAGAGGACTGGTGTAAGTGTCTATCCCTGAACACTGATGAAAATTTAAGTTTATTTAAAATTGAAATTCTTCATTTGAATTATTTCAAGACCTAAGAACAAAAGGAACCACCAAAGTGAACAACCACTGATGAAAATTGTCTTTGTTTAAACTATTTCCTGACCACAGTTCGAAAGCTAAAATCAAGTGTATAGCTATTTTAAATGATTTGATGTACATGGTATTTAAAAAAAATTGTATTTAAAAGGGCATCAATTCAACCATTTCATTCCAAATTTCCAGAAATAGTTGACAGTTTAGAGAAGGAAAATCTCCTGTTAAAGAAAAGAAATGTTGGTCTTCAGGAACAAGTGACATTATTAGAGAAGGCGGTTCAGAATGCTACACAGGAACGAGGTTCTAAACAAAGCTTGCATTCAGGTAAGACATTGTATTCAATTAGCTAAGTGACTGAGTTGAAATTTAACAAGTGACATTATTAGAGAAGGCGGTTCAGAATGCTACACAGGAACGAGGTTCTAAACAAAGCTTACATTCAGGTAAGACATTGTATTCAATTAGCTAAGTGACTGAGTTGAAATTTAACAAGTGACATTATTAGAGAAGGCGGTTCAGAATGCTACACAGGAACGAGGTTCTAAACAAAGCTTGCATTCAGGTAAGACATTGTATTCAATTAGCTAAGTGACTGAGTTGAAATTTAACAAGTGACATTATTAGAGAAGGTGGTTCAGAATGCTACACAGGAACGAGGTTCTAAACAAAGCTTACATTCAGGTAAGACATTGTTTTCAATCTGCTATGTGATTGAGTTGAAATTTAAGTAAAATATCAACAACTAGACTAAATTGAAAATAAAAAAATTTCTGTGTGTTCAAAGTAGAAGAGGGTTCAATTGCTTCCTGTTGTAAAAATAGAGGTTATTGAATGAGAGGTCATTGAATACGGAATTTCATAAACAAGTCATCTATAAACAGACAAAAACGAGGCTACGCCTAGTTTTTATCTGTTTTAGATGACAAGTTTAATAAATTTTGTATTTTATGAGCACAAATTTTATGTTCTATTTATAAAATGACCCCCCCCCCCTTTTTTTTCCCGAAAAATTGTCAAAATTCTCGAAATTCACCATTTCAATTTTTTTCGAAACTTGTAACACTGTTTAAAACTGACGTCACAATATATACACTGCCCTCCAAAAGATCCTTCACACACATTTCATTTATAAGATTTTCAGCTTTAATCTTTTTAAACAAAGTTATAGATTAGTTTTTATTACTTAAAATCTGATTATTCCCATTTGAACGCTACTTTAGACGACAAAATGACTGTTGATAAAGATACTATTTTAGAACAATGTATAACAGAAAATATTGAGACAAAAGGAGAAAATGCTGATTATCAGTGGAAAGTTGAGAGACTTTTAAATAGCATGCCTAGATGCATGTTCAGGCTGTCTTACCTGCTAATGGAGGCTACACTAAATATTGACAAAAGTTGATCCCCTTGATAGAAAATTTAGCAAAATGGTGAACTATTCTGATTTTGTCGATTTTAGATGATTTTGCCATTTCTGGTATTGCTTCTTAATTGACTCATTGCAATAAAGATATAAAGTATACATTTTATTAATAAAAATAATATAAAACTTTGTTTTAAATTACTTAAGCTAAAGATCTTTAAAAGAAGTGTGTGTGAAGAAACTTTTGGAGGGCAGTGTATATATATTATGACGTCATTTTCGCGGTTACAAAATAGTGTTGTTATTCGCTCTGAGCTCATTTTCACAGTTATTCCACTAGTATAAGATATATTCAACGGGGTTATTTCACTCTTGCGACATAGGTCATATTATAAATATAGATATATTTTCAACTTTGAAAGAAAACAGAGAAATAATTATAAAACATAAGTTTAGCTTTTCAAAAAGTCTCTTTTCAAGTGAAAAACAAGCTGAGAACTTGTGTGCCAATACTTAAAGGTAATTGACCGGTAATAATTCCGCAAAATACAGGAAGTCATAAACGCTAACTGTTTTAACCAAGGTTTTCTGATGATTGTGTAAGATCATAATTTCCTAAAAAAGTTGTTGATTTATTATGGGTCCAGTACCTTAAAGAGGGTGTTAGTAACTAGATGTGGTGAGAATTGCCCAGTGCTTTAATAAACTCTTTGATTCAGAACAGATTTTCCTGTATCAGAATATATGTTTAGGATATATCTCAAAGCTATTGTAAGTACCTATTAATTTACAAACACTTTCATTGTTTTTGTGTTGACGAATACAATTCAATTGCTCAGTGCAAAACAGTTGTAACTGCCTATAAACATATAGGCAGTTACAACTGTTTCACTCTGAGCCACCAAATTGTCATATTTTATTTTGATAGAAAACGACCAACCCACTAAAGGAAGGGTAGAAGCAACCTATGATGACTCTACATCTGTAACCTCCGACAGTTCAGAGCTCTCCAGGAGGAATGCAGAACTTGACATGCAGGTTTCCTTGCTCACAGAACAAATTCAGAAAAATGAGACAGAGATCCAGCAGTTTGAACTTCTCCAGACGGACTGGCAGAATGAGAAAGACGCCCTAGAACAGGTCCTCATGCAGCTCAGAAGTCAATTGAGGGAAAAGGAGAATGCTCTGAATGTGGCTGAGGCTCAGAAGGTTGGTTTTAACAGCGTTTAACAGTGTTTGTAACACAAGCTTTGTAACTACATCCTGATTAAATTGAAGTTAAGCCTTATCATGCTGAATTTATTTTAAAAAATCTAAATTTTGTGGGAGATTTTCAATCATTCTGGTTCAGACTGATTTAGTGCAAGCACGTAGTGTAGGCTCAAATCAAACTTCTTCTTTGTGCAGGTTGATCTTTGTCTATTCTGTCTGCCAAAGCTTTGTGTACAGTAGTAATATGCAATGAACAGCATGAGAATCGTAACCACTTAGCATTGTTAAGCAACCCAAACCATGGAATGACATTTCAAAGGGACAGCTAAACTTATGTTATTTTCTATTAATCTAAAGGAACTAGCATAGTTTTCAGCTGACCCCTCAATTTTGAGTATATTCTAGGTGAAAAGACTTGTTGTTTATGATCATCTTCAAACCATGTAGGACTGTAATGTTATAAAAATGGGACCCATCATGCAAAAAGGGCTATCTGGGTAGTGTGTTAAGTGTCAACCCTAGTCACACTGCTCTGACTGCGCAGACTGACTAGGGTCGAAACTTTTTGCACCTTGTCTATTTTCTGAATCTAGAATGTTCATTCTACCTTCCGGCGAATGAATTTTTTAATTGCAACTTCTGGTTGACCTATGCTGGATCAAATCTCTTTATTAAATAAACCATTTTACAGAATTCCTGGATGGTCCCTTTTTGCGTAACGGTTCACAAAAAATAATAAAAAACAAGAAAACAGTCCATTGAGTTTGATTTTTTGACAGGACTATATTTATATTACATTTAACTAAATATGATCTGTAGAAACATGTTAAAGGTATCTAAATGGTGATGGTGGTTAATGGTTGTATTAATGTTGACTTTTCTAGGGTCAGTGCAAAACTGTATGAAGTGCCAAAATATATATAGGCACTTATAAAAGTTTTGTGTTTACTCTTCCATTTATACATATTCACATTTTAAAATGTTTATTTCTATAACATCATTAACAATTTTTTTTAAATAATTTCCAGCTCAAATTATCAGGACTAAAAACTTATTTTGCATGCTAAAGTATTGTGGTATTAACTCTGAGGGAATGCTTGATATTGTGAAGTATGAAACATGCATTGACGCCTTACTTGACATACTCGAAAAAACACCAAAAATATGGAAAAGGGTTATACTAATATTGCATGCCTAATGTTGCATATGTTAACCAATGGGGACTGCTTGCTTTAGAGAAACATGAGCATGGTGATGCATCTTAACCTGGCCTTGTTGACAATGGTTCTAGTGATAAAATGGACAGAATTGCTTAAGATTGCTGACAAAAAGATTTAGTAAAATGAAATTTGAAAATCTTTGTCTTAGAGAAGCATGAAAGTAGTACGGTGGTAGTACATTACCTATTTGGCAATGATTTAGTGATGGAATGGAAAGAAACTGCTGAAGATCCTTCAATTTCCAGTTAATTTAATTTTAAAAATCATTGTCCTAGTAAATGAAACATTGTTGACAATGAAGAAACTGCTTTTATACAGCAATTTCTTCATTTTTCACAATGATTCTTCAGAAGGCACCAAAACACCATCAGGTTGGGTTAAACTAATAACATGCATGCTAACAAGTTGCATATATTAACCATCATAGAGAGAATCATGAAAATAATAGTAGTGCATCTTTACCTGACCTCATTGATGATGGTTCTAGTGATAGCTCGGATGGAATCGCTGTAGTTTGCAGACAGATTTCAGTTGATGAAATTTTTAACACATTCTTGCTGAATAAATCATTGTAGAAAATGAAGAATTTGCCTGTATAAAGCAATTTCTTCATGTTAGGCAATATGTTTCTGAAGGCACCAAAAAGTGGGATCATGTGTGATTACGTTATACTAATATTGCATGCTTACATATTGAATATATATACCATTAGGGACTGCTTGCTGTAGAGAAGCATGAAAGTGGTAGTACATCTTTACCTGACCTTGTTGATGATGGTTCTAGTGATAGAATGGACGGACTTGCTGAAGATATGGTTAAACTTGACAAGAAGATAGAACTTCTTGCAGAGGCTAATGCTCAGCTGGAGAAAGAGAGAGACTTGCTATTACTTGAAAAGGTTGGGACTGTGCTTGTGATTTTAGAGCTGTTGTCTTATTTTAGCTAGCATGTAGATGTTGACCCTTGTCATGCTGAACACAGCCTATTCCTGCTTTGGTAGAAGCTATAGACAAACATCAGTCTGCACATATGTGCAGTCTGATGTTAGTCTACACCACCTGTTTCTCATTTTCAAACCAGAATTTTCAATAGATTTAGTTTTTCACAAATAAAAATTGACCTACAGTTGGTACTTTCAACGTTTTTTGTCCTTTGATTTTGATTCAAATTTTAAGCCAAAATTTATTCAGCATGACAAGGGTTAACTATTTGATCTAATCTGTAAACCATTAATAAAAAAAGTGGATTCCTCTTAATTGCAATCCTGATAAAAATAAGTCAATGCTTAATTGCAACTGACTTAAAACACTACCAATCGTATCCTGCTTGTGATTTTGGAGCCGTTGTCTTTGTTTTTGCTAGCATGTAGATGTTACCTATTTGATCTAATCTCTAAACGAATAATAAAACAGTGGATTCTTTTTAATCGCAATCCTGATAAAAGTAAGTCAATGCTTAATTGTAACTAAGTAAAAACACCAACATTCAAGTTAAAGAACAAATGACTCGCTTTTTAATTAGCAACATCATATAATTCAAAAAAATATTTTGAAAGGGTGCTGCTATTTTGAGAAATCCACTGTTTAAAGTTTTGTTACCTTTTACTAACAAAAAAAATTGTAACCAGCACACATATCTTTTTTGGCTCTTGAAGGCTTTTTATAGCAGATAATGTAACTAGAAACGTGTTGTTTACCATGAATAACATATCAAACACTTGGATATCTTTTTCAGGGACAGCTTGAACAAGAAATAGCAGATCTCAGACAAGGAAAAAAAAAAGAAAATACAGAAATATCAGACTCTGGTTAGTTTTGTTTTTGAATTTGAGGTTTTGTAAATTCTATTTCAAAAGTGCAGAATCTGTCGCTGAGCTACATATAGAGGGGGTATTTTTGATTCCAAATGAAATTATTTCAACATTACTTGCATAAATCCTATATTGTTGGTAGTCATTGGAATCGTCTCCACATGGTGATTCAAATGAGTACCCATAACATAGGTTTTAAGTAAGAAATTCAAATTTTAAACCTGAAATACCCCCTCTTATCTGTACCTCTGTGTCAATTTGATAAACATGGTCCAGATTTATACTCGATTTTTCTTTTCACAAATTTCAAGAGGTCAGCACAAAACCATTGTAAGTACCTTTATAATATGACCTACATCTCAAGAGTGAAATGACACTGTTGAATATTTTTGATTTTACATGAGTGTTATTACACCAGTGGAATAACTATGCAAATGAGCAAAAACGAATATTGATGTTATATTTTCGTTACGAAAATGAAGTCATAATGGATTTGCTGACATCATTTTGCAAGCCATGTTATATGTTTTGCAGAATAACTTGAATCAATAAATATTGTATTTTCCTGGTTTTATCGAAGAAATTAAGGTCATATCATAAATAGAATTTCAAATTTGTGCTCATTAAATACCAAATTTATTAAACTTGTCATCCAAAACAGATTAAATCTCAGTGCAGCCTTGTTTTTATCTGTTTAAGATGACTTGTTTGATAAAATCGGTTTTCAATGACTACTCATTCAATATCCACTATATAAATATCTAGGCACCTTTAAAAGTTTTGTCCTCATACCCTTGATAAGTCTTTAAAACAGTATCAAATTGGTCTTAATTCTAAATGTTTCATTTTCAAACAAATAAATCTGGTTAAGAATTGAGTTTATTTGTATCTCGGCTGATATTTCACCTCTTGAATTTTTTTATATGCAGAATTTAGGATATTATATTTGTGGGAAAAAATTACAAATACTTACAGGATAAAATTATAACTTGCTGACAGTATAAGCAGTTATGATAATTATGTTGATAATAAAAATAATGAATGTAAAAAATGATGATAATAATCATAATGATAGGATCTTAATTTTTAAGAAGGTAGCTTATTCAGCTGTCATCATATAAAAAAATACAAGAGTACCACCTATGCTCAGCTTTTGGGTGCTGGATGGAGGATAAAAAATCTAAAAGATATTAGGGGCTCTATATGCATATAGAGTATACCCCTAGGTTTTTAAGATTGATCTTTTGATAGTGAGCATGTGTGCTAAGTTTCAAATAAATGCTTGTAGTAATATTACAGATATCACAAAATATAGTTTTGCATGATGACAACAACAATGATAATAACAACATTAACACTGAGGCTAAAGCAATACCTTTGGTTTTCTCCAAAATAGCAGAGCTAACAATGAAGAACTTAAATATAAAACAACAATTGAATGTCATTCAGTTCTCTCTTTTTTTTGCCATTAGATCCTATAACTGCTAATTGGAACAAACTGCTGACAGAAAAGGAAGAAGAGCTCAAGGCCATTATGAGTGAAAAAGAAGACCTAGAAAATAATCTGAAAGAAGTTCCCGAGTTAAAACTTCAGTTGGAACAGAAGCATAAAGAAATGGAAATCCTTCAAACACAATCAAACGAAAAAAGAATGCAAGAGATTGTTGGTCTAGAGAGGGAAATTGAAGACTTGAAGAAGAAGTTGCGAGGTAAAAATGAAGAAATTGTAAATTTGTCTTTGGAAAAGGAGGAAATGATGTCTAGTTTGGAAGAGCTAGATAACCAGCACCAGGAAGAAATGGCACACATAATTAAGATAAAAGAAGAGTTATCTAAAGCAAATGAAGATTTGAAAGATAAGTTAAAAGGGTATGAAAATGATATACATGTGATAAAATCAGAGAATGAAGCCCTTAGAAGTCAGCAAATCCTTAACCAAACTGATGAAAGTGCTAACTCTAATGAGCTTAATCACCAGATTGCAGAACTGAAAGAAAACAATCATATGCTTCAACAGAAACTAGATGAGCATTCAGTGCAAGTGAGTAAACTGCAAACTGATTTGAATAGTAAAAGTGAAGAATTGACCAAAATGAAAGAAAAACTAATGTCTAGTGCTCAAGCTCTAAATGATTTACATATGGACAAACAAGAACTTGCCTATAAAGTGAAAACCCTTACAGATGATAAAAGTGAATTGTCTAAAAAATTAGAAGATTCAAGAGAAAGAGAAAGTGAACTCTTACAAAAAGATAGCTCTGCTGATGATAAGAACGCTGAGTTTATTGGTAGCTTGCAGAATGAGATAAGTGAGTTAAGTGACAAGTGTTCTAAACTTACTGAAATGTCTGATGAACAGAAAGTAGAAATTAATGAATTAAATTCCAAATTAACCCTAAAAGAAAAAGAATTAGAAGAATTGAAATCATGCATTCCTGATAAAGACATTCAAATACAGAGATTAAGGACAGAGTTAGATGAAAAGATTTCTGCAGTGCAGGGTTTAGAAAAGGAGATTTCTTCACTAAAAACTGACTATGATAAGTTAGGGGAAGAGTGTAAGAGGAAAGATGTAGACTGTGAAAGTTTCAGTCGCCAGCTTCATGCTCTGGATAGCGAGTTACACACAACAAAATCTTCACTAAAGGACACAGAAACAGAAAATGAAACACTTTCTTCTCAAGTTGAAATGCTAAATAATGAATTGACAATTGTAAAAGATAATGTTTCCAAAACAACTGAAGAGTTTGATATACTTACAAAAGAATTAAAAAGAGCGAAGGATTTACTGGAAGATTCAACCGACAGACTGCATACAAAATGTGAAGAATGTAATCAGCTTAATGTGGAGGTGGAATCTTATAAATTACAGATGGAGGAACTTAAGGAACATCAAGCTAATCAGTTAAATGTTGAACTCTTGAGTGCCACAGGAGAATTAGTACTTGTGAAAGAAGAGTTAGCGAATAAAACTTTAGAATGGGAACAGCTATATAAAGATATGTATGCAAAAGATGAAGAGTTGAACTCATTGAAATCTCATTTAGAGAAATATAAAAGTGATATTGAAGAGGAAAAGAGATTATCTGAAAAGTATTCTAGTGATCTTCAGAGTATGGGAACAGAGAGAGACAGTTTAATATCAAAATGTGATATACTTCAAAATGAACTTGCAGTTTTAAAAAGAGAACAAGAAATGGTTAGTAAATCAGATACCAGCTCAAGTCCCGAAAAACAAAGTGAAAACATTCCTAAAGTAGAGAAATCAGGACATGAACATGATATGTCATCTAAAGAGCTTTCAAGCCTTAAAGATACTATTGATAGGATGCAGCAAGAAAATTTGATGTTACAAAATGAAATAAAGATTATTAATGCGGATAAGGAGAATACTTTATTAGACTCAAAGAATGAAAAAGATTTATTAAATGTAAAAATAAAAGATTTAGAAAAAGAAATAAAAGCATTGAAATCTGAAAATGAAATCAAAGTGAATGAGTACAATGTTTTGCATAGTGAAAGAGAAAGGCTCAGGGAGCAAGTACAAAAATTGGAAGCTGAAGTTGAAAGATATAAGCAAGTTATTGGAGATTTTGAGACTGATCTTTGTGATTTAAACCAAGAGAAAGATTCTCTGATGTCTTCCATACAAACATACAATGAAAAAACTACCTCACAAGATAGCATGATTGAGAATCTACAACATAAGCTTACAGTGAAGGACAATGAAATATCTGACTTACAAAGAAAGTTGAACAATGCTAAATCATTTATGAATGAAGATCAGATTCAATCACTCGACCATGGTCCTGAAAATGGTGTGGTTCTCACAAAAGACTTGCAAGATACAGAAGAACTGATTGAAGTGCAAGAAACAATTCAGCCAGTAAAGAATTTTAGTGGACTAACAATGGAAAGAACATCTTCTTTTGATAACAAAGACTCTGATAAACAAGATATTGTGATAGAAATAGAAAAATTGCAGGGACAATTAAAGGAAAAGGATAAAGTGATATCTGAAATGCAGAGAAACAATACCTCACTACTAAAAATGTTAGATTCAAGGTCTAAAACTGTTTCTGGAGATTCACCTATAGTTGAGATGAATAAGCTAGGGAGTGAAGTACGATCTATGAGGGTTGAAAAAGAACAGATGATGGATGTGTTGAATGAGAAATCCAGGGAAAACAGTAACCTTAAGGCTGAGGTACAGAGACTTATGAATGTGGTAGCAGCTGAAAAATCTGCCATTGACAAGTTACAGAGAGATAACCAGGAATTGACCCGGACCTCTCCTGATAAAGATGGACAGAGGCTAGATGACATGCAGAAAGAAGTTGTACAAAACTTATCTAGAATGATTCGGGATAAGGATTTGGAAATAGAATCACTAACTCAGAAAAATCAGACATTGTTATCAGTGCTTCAAGAGTCGTCAAATGAAGGTAGTGAAATAAAAACTTTGTTACAAGATAAAGAGAATCTAACCAAACAATTAGCAGCATTACAAGGAGAGAGGGAGCAGATGATCACTTACCTAAACCAGAAACATCAGGAAAGTCTAGCATATCATAGTGAAGTACAGAGACTTACAGCTGTAGTTAGTAATGAAACAGAAAACAATCAGAAACTTAGAATAGAGTATGATAGTCTAGTGCCACAATTTGAGGAGAAGAAGCAGGTCTTACTGAAGTGTCAGAATGAGTTAATAGACTATAAACAGAAATATACAGACTTAGAAGTTAAGTATGGTCATTTGATACAACAATCAGACTCTGGTGAAACTATTGATAAAGCTCTGTTTGACAGTAAAGTGAAATGTTTAGAAACACTTCAATCTAGAATTGATGAATTTAAGGAGCATATCAAGGATAAAGAGAATAAGATCCAGTCCTTACACCAGAGTTATTCAGAACTGGAACAGACTTACAGACATGTGGATAATGAAAGAGCTGGGTATAAAAAACAAGTGGACAATTTTGTGTTTCAACTTCACGGACTTCAGTCCGAATCTGCTGACCTGAAGTTGGACATAACACAACTGCAACAACAAAAGCAATCTGTGATAACCGAGTGTCAGTCGCTGACAGAAATGAATAAAAAATTGACGCTTCAGTTACAAGACAGTGAGTTTGAAGTGAAAAGTTTGCAGGAGAAGATGACGTCGCTGACTGCAATCATTCAGGAGGAGAAAGGTGAGAAGGTGAGAGTGAATCAGCTGACTCAGGAGAATGAAGTGACACAGAACAGAATAAAGCAGTTGCAACAAGAGAGGGACCAGGCAGCCATGGCACTGCAGCAGACACAACAGATCAACC
This sequence comes from Fragum whitleyi, assembly GCA_948146395.1. Lineage (NCBI taxonomy): Eukaryota > Metazoa > Mollusca > Bivalvia > Cardiida > Cardiidae > Fragum > Fragum whitleyi. Next base: position 52,727,372 of record OX411544.1, on the reverse strand, counting down.
AGCAGCTTCAGACTGAGGTGAGTGAACTGAGAACTCCACACTGGTTGAAGACCAATTCTTGCCGAGTACCAGTTCTCTCTAACTGACCCAGTTCACAGTAAAAGTAGAAAGGAAACTTTACTAAATTACAAATTATGTTGATAGCAACTTCTTTTATTCAGAAAATAATTATGTTTTAAATGAATATTGCATCTTCACTGTGAAAATGGTCAGGTAGCAAGAACTGGTACACAGCGAGAATTGGTCTCCGACCAGTACAGGCAGTAATTTTGATTTCTGAAAATGGAAATGAGTTATTCTGCTTTCAAATCCTATGTTGTGGGTGCTCATTGGAATGGTCTCATCAAGATGATTCTAATAAGTATCCATATCATATGGTTTGATTGAGAAATTCCAGAGTTATATTTTCATCACTCTCTTTTATTGAGATCTTTGCTGTTATTATCTCCGAAAAACTCTAATTCTGAAAATGGAAATATGTTATCTGCAATTAAATCCTATATTATGTGTGCTCACTGGAATCGGCTAATCAAGATAACTCCAATGAGCACCCACAACATGGTTAGATTTTCTCATTCTCTTATTTTGAGATCTTGGCTATTTCCTAACTCTGTAACCATTGTGCCAAACCCCAAAAATTTACAGCATTTAGAAATAAAAATTGGTTCCTGTAACATTTTATAAAATTTTTTGAATTTTGATTGTGCAAAAGAAAAAAAAACGGATATGGAAAAGTTGATAATTTTAGTTGCTATACTTTAAATATGCATACAAGTATGTAATGTGACATCTTATATTACCCATATTCACAGTTTACATGTGAATCAGTTTCAAAGAATAGGAGACCACAATTTTAGCAAAGCTTATTACACTGCAGATTCAGACCTTGAAGGAAAAAGAGAGCAAACTTCATCGAGAGTTGGATAGGCTCAGGCAGCATTTAATACAGGTGGGTCTACTCAATCATTCCTTGCAAATATGACCAGTGACAGTCTGTTTTTCATTTGAATGTAATAAAATATTGTAAGAGCAAAGTATATAACTTACATTCAAAATATCTATACTGAAATGCCTAAGTCTCCATATCGATATATCAGGGTTATATTATTTTACCGATTGTCTGTCAGTCTGTCTGTCTGCGGAAAATTGTAATGATGATTAGCAAACTAAACATTAACATAACCTTATAAGTTACAATGTTCTTAATTGACATAGAGGTTCATCTGATTAATCTTCTAGGTTATTTGACAGGGTTAAGGTTGATATCAAGGTCAAACTTCTAAATAAATTCTATTATGAGAGCATTATATTTTACGAACACATCTTGTTTGAATTTGATTCCATCCAGAAATCTGTTGGCTCATTAGTGAATGAAAGAGAAAAAAAAAGAAATTCCACCATACATTTGACTACCAGTTATTTTAAAACTGATAAATTTTGAAAAGAATGCAATGTTATTCTTATACATGTAATCTTTGTCTGTATTTGAAGATAGAGGATGGTTATACAAGAGAAGCATTGGCTGCTGAAGAACGTGAGAAGGAATTGCGGACACGTCTGACAGAAGCAGAAGAAAAATTGTATACATCATCATCTGCCATGGAAACAACCAGGTCTGTTTGAAATGCTCTTATTAAATCAATTGATTATGATACTTGAAAATGTGGGAACCATATAATATCAAAATTTTTCCTTCCAATGAGCACATTTACACAATTTTTCATCCACATTCATTGCTTAAAATTCTGTTTCTCCAATTGTGCTGCTCCTCGATAGTGGCACTCATCCGACTATTAATTTATCTTCCACCAATGGGATGATAATTGTAGACCTATGTGGAATCGCAACTGGAAGCTAGAAAAGGATGGTGATGTAATAGTGGAACTGGTTTGAGAAATACCCTCTAGCCCCTGCATTGAAACTGACAGAATGTTGAAAGCAGAGTTAATTCTTATTGGAACAAATAAACAAACCAATTGTGCTGATACAACAAGTTTCCTAATGAAAATTCTTTAAATCACACATGTACTCCAAACAAGAAACTAGGATTTGTCCTGGGTACCTCTGCAAGTCTCAGCTAGGTTTGCTGAGACAACAATTAAGAAATTCTAGAAACAAAGCTAGAAACTGTTATACAAAGTGTATGTAAAATGAAAAGATCCCTGAAGCAATATTATAATTTCTACCTCTAAATAGTAAGGATCAAAGCAATATTGATGGATTAGCATAAAACGATTGTTAGGTTCTAAGTTTTTGCAGGCATTAACAACAGTTTTACATGAACCCTTTAGTTTACTAAAGTTTTGTATTAAGGAAGTGGACCTGTAATAGATTCTCAACGTCTAGGTAAAAGTAATGAACTTTAACAGTGTTAACCGAGGTTTTCTAAACCTCGGTCATCATCGTGAAAGATCATCTGTTCCAAAGTGGTGCAGAACTATTATGGTTCCACAACCATAACTCCTAAATATCTACACTTTCAGTCAACAAGCGAGTCAGAAACTGGACAGTCTAACACAGCAATTAGAGTTTGTATCACAACAACGGGACCAAGCCTACTTACAAATATCTACTCTACAGGAGCAGAATCAGACTTACTCTGTGTCTTTAGCTAATCTACAGATGGTCTTAGAACAGTTTCAACAAGGTAGGTTACACTGCAATTTCTAGCTCAGAGAAAACCCGAGGTGTTGTTATTACCTTGGTATGGTTCAAGATGGTGGAGTTGGTGTAGGCCTTGGCTTGACAAACTTTAACCTTGGTAATATCTCTGTTGTTATTGAAGATATCTTCATTAAACTTGGCATGTGTGTTCACCATTACAAAAGCTATCCAGACTATCAAAAGGGTTACTCTGGAAGAATATTTGTAAGAATAATGCCCCTTTTTTCAACTTGGATTTTTAGCTCGGCTGATTTCAAAAAAAGCCTGAGGTGTTGATACGCCTTTGTGTTGTTGTTGTTGACATTATTGTGCAAAAACTTTGAAATTTTGCAAAATTTCTGGTTCTGCTTAAGGCATTCACTTGAAACTTGGCAATCTCTACTATCAAGGGGGATAACTAGATGCACTTTGTGAGAATTATGCCCCTTTTTTAACTTTAATTTTTCATCCACTATTAATTGCCCAACAGCCAAGCCTAGTCACCTGTAGGTGGTGCTCTTGGTGTCTCTTTTTTTAAAACTAGGCTCTTCTAGAGAACAAAGGTTAGTGCGTTTTTTTTTAAGTGCCTATATTATTATGGGCACTTAAAATATTTTTATACTAACCACTCTAGCTATCTACTCTACAAGAACAGAACCAGACTTACCTACGGAATGATCTTAGAACAGTTCCAAAAAATTAGATTACACCTCAAATTGTAGCCATCTCTTTGGACCAAGTTCATCTAAAATTTAGGGGTTAGCAAAAACTTTTGTGAGTGCCTTTTTATACGCCCGTCGAAGACGGGACGTATTATGGGATCACCCGTGGCGTCCGGCGTACGGCGTCCGGGCGTCCGGCGGCGTCCACTTCTTTGTCCGGAGCATAACTCTGTAACTTGAAGTCCGATTGACTTCAAACTTGGCACTTATATTTTTCTCATCATTGCGGAGTGCAGTGCACAAGAACCATAACTCTACCTGGACTATTTTTTGATTTATGGCCCTTTGTTTTTTTTCATACTAGAATCTTGTCCGGAGTATATCTCTAAAAGTATAATAGCTAGGATCATGAAACTTCATGGGTGTATAGATCTCATCAAGGGGGAGTGCAGTGCACAAGAACCACAACTCTACCTGGCCTATTTTTTGAGTTATTGCCCTTTGTTGTTTTTCAGACTTGAATCTTGTCCGGAGTATATCTCTTAAAGTATAATAGCTAGGATCATGAAACTTCATGGGTGTATAGATCTTACCAAGGGGGAGTGCAGTGCACAAGAACCATAACTCTACCTGGCCTATTTTTTGAGTTATTGCCCTTTGTTGTTTTTCAGACTTGAATCTTGTCCGGAGTATATCTCTTAAAGTATAATAGCTAGGATCATGAAACTTCATGGGTGTATAGATCTCACCAAGGGGGAGTGCAGTGCACAAGAACCATAACTCTACCTGGCCTATTTTTTGAGTTATTGCCCTTTGTTGTTTTTCAGACTTGAATCTTGTCCGGAGTATATCTCTTAAAGTATAATAGCTAGGATCATGAAACTTCATGGGTGTATAGATCTCACCAAGGGGGAGTGCAGTGCACAAGAACCATAACTCTACCTGGCCTATCATTTGAGTTATTGCCCTTTGTTGTTTTTCAGACTTGAATCTTGTCCGGAGTATATCTCTTAAAGTATATTAGCTAGGATCATGAAACTTCATGGGTGTATAGATCTCACAAAGGGGGAGTGCAGTGTACAATAACCATCATTCTACCTGACCTATTTTTTGAGTTATTGCCCTTTGTTTTTTTTGAGACTTGAATCTTGTCTGGAGTATATCTGTAAAAGTATAATAGCTAGGATCATGAAACTGCATTGGTGTATAGATCACACCAAGGGGGAGTGCAGTGTACAACCATAATTCTACCTGGTCTATTTTTTGAGTTATTGCCCATTGTTGTTTTTCATACTAGAATCTTGTCCAGAGTATATCTCTAAAAGTTTAATAGCTAGGATCATGAAACTTCATGAGTGCAAAAAATATTCACTCAAAATAACCTCATTTCTATTCAAACCCCCAGTTAATACTAAGCAGTGTGACTGGCGTATCTTGTGACAATTTGGCACCTTGTTGATTATTGGTACTTCCTTCTGTTTTTCACAGACCACCCTAGATTTATACTCCACAAGAATAGAATCAGGCTTACTATACGGTTGATCTGCAGATGGTCTTAGAATAGTTTCAACTAATGTAGGCTACACCACAAATTTAAATCAGTCTATTTGGACAGACTTGTAGTCTTGTCTAAGCCTAAACTGTCTGATTTCTACCTGATAATTGTGGGGGAAAATGAGCCAGGTTAGTTGCAAAATATTTCTTAAAAAGTTGTTAATTTGTTTGAAACAAAATGAAAATTCAGCAGGATAAGGGTCGAGGGACATTATCCAGACTTGGCATGAAGGTAGACCTTATCAATAACATCTCAAGGTCATATGGCAAGGTCAAGGTCATTCATTGAGGAAATTCTAGAAAAAAAATGTTTCAGGGGTATCTGTCAGAAATCAATCTTGTATTCATTATAGCTTCTGTAAAGTTTTTTTTAAGGGTGGAAACTCAATTACTCATTTATGGATCTAACAAATTTGTAATTACCTTACAGAAAAGGACCAAATGGTTTCAGATGAGACTGAGAAATATGTCAAAGAAATAAAGTCTCTTAAAGATCAAGTTAAAGGCTTGGAAGAAAATCTCAACTACACAAAGGTAAGTGGCTTCTTTATGAGCTTGTGTGTGCTTGGTGTAGGTTTGCTTGTATGTGAAGAGTCATCAAAGTAACATGTAAAATGATTCAATTGTACTTTAGCTGAATGACACAGAGCTTTTAAAAGTGGACAAAATTATACACAGCATATACCATGAAAATGCTAAAAGAGCCCAATGCTCTAATTAAACCCTATCCTCATTTCAGAGGTTGAAATGGACCACTTTTGATGGGATTTAAGCAAACTTTTGAAGCCTCTAATAAAAGCCCATATCCATAAAGATCAAGGTCACTAAAATTTCAACAGAGGCTTTGTGCTCTTTTCCCCAAATCAAATATCAAAATTTTGTGGTGATTATGTTTGTTCTTGGCCATTTATTCTACGTCTTGGATATCGATGGCTCAGCATGAAACAATAGGTTTATGTGTAGTTACAACTGTTTTCCTCTGAGCCATTGATATGTAGTGTAGCTTCTAATAAACCGGGGGTTCTTTTAGAGCTTTTACGGTAAGCCTATGTCAGTATTAGATTGATTTCTCTTTCATGAAGTGAACAAATGCTATAGTTTTGAAAATGACTGAGTAATGAGGGGAGAAATAGAATTGTTGTTCAAAAATAGATTTGTTGTTAAAATGGAAAAATGAAACAGTAATCAATGTTGAAGGAAAACAAATGACTATTCTATTTCCCAATTGCAAAAATGAGAAAAAGTTATGAAACTCTCTTTAGGCAAATCATTTGTCTCATTATTACACGGCAACATTATGACTTCATCAGTATAAAGGGTCCAAACATGGGTTCAGGATGACAAAATGGGGCAAACTGTTATATTGCATGCAAAGCAGGGTATAATTATACCCCTAAAAACTATGTTTGGAGGGTATGTAGAGTCAGCTTACCTGTGCATCGGTCTGTCCATCTGTAGCTTTTTCATGTCTGCTCAATTCTCAGCAACCAATGGGCAGATTTCACCCAAATTTACAGATGTGATCGGTATCAAGCAGAGATGTGCAAGTGAAATATTGGTTAGAATCAATTGCATTTTGGCAGAGTCATGGCCCTTGGATGGAAAGAGGCTTGTCCTTCTTGACAAGCACTTGTAGGGGGAATCACTCCGCTTTTTGCGGTCTTATGTGGAAACTTTTACACTGCTTTGTCATCTTGAATACAGTGCAGCTAAGATGTTGTCAAATAGGATATAATGTACAATACTAAGAGTGAAAATATAGTCTTTGTTAATGGCATAATTATAGAATTTGCATGGAAAATAATTACTCTATTTCTTAAATGCAAAAAGACAAAATTTGTGAAAATATTTGCACCTAGGTGTTTACAAGGCGATATCAAAACGTCATGTGTTTAATGGGTCTAGTTAGTTAATGCGAAATAGGGTAAAATTAATGGAAGCAAGTTTGTAATGAATTTGAAAATATATCATTTGTCTGATTTTTCTATCAAAAGTGCCTTAATAATTTAAGGTGGCAATGGACAGCGGCCTCCCGACTCTATATACCGGAAGTGGGTTTTCGTTTATTTTACGGCTCTTTTTGCGCGTTGTCTAAAAAGACCTGTTTTCGTAAGATTCTACATATGGATATAACATAGAATAATGATGGTAAAACTACATAATTTAGCTTCTTTTCAACATTTGATATTAATTGAATGACTGGATCATTAAATTTAACAATAAAAATGCGTTAAAACCGTCATTCATTTAGGGGGGAACACTGAAAAAAACGAAAAACTTTCTTAATTGCATGTAAAGGTATGCTGATTTTTTTACCAAATAAAGGAAAAATAGGGATTATAAACATATTGGAAAATAAGAAAAATTCATTGGGTAATTTCTTTAAAAAATAGGTTTTTGTGGCATTTTTACCTAGTAAAATTACAAAAAATATTGCATTTTTTACTTTTGAAAGCAAATTGTGCAAATGTAATTGATCAAAGAGAAATTTTCTTATCAATAGCCATTGTGTACATGTATAAGGTCTTTCAAAATGTATGTGTTTTATAGCTTAAACTTAGTACAGGGTTTATACTAGACCTAAAACGAATATAATCGTTTTACTGAAAAATGGCCTATACCACTAAAGGGCAGAGAACTCTAGCATGAAAACAAGCGTGGAAAGGTACCTTCATATTTTGATATAATGACTGGACAATGTTAATCTACAACATATGTGAACAAGAAAAAAATTCATTGGGCGGAAAAAATGACGCCATGTGTCCATTGCTACCTTAAGGCAATTGTAATAGGTTTGGGCTGACCTTAACTTTGAAAAAACAGATCAAAGAGGTAGAAGTATTCAGCATGTTATGTTTTTTCTCTGTTTCTTTATACCAGTACACTAGAAGTTTCAAATCTTGCTGTTACTGAAATAAAACAATTCAAAATTATATCTCCTGAAATTAGATTGTGAGTTGACAAGTTCTCATATTTGACTTGGCTTTTATCTTATAACAATACAAATATCCATGTGATAACATCCCATATGGTATTTTTTATGATATCACATGGATATTTTTAGAACAATGACATATTGTGGTTATTTTTAGAAACTTTCTGTTAGAAACATCTATGAAAACATGACAAAAAGAGGTTTTAAGATAGATATAAAACATTCTTAGTGTATTGTATGAAAAAATATCTCTGCAGAGCCTTGTCTCTGCAGAGCCTTGACAATTATCAATTCTCCCAACCTCATTAGATATTTTTTCATACATTTAATTGGTTTACCCCCTATGGTGCTAGTAGAGTCTGTGGTCTAATGATTAGGTTCGTGAAATTAGAAGGTCGCAGGATTGAATCCTATCACTTATCTGAGCAAATAATTTGGTACAGCCAGGTGTTTAAATGGATACCTTTGAAATAGGCAAGTCTGAGTGCTGTTGCAGCTGCAGTTTGATCATTCATTTGATTATATATGACAAGGAACTAGACTTTAAAATTAAACATCAAATTCAACTTGACTGTGTGCTGTACTTGTACAAGAAGCTAAGGTTTGATGCACCAGCATCTTATATGAATGAAAAATATTTGAAAGTGGGGTTCAACTCTGCACAAAAGGGTCTGAATATTTTGTCATCTGTAAAGGGTTAAAAGACAAAAAAAGCCAGGTCAACAAGGTTATTTGTTGTCAATTTATTTGAACTGAATCATTTAACATGTTATTGATAGCTGTTTAAAACTTATAATTAGATATGACTCTTCTTGTACACTTTTATAGTGTTCTTAGCTCAGCTGTTTTTAGCTCACCTGAGCACGAAGTGCTCAAGGTGAGCTATCGTGATCGTAGAATATCCGTCGTCAGTTGTGCATCATCTGTCGTCCACAATTTCTTTAAACATCTTCTCCTCCTAAACCAGTGGGCCAATCTTGATGAAACTTGGCAGGGATGTTCCTTAGGTCAAGCTCTACCAAAATTGTTCAAATAAATGAAATCCACGCTTAACTTTCCCTTTACCCTTAACAAAAAAGGTGAAAATATGAAAATCTTTAAAAATCTTCTTCTCTGAAACCAGAAGGCAGACAGCTTTTCATATTTGGTATGTAACATCATCTAGTGGACCTCTACCAAGTTTGTTCATATCAAGATCCTGGGTTCATATTTGGGCTTTGCCCGGGCCCAACCCTTTTTACATAGAGTCAAAGAGCGAAAATTTTAAAAATCTTCTTCTCTAAAACCAGATTGCAGACAGCTGTCATATTTGGTATGTAGCATCACCTAGTGGGCCTCTAACAAGTTTGTTTATATCAAAACCCTTGGGTCATATTTGGGCTTTTTACGGATGCATCCCTTTATCTCTTATGAGCACGAAGGGTAAAAAAATGACAATCTTCAAAATGATGTAGCATCATCTAGTAGACCTCTACCAAGTTTGTTCATATCAAGACCCTAGGATCATATTTGGGCTCCACCCGGGCGCAACCCTTTTTACAGTCAACTCCCGTTTGATCGACATCCGTTTCATCGACATTTTCGCATACCAACACTAATTTGTCGGGAACAGATTTGCACAGTGTATTTTTCTCCCGTTACAACGGAATTCTCTTTTTCCGGCATCGACACAAAAACAACGAAAGTGCAAAATCCCTATTAGTTGTTATTCAATACATCGACACTTACCTGGGAAATTCCTAGCGGCTATTTTTAGAACCTCGCGGTATTGAGTTAATCAAAAATATCACCGTGTATACAAATTTATGCTATTCAAAGTGCGAATACAGGTTTTCCCCTTCGGCGATTATCGACGATTAAACGACCCGAAACACAATATTCTTGCCTGTTAGTCTTTTGTTGGTTGAGGGTGACATAGTCGTAACTTATTTACAAAATGGGTATAGTTGCACCTCTTTGCATTCGACGAGTACAATTTGACCACTTCAGTTACTCGGCTTCTTTTTGGCGAAAATGGCAAATCGTCATTTTATTTTGTTTGATTGTTAGACAAACATCTTAGGCGTAGAGTCTATATGTTACGACGGTCTATTTTGAAAAAAAAATGGCTGAGGCACTAGCAAAGAGACGTAGAACCCAACTCTATTTTAGCAAAGACAGACGATTTTAGAATACAAATCTGCTCATTCAAATACAATACAAGATCAGTTGTCAAATTATTAGTCCCCTACCGGTGTTCACACCGGAGGGGACTATAGGTTTGCCCTCCGTCTGTCCGTTTGTCCGTCTGTCCGTCCGTCCGTCCGTCTGTCCACTCAAATCTTGATCCCGCGATAACTTAATAACTAAGCAAGCGTTTTTGATGAAAGTTGGTATATGACTAGATGGCAATGTGTAGATTATGCACATCATTTTATTTTTGTTTTTCGACTTAAATTGAGGTTGCTATGGTTACAGAAATAGTGAAAATATGGCCAAAAAAGGGATCCTGCGATAAGATGTTAACTAAGCAAGCTAGTTTGATGAGACTTGGTATATGACTATATGGCAATGTGTAGATTATGCACATCATTTTATTTTTGTTTTTAGACTAAAATTGTTGTTGCTATGGTTACGGAAATAGTGAAAATATGGCAAAAAATATTGGATCCTGCGATAAGTTAATAAGTAAGCAAGCTAATTTGATGAGACTTGGTATATGACTAGATGGCAATGTGTAGATTATGCACATCATTTTATCTTTGTTCTTTGACAAAAAGTGCGGTTGCTATGGTAACGGAAATAGTGAAAATATGGCAAAAAATGGATCCTGCAATAACTTAATAACTAAGCAAGCTAACTTGATGAAACCTGTTTTAAAATGTAAAAAAAATTATAAGCCATGTTAGTCAGGGTGGTGATGCAGCAGTATTAATCACCTCCAGTGAAAGTTCTCATTTCTTACCAACAAGACTGAAGAAAAACATCTTGGATCAGACAAGGTAACTGTTATTGATACTATTTCTTGCATCTGTCTATTGCTTGCATGAATTGTATAGTGGGCACAGCAGAGACAACAACTCATGTAAGTCTTGTTTAACCCTTTCCAAAACAAGACCTGGTTTTGACGTCCCTGATAGAATTGGAGTGGGAAAACATTGAGACATACAAAGCCGGTAGGGGACTTATATCCATGTCCAACATGGCTCTTGTTTTTCAAAAGAGTGGACTCCAAAGATAGGTAAATCGAAAATCAGTGATATGTTGAAGCTAAAAGATTCCATAATTTATTCACCAAAACATGATCTGGTTTTTCCACTGTCTCTCGATTTTAAGCTTAATCATGTTTAAAATCTATCATTATCTATTTTAAACAAATGAACATGGAACCAAATATCACGATGAAAACCAAGAGAGCATATGGAAACAATCATTCTGTAGAGAACAATGTTCATAATTCAGGAGATCTATCAAAGATTTCTTCAAAAAGTAATAACAAGTTTCAATATTCTTGTAGATATTTTATCGATATTCAACAGTAAAAAGAGTATATTGTGCATAAATGGCATCAACTTTTGTGTAAGAAAGATGATTTTCAGTACAACGACATTTTCGTTATAACGACATTTTTATGGGGAACAAACATGGTCGTTGTAACGAGAGTTGACTGTACATAGAATCAAAGAGCGAAAATCTTTTAAAATCTTCTTTAATCCAAACAAGAGGGCACACTGCTTTCATTTTTGGTATGTAGCATCATCTTGTGGGCCCCTACCAAGTTTGGTCATATCTGGGCTCCACCCGGGCGCATCCCTTTCAGCTCATCTGAGCACAAAGGGTGAAAATAGGAAAACCTTCAAAAATCTTCTTCTCTGAAACCAGTAGGCAGACAGCTTTCATATTTAGTATATAGCATCATGGTTATGGACCTCTACAAAGTTTGTTCATATCAAGACCCTGGGGTCACATTTGGGGTCCACCCGGGTGCATCCCTTTTTACATAGAATCAAAGAGCAAAAAGGCATATCTGTCTTTCTCTTTGCTGAAAACCTTCCATGGTATTGATCTTAGGCAATTATCTTCTTTTTGACACCTGCCTATCTAATTAATGTGTTGTCCCAGGGGTCAAAGAGACTCAGGTGAGTGATCTAAGACCATCTTGGTCCTCTTGTTTTGCAAAACTTTCTGGCATTGTCATCATCTTGGTGTTGTTGGTGTTGATGACAAAATTAAACCTGATCACAGCGTTTTTACTACTGAAAATATGGACCTGAAACTTGGCATTTGTTTTCACAATTACAAAAGCAATTCATACTTTCAACGGGGAATATTTTTATGACAATTTTAGCTTCACTGTTTTTGAAAAAAAAGCTAGGTATTGTGATCACCTTGGCGTCATTTGTGTTGGTGTAGGCATGGGCTTAACAAACTTTTACCTTGGTCATATCATTGTTGTTATTGAAAATATCTTGATGAAAATTGGCACATGTGTTCATCATCACAAGAGCTATCTAGACTATCAAGGGTGATTACTCTGAAAGCATTTTTTAAAAGTTTTGCCTTTTTCTTGACTGAGTAACTTTGAATTATCCAGCACCTACGACCTTTTGGTGGGGCTTTTGTTCTAAGGAATTGAGTCCCCTTTTCAACTATCCTGTCTATTGTTCAGCTGCAGAATTATTGCAGTTTGTAGCATGTAGGATTTCCAATCTTTGGGTCCTGGGTTTGATTCTGATTGGATTGATTGATTGAATGGAGTTTAACGCCACTTTCAACATTATTTCAGTTATATCGCGGCGGCTGGGGCACCTAACAATGGATTCCTAGTATTTCTATCACCAGTACAACCACTTAATTCTTTCCTAGCCTCCAGCCGCTATCTCACATAGGTCTATGATTATCAACCCATTGGTGAGAGACAAATAGGCGGAAAGAATGAGTGCCGCCGTCGGGGATCGAACCCGCGAACTCTAAATTGACAGTCCGACGCGCTACCAACTGCGCTATGACGGCGGCTGATTCCGATTGGAAGCAAATCCTTCCAAGGTTTGTCTCTCATTGGCAAACTTATATGGGATGAGCAGCTCAAAGCTCATGATAGGATGAGGTGGAAGTCCTAGTGAGAGAAATATCAGGAATCCATGATTAGGTGCTCAAGATGCAGTGATATAACTGATTTTATGCCCCCCGCATCGATAGATCGGGGGCATATTGTTTTACTCATGTCCGTCTGTCTGTCTGTCCGTCTGTTTACGTCTGTCCGAAAACTTAACCCGAAAACTTAACCTTGCCGATATCTTCAAGCCTATTCAAGATACAAAGCTAATATTTGGCATGATGATAGGTCTCAATGATCCGCATCTGCTGGTACCAAAGTCAAGGTCATGTGACAAGGTCAAGGTCATCTGTCAAGGTCAAACTTTGAACAAAAATGCCGTTACGGGGGCATTCGTGTTTCACAAACACATCTTGTTTTTTTCAAAAAAGCATTAAACCAATTCAGTTAAACAAAAGCATCCTGCTAGAAACGAAATTAGAGCTCAACCAGAAAAGAAGTAAGAAATGGTTCCTAGCAAGAGTTGATGATACCCAGGAAGGACTTTGAAAAATGAATTTGGCATTGATTTAATGGAACATTGATGAAAACTATGAAAACTATACATGCACCTTTAAAACTTATCCTTTGGAGCTTAATTTCGCAACATATAGTTGGTGATGTACACTCATGTATTGATGGCTCGGTGTGAAACAGTTGAATCTGCCTATACACTTATAGGCAGCTAAAACTGTTTCCCGCTCAGCCATCAAAATATGTGCCAAAAGCAACAGTTTGGGCAGCATTCATAGAATTTTAAGCAGTAGTGTTGTAAGAGCATTATATATAAAGGTACTTAAATTAGTTTTGCACTTACCACTTTACACTACCACTTACCACTGTATGTGACTTATATTTTATTTATGTTTGGACTTGCCTAAAATCCATGTGATGGCAGGAGTCTGTGTAATAATGTAATAGTCACTGAATCAGTACTTTTATTTTTATCTGAACATACAATACCAAATTTTTGTCAAATTTTGGAATTACTTTGTCTTTCTCCAAACAATATTTTTTCTAAGCTGCTAGATTTGATTAAGCATATTCTTGGTATTTAGTCTACTAATCAATTAAAAGTGTGCAGGTGAAAACAGCCCTGGGTACAGTATGACAAAACATGGCAAACTGTTTGCAAGTTATATTCTGCTTTGTACACAAGTGCATGTGCAAAGCAGGGCATAATTTGAAAACAGTTTGCCATGTTATGTCATCCTGAATACCGGGCAGGTGAACAGTCTATAACTATGGTATACATTTATACAGACTGGTGCTTGTGACTGCTGCTTGATGTGGCCATGATGTGGCCTTGATTGCATTAACTTAACCCTTTCCTGTTTTACAAAATTTTGGACCCGTCCAAATTCAAAGGTTTTGCAGACGAAAATTAAAAGTGGATTTAATTTGAAATAACCATTCAGTAGGGTAGAAAATAGTGTGGAAAAAGAAGAAATTGCTTGTCAGAAGCAATTTCTTCTTTTTTCACAATGTTTTCTCAATTATAAAATCACAAGCACGTAAAAAGCAGGGATTAAACAGCAAAGGGTTAATAGGACCACCACAGGAAGGGTTAAAATTGACTACAAATATAAAGGGGTACTTATCTTGTAAGAAAACTTTAAACATTCTGCATATTGAAGTTTTCTATTTGAACAAGCTTGGCTACAATATTTGTTTAGCACACAGAGACTATGAATTGTCAATAAACCAGCCTGGTACCATAAATTTGAAATAAAAGAGGGCAATATCAACCTATCTACCTTAAAATTTCTGTTTCATTTAGAACATTGTTGATTTAGGACTGGACTAGGATTGCCAGCAGATCTTTAGGCTCGAGATATTTGGGATGTGTTGTGTTTAGAAATAATGAAGTCCAAAGGTGTAAATTATCTTTCATTTTACCTTTCATTATATGGGTCAAAATTTTTCAGTCCACTTCCATTTCTGTCATAGCCCATCATACTTTCGCCTCTGTCATAGCGCAGTTGGTAGTGCATCGGACTGTCAATCTAGATGTCCCGGTTTTGATTCCTGACAGCAGCACTCATTCTTTCTGACTTTTTGTCTCTTGCCAATGGGTTGATATTCGTAGACCTATGTGAGATAACAGCTTGAGGCTAGAAAAGGATGTGGTGGTCGTACTGGTGAGAGAAATACCAGGAAACTATTGTTAGGTGCTCCAGCTGCGGCAATATTACTGAAAAAATATTGAAAGCAACATTAAACTCCATTCAATCAATCCATCAACCATCATACTTCCAATTATAAAATCTAGGGTTAGAACCCAATAATGTGATGAACAGAATATTTATTGATTTCATGGAGGTATGATTCTGAAAACCTAAGCACACTGTTTGAATTCCAAAGCTATTTAAGGCAGTCTTTAATTCTTTTCTGAAGCTGATCTCCAGAGAGTCTATGGGGCTCGCATCAGATAGTTTTAAGGGTCCTGGCTACTTTTATTTTCAGTCTTAGGTGTGCAAAACATGTGTCCCTTAAAACCCTTGTATAGTGTAACAATATGTGCTGTTATTGGGGAGACCTGCAAAAAAAAAGAAAAGAAAAAATAATATGAGCTAGTGTGAGACATTTCCAACAATTTCACTTGTGTGCAAGGTAGAAACGTTTAGCAGCATAGACAACGACACAATGCAATTATAATACATGCTGACTGCCAAATGTGTGTATTTACGTTTTTTTATTGTAGCATATGTCCATATGAGCGACGCTCACAGAAGACGGTTAGTTGTTACGGGGGATAGTGGTACGATACATGTCGAAACTACTGCTGAGATCCTCCATGGTTCTTTAACGTGCTCGGTGTAAAGCACCGTCTCACGGGGCCTCCGTTTAACGTCTCATCCGAAAGACAATTAGTTTTTATTAGTGTACCAGCCCGGGAATCGAACCTACGCTGCCGACCTCCAATGGTTTTGAAGTCCAGTGCTCTACCAACTGAGCTAATCGGGCTGGTAACTGCCAAATGAGTGATTAAGACTTTATAAGCGCATAGTGAAGACGCTGGTCAGACTGTGCAGCTGCATAGGCTGGCCAGAAGCTTTGCTTTGCGCACATTTGAAATTGTTGGAAATTTTAGGCACTGGCTCAATTATATTTGAAGCACATTTTTAATAGAGACAAAAATACAAATATAATCACAAACAAAAGTTATGGGTGCATATCTGTCCCTGGTACTATTATCATGTCTTAATCATGTTGCTATCAAATTTCTCATGCATTATGAATCATCATTTAAGATCTGGAGTTTTCAAGTGGTTCTTTATCTTGTATTCATGATTATTAAGTTTTTACTGCTTTGATTGTTTAAATGGGGTTAAAATTTGGAATGAAAATGACAGCTTTCATATTCAGTATTGGCCCTTATCATATTTGAATTTAGAATTTCTAGGACATTTTAACTAATCAGGCACAAGTTTATACCCCAGTAATCAAGTAGAAGGCAGGCAATATAGACTAAGATCAAACTGCATATATCTGTGCAGGCTGATCTTAGTCTAAACTGTCTACCAAACCTTTTGATACAGAATGAAAATGCCTTGAACAGCAGGTGATTGTTAATGATTTTAAATATCTTTAACTGTTATATGATGAGATGTCCCTTTCTTGTTTCTCAAAATATAATACATTAAATTGTTATTTTCCTCCCAAATAAGACAAGAAAGACCAGTGGGGCTGACTTTAGCTTGCTGTCTGATAGGAAGCATTCAAGATAGTTGTTAAAGAGGGTCTACTTTCTGTACACATAAGCCCCTATCATAGGGTAGTTGGTTAGCCTGTTGGACCGTCATCTAAAGATCCAAAGGTTGGACCCCCAACATCTGCACTCATCCTTTCCAACTATCTGTGTGGTTTCTATACAAAAATATTATTGCCCTTGCCAATTCTTGCTTTGAAATCTTACAACAACTAGCCCATGAAACCAAATCATGCAGGGTTAAAGTGAAAGGTAGTTTTGAAGAGGTTTCCTATCAATTTTGCCATACCCTCTCCTTCAAATATTATCTTCAAAATCTGCCCTTGTCAAACAGTGTCACTTCCTTTGTTGAAGTATTTTGTCAATGGTAAAAGAGGGATCCTTTCTAAGCTTTCTTTTATATCAAGGTTCCTGATATCAAAGTATAACTTTCAATAGTAGGAGAATACATACAAAGTTTTTCTTGCAACCAATTTCTTTTTATGCCCCCTCATTTATAAGATTAGGGGTATATTGTATAACTTGTGTCCATTTGTCTGTTTGTCTGTCTGTCTGCAAAAACTTAACCCGCAACTAAATATTTTCCTTTAATTTCAATACTATTCAAGTGACAATGCTTATATTCAAGGTGAAGGTCATTTGCCAAGGTCAATTTTTTAGGTCAAACTAATTTTTAAAAAAGCTGTTTTGGGGGCATTAGTGTTTTACAAACACACCTTTTTTCTGCTTTAGCTTATGCACTGTGAAAACAAAGATTTAAGAAAAAAAAGGCAACACTGTATATAATGGTAGAGAAAGATACATTTCAAAAGCACTAACAAGGATATAATCAGTTCATTAATTTTCTCTTGTCATGTTCAATGAAAAACTAATGGCAAAATTGCAGAGAAACAAAAGTGCACAACGCACGAGTTGCAGTTTGTGGGTCAGTATTTATTTTGAAAACAAAAATCTTTAAACTTTTCTGTTTAAAGAAAAGAATGACCAGGTAGTATAGTCATAGATCAGACTGCACATTTGTGCAGCCTGATCTATGTCTATACCTCCTGCTAAAGAAGGAATATTCCAGAGTTCAGTATGACAAAGCTTAGTAGCCATTACTACATTGCTTGTAAGCATCATTTCTTCACCCTGTATAAGTAACCATTGTAACTACAGCTTGTACATTAAGTCACCATTTTAACTACAGCTAGTATAAGCTGTTCTAACAATAGTTAGGTAAATACCTTTCCCTGACTAGAAATATCAATAGTTAGCGATTATGCATTGAAAAAAATGATTAAAATTAGTAAAAAGAAAAAAAATGTGTAGAAGATATTATCTTGGCAAGTTATAGCTTGGAAATAGATATAGTATTTTTTATGCATTACTAATTAGACAATTTATTGACTCATTTAATACAACATTAAACGAATTAAAAAAAAGAAAAGAAAATGTTCAATTTGTTTGATACGAGGCAAATTATAAGGAGGGGATGACAGTTTACATGGTGTTGGGTGTAACGGTTAAGATAAGCGGTGCATGACTTCAATAAAATGTAAAAGGGCATCCTGCACTGTATTAACTTTGTCGTAGAATTAGATAGCAAGACAGGTATTGAAGGATATAACGGTGTCGTGATGGACTTAATTCTTTTTTTTAAATCAGTGTGTATCATGTGGTAAACCCATTACCAGACAATAAAATTTAAGATATTGGTGTAAGTTTGAAGATTGGAAAGGGAGTTCTCTCAAATGGACTTAACTAAAAAAAAACTTATTTAAAATAGAAACAAAGTGACAAAGGATATAACACTAGCTTGTTGGCTTTAAGCATCTCTGTGTATCTTGTGCTTAATAGATTCACATGTACTTAATATTTTTAGAGAGATTACAATTTAAGACTAGCCAAAATGGAAGGAAGATATTACACACAACATTTTTAAAAGTGTTAAATTGTAAAAGTCTTTTTTGCCTTTCACTAGAAATATTGTAGAAATTGAAGAAATTGCTTGTTAGAAGCAATTTCTTCATTTTCGTCAAAGTTTTTGACCAAGATTTGTTTATATAATGCATACAGAAACATGTTTGTGTGTGATATGTGTCTAATGTCTTTGATTCTGTGATTCAAACATTGTTGAAGAGAGATAGAATATTGTAAGAAAGGAGCAAATGTGTGCTTGGAAATTTTGTTGTAACTCAAAGTTTCTCTTGCTTCATATATTTATTTGCAACCAATTACTGTTCATCAAAATATGGGACTGATAAAATATTTTTGACCTGTCAAGCAGAAATTGACCATCTGGGAAGTGCGTAAAGTGTCAATCTTGGTCAGACTGCTCAATCTACACAGACTGACCAGGATCAAAACTTTTCACAAATAAAGGATATTTCTGAATCTTTAATGATTACTCTATACCTTCCTATGTAGTGTTCAACCTTCCTATTTAGTTAATTTTGAAATCCACCTTTCAGTTGATACATGCTGGATCAAATTCTGTTTCCAATATTTATTCTATTGAGTTCCCAGATGGTGATGATCCCTGTTTTGGTGATGGGACACATTTTAACAATTACCCTTTTCCATACAGTATCTTTATTTTACATCCCTTTGATTTTGTACTAAAGGAAATATTGTGGATAAAGAAAATTTGTCACAAAAAATATCTCCTTTCTCCACAATACTTTCAACAAGATAGGATGTTTTTACTTCAGATTGTTTCCACTTTATTTATAATCTGCAACTTCTTTCATTTTAGACCAGTCTTAATTTTCTAGAGGAGACTTTTAAGCAAATTTTGAAATTTATTTTACTACAACACCTTTTGATCATACTGTAGACACTGACAGTACAGGTAGTGCATCAGACAATCATTCAAAAGGTCATGGGTTTGACTCCTGATGGCAGCATCCATCATTTCTGACCAGATGTACTTGTCTTCTACTGATGGGTCGATAATTATAGACCTATGTGGGATAGTAGTTGGAGGCTAGAAAAAGATGTAATACTAGTACTGGTGTGAGAAACACCAGGATTCCTTTGTTAGATCCTCAAGACCCCTCATATAGCTGAAAGATTGTTGAAAGCAACATTAAACTCAATATAAAGAAACAAAATCGATCATACTGTAGAATTGGTAAATTAGCACTCTTTCCCATTTGCCAAAACTTCAGACTTGTCCAAACTGAAAGGAGCTGTTCATTGGATTTTTTTTCTTCTTCATTTTGAAAGAAAATTTACCTCTCTCTGTCTGCAGTTCTGTAATGATAACTTGCAACCCTCTAAATAATTTGAAATGATGATCTGTGATTACAGGAACAGCTAGAAGAAGCGTCAGATGGTCTTGAAGCAGCATCCAGACTGAGTGAACAACTAGATAAAAAGGAGGAAGCTATAGATGCTCTGAAGGAAGAAGGTATACAAGCTTGTAGTCGCTTATTTCTATTGACCTGCACATAGCTTTAATATTTTCTTTTGTATTGATCTGTTTTGGTTCTTTATATGGATACCGTAATCCCCTAATAAGTGCTCCCAGGAGCTATACATAACATAATTTAAGGTGAATTTCCTGTAAACCATCAAATAAATGATTGTTTAGTGAAAATTCATCTCAAATTAAAGAAGAAGTCTCAAAAAGTTCATAAAATTTTGTCATTTCAAGTGGTAAAAAACATAGGGGTCTACTATTAGGGAGGGCACTATTATTAGAGGAAATACGGTTGATTTATATTTCAAAAATAATTTAATGCTTGGCTATTTTGGAACAAAAAGTTAAGTTATTGACATCAACTTGTTGTGGTTAGTGTAGATGTAGGTAAATGTATCTGTTGGGCTAAAATAAACCTTGGCCATCTCTGATATTATTAAAGATATTTGCATGAAACTTGGTATTTGATTCTCATTTGGAAGGTGAAAATGTTTCAAGGAATGATGCCCAACTTTGCCTTGCTTTTCCTTTCAAAGCAGAGAACCATTTCGAGACTTTTCCAAACATTTTGTACAAAAAAACAGGACAGATTCTGTGTAAAGTAACTTTTCCAAAACAATCAGTCACTTCGGTTATGTCAAGGGGTAAATAAGCCACATATTTTGTATGAAATTGAATTTTGGAAATCATACAAGTTTATTGAGTGCAAGAGTTGTAGTATTTAAGAAAAGGAAATCTCTTTATAAATATCTGATATTTAGATATTTTAGGTCATTCATGTCTTTTTAAAGGTGAAGACTTGCTGCACAAAAGGCTCCTTTTACTGAAAATCATTTTTTTTTCTTATAACCCAAATCTTATTAAATGGCCTTTTTCACTCATTCTTTGAGTTGTAATAGTGAAGTTCCCTCCTGACATACCATACTAGAAAGATGGCAGATAAACAGACCAACATCTATTACATAAACATCTATCTGATGAACAGATATCATGTAAATTATTTCAAAGCAAAACCATTTATGTTTTCAAGAAGTACAAATCTGTCACCTAAAAACTTTATTATTCTATATCTGTCCTATAAACTGTAAAACCATTGGAATAATGATTACTTATGTATGTAATTTGGATTTTATGCAAGACAAAAATCTTTTTTGTAAGATTACAAAGTCTGCAAGATTTCTTTGCTTGTGGCTCAAAATAAGACCAGACCAATGAACACATCAATTTTAGAGTAAAAGATTAGACCATATCAATGGCTCAGCGTGAAACAGAAGTAACTGCCTATAAATATGTAGGCAGTTACAACTGTCTCATACTGAGCCATCAATATGGTCAAATTTTATTATTTTCCTTATTGAAAGAGAAGTATATTTCTATCAATAACACAGGTATTACTTGAAATAATACTAAAGTACGGTATTAATACTAATCTAAACTATTGATTTTCAATGTTACACATACACAATCAATAATATTTTCAATATTGCAGTTTGTAGTACTTTAAAGCTGCTCTTTCACAGATCGGCAAAATGTGATTTTTAGCTCCACTGGCTGAAAGCCACTGGGGCTATTGTCATGGCGTTGTGTCCGTCGTGCGTCCGTCCGTGCGTCAGTGCGTCCGTGCGTCAGTGCGTCCGGTCGTAAACTTTTTCTTTAGAAATCTTCTCCTCAGAAACTACTGGATGAATTTCAACCAAACTTCACAGGAATGATCCTTGGGTGACCCTCTTTCAAAGTTGTTCAAGAAATTTTGATCCAATGAAAAACATGGATTTAATGGGCGTGGCTAATTTCCAAATATGGTAAAAAGTGAATTTTCTCAGAATCTAATTAATGGATACCAATGAAATTTTACATGAATGATCCTTGTGTGACCCTTTATCAGTCTACCAAAAATAATTGTGATCGGATGAAAAATATGTATTTTATTGGCGGAGGTCATTTCTCAATATGTTATATAGTGGAAACTTTGAAAAACATTTTCTCAGAATGTAAGGGATGGATATCAACCAAATTTCACTAGAATGATCCTTGAGTAACCCTTTATCAGTCCACCCAAAATAATTGTGATCGGATGAAAAATATGTATTTTATGGGCGGAGGTCATTTCTCTATATGTTATATAGTGGAAACTTTGGAAATCATTTTTCTCAAAATCTAAATGATGGATATCAACCAAATTTCACTGGAATAATTCTTGAGTAACCCTCTATCAGTCTACCAAAAATTATTTTGATTAGATGAAAAATAGATATTTTATGGGCGGAGGTCATTTCTCTATATGTTATATAGTGGAAACTTTGGAAATCATTTTCTCAGAATCTAAAAGATTGATATGAACCAAATTTCACTGGAATAATCCTTGAGTGACACTCTATCAGTCTACCAAAAATTATTTTGATTGGATGAAAAATATGTATTTAATGGGCGGAGGTCATTTCTCTATGTGTTATATAGTGGAAACTGTGAAAATGATTTTTTCAGAATCTAAATCATGGATACCAATGAAATTTTATATGAAGAATCCTTGAGTGACTCTTTATCAGTCTACCAAAAATTATTGTGATTGGCTGAAAATATGCATTTTACGGGCGGATGTCATTTCTCTATATGTTACATGGTTGAAACTTTGAAAATCATTTTCAACATCAGTAGAATCCAAAATATCTAAAAATCTAGTCAAAACTTTTGTTGCTTTACAAGAATTTCAAGCCTGTGGAGCGACTCAAGCCATTCATGGCTTTCTAGTTGAATTTTTTCGTAAAACGACCTCATCATGTTGAAGCCTTTGAAATAATACGACTCAATATTGCAATGCTTGGAAAGAATGGCTGATATTCCAGAATTTAGCGAAAATCATTCTGAAAAAATAAAGCAACTACTAACGCCTTAAAAATTATCCTTCAATTTCAGCTAACTATTTACGCATGAGAATTCTGCATGAATGTCTGATTCAATAAAAGTTAAGGATAAAAGTATTTGACAACTTGAAACTTCATATCATTACAAGCCAAAATGAAAGATTTTATTCACAGAAAGTAACGATTTTGAAATTAATAGACTCGAAATAAATAGACTGGATCCCTTCCTGATCTTGCCGCTACGTAAAGATAAATTGCAAAATTATTGAAATATGTTGTTTTTAGTGCCAATGCCTTTGGGCCATTCTTAATCGTTAAAAAATATACACATTTCCAAATCTAAGAAAAAGTTTTGTATTTTTCCTATGAAAAACTGTGAAAGAGCAGCTTTAACATTTGACTACGGGGTCAGGGCTTCAATACCTAAAGGGGCCACACATCATTTCTGGTATTTGTGGCTAATCAATGGTTGGATAATCATTAAGATATTTGTGATGATTAGCTGGCAACTTGGAAGTAATTGTGAAGGGAATACCAGTAATCCATGGTTGGCTGCTCTAGCTCCTGCAATTTGACTTTAAAGAAATGTTGAATGTTAAACTACATTTAAACAAACAAATAAACCACTTTAGAAAAGAAAAAGAATTGGTGAGGATTTATTTAAGTACATTACAATGCAACCCATTATTGAGAATGAAGGCTGAAATGTTGGCTATTTTCTCTTTAAGGGTGCAGCAATATAATAAAGTATTAATTGTCTGTCAATAGAAATTAGCCCAAGTTTCTTGTCATTCATGTCTTTTCCTTGTATTGAACAATTTAACCTGTCTTAGCTGCATTACAAGGTTCAATATTTTGTTCCTTTGTGCCACATCATACAAAAAGAATCATTTGAGACTTTGAAAAAAAGTATTGATCTTGATCAAACTAATAGTTACCGGCTATCGTATCCCAGTTTTTAGTGCGACAGGCTCATAATAATTGGGTCCAGGGTTAGGTCCTTGCTGGCAGAACTTCCTCTACAACATTTGTCTCCAAGCAATGGATGGATAATCTTAAACCTATGTGGTGGGAGGTGTAGTTACAGGCTAGGAAAGGATATGGTGGTAATACTGATGCAAGAAATAACAGGAGTCAAGGTTAAGTTGCTTCATGCTATTACTGGAAAATTGTGAAGAGTCTTTGAGTCAAATATAAATCAAATCAAACTGCTAAATATAGTGTATATAGATACTAAAAATATAGATAATTGTGACCCGTCATGCAAAAAGGGACCATCTGGATAGTGCATAAAGTGTCCACAGTGCAGACTGACTTGGCTGGAAATTTTTTTTTTTTGCTTATTTTCTGAATCTGGAATGACCACTCTGTGAAAGAATTTTCGAAATGTGACCTCTTGTTGACCTGTACTTAGGACACTTCTCTTTTTCAAATATTTATTTAACAGAATTCCAAGATGGTCCCTTTACGGGTGATGGGTCACAATTTATTTCATTGAGTTATACTTTGATACATGGATTTTTCTTTTTTTCTAAAATTTAAGTCTGGTCGAATTATTATTTCCAACTTCTTTGAGTTAAGACCTGTATCAATATTTTGTCATCTGATAATGAGTTATTAAAAGTTACCGAAATTCCTTACTAGAAAGAAATGATGAACATGCATGATCCTACATTTTATTGAGGCATGTTGTATGAATGCCTGGAGGGGCATTAAACTGTATATGTAATTTGAATGACATGATGTAAATCAGCAAAATTAATGAATCACATGGACGTATGTATATAGACACATATTGTCGTTGGACCATCAAAACCTCGTAACTACAGCTTTGTTCAAGCTGTAGTTACTTGGTTTTGATGGCCGAATGTGGATATCAGACCGTTAGATTATTGTTATAATATATAATAAATGTATTTAGTGATTATGGAGTTTGACAGGTGTGAGCCAAGTGAATTTTATGGATTTATTTGTAAAATGACAGAATCTGATAACAGTCTAGATTGAAAATAGATTGCACAATAAAATTAAATATCATAAATATGTTATGCATCATGTGAAAAGGGAACTATCTGAAAAGTGAAAATTTCTAATCATGGCGAAACTGTGCAATCAGTGTAGGCTTACTAGGATCGTAAGCAGGAGTTATTGACAAAGGTCAGCTTGCAAAAATTTGCAGTCTGTCCTTAATCAATGCCACCTGATTTTCAATTCAAAACCAGAAAAGTTTAAAATTTATATATCCTAGCAGTGCTTTTAGTACTTTGTTTTTATGCATTTTTATGCTCCCGTATCGAGAGATCGGGGGCATATTGTTTACTCATGTCCATCTGTCTGTCTGTCTGTCCATCTGTCCATCCATCTGTCTGTCAGTCCGTCCGTCTGTCTATCCGAAAACTTAACCTTTGCCCTATCGAGAGATCGCTGTTACGGGGGCATTCGTGTTTCACAAACACATCTTGTTTTTCAAGATTTTTATTCAGCATGACAAGGGTAAAGAATCATTATGTATAATGATCATATAACAATTTCAAAGTTTCATTGTGTTTGGTTGACCTCTGCTGCATACCCTCTCTTTTTTTAAAAGTTCATCTTTCAATTAATTAGATTAACCTTTATAGCTAGACGGGTCACAAATTATTGAAATTCAGATAGTTCTTATTAGCTTGACGGGTCACAAATTATTGAAATTCAGATAGTCCTTTTAAGCTTGATGGGTCACAAATTATTGAAACTCAGATAGTCCTTTTTAGCTTGATGAGTCACAAATTATTGAAATTCTCTAACATACTGGATGGAAATACGGAAAGATTTTGTGGTTGATTAAACATTGTCATGCTAAATAAAAGCCTTGGCTAAATTGCATTAAAATCAAAGTTATGAAAGCACTGGTTGTGAGTCGATAATTATTCTAAAAATATAATTTTTTCAATGTTTCTTGTTTAAAGAAAGAAAACCTAGTGGTATGGACTTAGATCAGACTGCACATTATGTGCAAGCTGATTTTTGTCTATACCTTCTGTCATTCAGGAATATTCAAAGTTCAGAATTACAAGGGTTAAAAAAGATGCTTGTTTACAGCAAGAGTAATGCCTTTGGGAGCTTTCTTTTATAATGACATGTTATTATTCGAATTTAAGTTTTCTAATTTAGATGACTAATTTGATAAAATCATTAAATGGATAAAAAGAATAAGATTGGTCATGCTAGAGACACAGTAGAAAACATTGAGAGAAAAGGAAACAGTTGAAAGTATTGACAGAAAAGGAAGCAATGCTATATCTTTTGTTGCTTTAAAACAATGTTCATTTACATTTATCTATCTGTTTATATTCTTTGCTTTCATTATCTGTTTTATGTGCTTTTATAGATTTTATTCCTCTGCTATTACTGCCCATTTGCCTCTGAGTAGACTTTTTCCAGTTTTGGCTAAGATTTTCGCTTAAAATTTTTCTCAATTTTGGTCGCTGCTTCATTTGACTTCATGCTTGAGAGAGTGCTTTTCAACTGAAAATTTTCTTCAAATCCTTAGAGCAAGATGCTTTTAGCTCAGCAAAAAGATTTCCGCTTACTTTGCAATTAGTCTCAAATTTTTCACTCTTGGATTAATACTTTCCCTACCAGATTGACACCAAAAATAATAATTTGTTTTCATCATTTTTCACAAAAAATGCAAAGACTGACACTTGTTTTTAGCTATTTGAAACTTGATACTTTTACTTCATTTAAATGTAAGATTAATGGATTATGTGTATTCACTTTTGAAAAAATGAGTGTGTTTGTTATAAGAATTGCTCTAGCTAGTTTCTTCAGATGTCCATTTTAAGAGTGCTTAAATATTATTTTCCAAGGGCAAATGCATAATAAGCATTTGCTTTTCAAAACCAACATTGAATCATCCTAAGAATTATCACTAGGTAGGAAGACATGTTTAAGATAGTTCAAATAACATCTTTACTTCAGACTAAAGAAAAACAAGTCTCCCCTGTTAGAGATTTGAAAATTTTCAACCAATCAAATGAAGGAATATTGTCAAAAGGGAAAGTGTTAATATTTTCTAGGTGTCAATGAGTCAGGATGTGGGTTTGGTTGTTTAATATCAGCTGGTAATCCTGAGATGCCATTTTTAAAACTCAGAGTACTAGTTGGTATTTTATAAACACTCACTGTTCATCAGTCAAAGGGGCAGTTATAGTAAACTGTATGTCTATCCAGCTGTCTGTCCTTCTGTTTAACCTAAGCTTTGCTTTCATGTAGAACTACTATGCTTTATTTAGCTATTTCTTATGTTTATTTTCAGATTTGTTGGGTGAAATTTATTTAGAAAGAAATGTTTTGTACTTGGACTAAAAATTTTGTACATTCATGTATTAAGTCTTGTTTTACTTTTGTATGGTAGGGTAGAATTTTATAATTGCCAAATACCGTATTTTATAAGATTTAAGCCTTGAATTTGTATAGCTTTACTGTAAATTTGGTAATCTTCACATTGGTTAATTTTTGCATATCCAGGGCTAACAAAGGTATTGGCAAGCTCAAGGAAACACCAGCTTGTAAAACCAAATTCACAGTATCTAGAGATGACTTAAATTGTGTTTTCTAAAAGAATGGTCCTGTCTCATGAACCAGGAACTGATTTTGTACTTTAGGGTCAAATAGGATTATTAAAAAAGGATGTGGGTAAAATGGGTGTGTTCATCGTCTGGTTAATATGTTGTAAATTATTCCAAAATCCCCACTGTAATCTTTTTTTTGAAAACACATCCTTGTGTGTCAATTTAAATGTAATTCATTACCTGCACAAAAGTATATTTATATAAACTCAATGACATTGTACAGTTTATGCTCATCTCAGTGAAAAAACATTCTAAATAGCTCTATTTGGCATTGTGTGTAATGATTTCATCATTGTTAAGCCATGTCATTGCATAAATTAATTAAAACCTTGTTATGCTGCAATGGGGTTTTTCCTGCTTTTGCAGAAGGTATAGACAAAGATCAGCCTGCATATATGTGCAGTCTTATCTTAGTCTTCACCCCCTGACTTTACTTTAAAACCCACTAAAATGTAAAAGATATTATTTTATGTAAATACGGACATAAAATTAGTGTACCCAGTACTTTCTGCACTTTGAATTTTATGCAATTTTGCCAAAAAAATGTATTCAGCATGACAGTGATTAACAACTTAAAGATTATTGTGATTCCAGTGCTTAAATGGCATCAGTGCCTGAGAGCTAACATAGCACATTATGTCTGACTCCTAATCCTGGGTTGTAGGTTGGATCTGTGACTGCTGTACACATTGTGTCCAACATTTGTCTCGATCCCACCAATGGGTGGACAATAGTTAATCTTAAGGAGCTGAAAGTTCGATAAGGATATTGTTGCAGTACTGGTAAGAGAATAACCAGGAATTAATGATAAGGTGCTCTGATCGCTAAATTATGGCTGAAAAAATTATTAAATGCACATTAAAACCCCCATGCAAACAAAAAACATAAATTTCTATATAATGTATAGGCACTCGTAATATTTAAGTACTCAATCAAAAATTTATTGAAGGGATAGCTGAGTTAGGATATTGAATCAAGGGACTAATCCAGCCTGATTGAGGTTGCAAAATCAAGAATATCACTTTTTTTTTGTAAGATAATGAATAACAGATCAATGTCTCTGTGCTAAA
Source organism: Fragum whitleyi (assembly GCA_948146395.1). Lineage (NCBI taxonomy): Eukaryota > Metazoa > Mollusca > Bivalvia > Cardiida > Cardiidae > Fragum > Fragum whitleyi. The sequence goes on along the minus strand of OX411544.1, from coordinate 52,698,839 downwards.
AGCTTTGAGGTGCCTATATAGGTAGGCAGCTCTGATGTTTCGTACTGGGTCATGATAATAATTTGATATGATCTTTTAAAAATGGCACTAAAATAGGAAATTGCTTATATGTATGTCAGATCCAAAGGCACAACAATTTACCAAAGCAAATTTTGCCCAATTTACAGTAATTGAACATTTAAGGTAGTAGACCCATATTAAATCTGGAAAATTTCAGAACACATTATCTTTCACAATGTTTACGGAGGTTTCCTAATGAAATCATTGGGAAACCTTGGTTAACACTTTTAAAAATCATGACTTTTGAAACATTTTTGAACTTTAATGGGTCCACTGCCTTAAGGTCACATGTTTGACTTGACTGTGCTAGTCTAGTCATATAGCAATTGGTTTATGTATAGGATACAAAACGAGTGTCGTGGTATATGGGAAATAGACACAAGCTTTAGCGAGTGTTTATTTCCCAAATACCACGGCACGAGATTTTCTATCTGACTTAGACCAAGCTTTTCTAACATAGTCTGTATTTTTTCCTAAACCTCTTATCCTTGAAAAAAGGATAAAACTGGCTGTAGTATTAATGCAACTATGTGTAATTACGCTGAAATTACTTATCAAACTATTTTTGTTTCTTATTGCTGATCTTTTACATTTATTCCACTGTAGGAAGTCTTTTCGAAAAATCACTCATATAAAATGTTTGTTAGCTTTTTGAAATGGCAAAACCTGTCGAGATTCACGTGCACGACACACTACCATCGTATATCTGTAATTACAACGCTTGAAGTTGTATCTTTGATATATACTTTTGAAATACTGTTCTGATTGGCCAATTCGTTTCAAGCGTGGTCTAAATTAAATGTTGGATAAGACATCCAAGCAATCTCTTGTATTTATTATATAGGTTGTTGTTGGTTTTGGTCACTTCACAATATTTTGTACTAAGTGTCTCTCATGTGACCCAAAACTCAGCAAAGTTACTGTATGTAATAAGGATATTAAACAGAAACCTTATCATTTAGAAAAAAAAAAAACATTCTAATTACTTAAACTGCTTATATATTACTCTGAAATATGGCACATACTTTAAGAAAGATGTCCTTACTAATCAATGATATCATACTTACAATAGTGATGTCTTTTTTGTTTTTTACGGAACACATATGGCTAGAAGTTTTTGCTTAAGTCTAATTGTTTATGAAATTGTATAACTTTGCTTGCTTGAATATGCTTATATTTTTAAACCTCTTTGTGATTTTATTATAATCTGTGTTACATATTTTTGAGCTTACACAATTAATACAACAGTGTTTTGTGCTTGTTTAGGTTTTTATCGAGTTCTCAGCTTGTGAATATTTGAATTATTTGTTTCAGCTTGTTGCGTTATTTTCTCTCACCAGTTTTGAGCATGAGTTTTCGTTCTTGTTTGTGTAATCTCAGCTGGTAATTCTGAGTCTAGCTCAAATTACCTCAAGTTACCTGCCGAGATGAAACAAATTGGATCACTAACATCTAATACCTCACAGTTGCCCTAGTTCTTGGATAACAAAGGGAGTACACTCAAATGATAGTATTGTAGCTAAAGGGCGATGATAAACTTGTTGCAATCATTATTACATGTAAATATTATAATTGATAATACCTAATATCTGTTTACTTTTACAATAAAATAGCCAATTTTCAGTTTTGTTTGAAGAAATTTCTACTTTTTCCATCTATCATAACTATCTTAGATGTCAATTTTAAGGACTTTGAATATGCAAATTGTTTAGATATTACATAAGGCTTTAATTAATAAATATATAATCAATTCGCACTTAAGCTAAATTTAGCTTTTTTTGGTACTGATCAACTTCTCAGGGATGTAACCATAAAACTAAAGAAACTCAAGTCATTAAATTAAAGGGAAAAATGTATTTTAAAATTATTGTTCAGGGTTGACAATGATTGTTTCATTTGCACAAAATATCCATAAATCACAAATCCAGTCACTGAAAAAATGTTATGTGTTGAGTAATGATTTCATAGATTTTGCTGACAATCACTTTCGAGTAAGGCAAAACCTCATTTGAAATATTTCAATGAAATTCAACATATCAATTAAATTTAAAAGGATAATTTATTTCTTAGTTAAGAAGAAAAGGAAGATGTTAAGGTCTGCCTCTAATGTCTATTGAGTTGTATAACTGTCTCATCAAATTCTATCCTTCAATTATCAATGAAATAGAAAGTTTTATAACTACCAGAATTCTTGCCATAAGGCTTTGACCCTTGACCTTGTTATAAGACACTTAAAAAATTATAATTGAAATTGATCCACAAGTGAAAGTCCTAAATTTTTGTCACAGGTGACATAGAAATAATGCCAAAACTTTCAATCCACCGTCAAAACGCAGTTGTTAACGCCTCAGACTTCCAATTGTGGCGGGTTAAACCCCTGTTAGCAGCATCTTTTCTCAAAAATGATTGCATAATTGTTTGGTTAGCAGCTGGGAGCTTAGAAAGGATATCGTGGAAGTACTAGTGAGAGAAATACCAGGAATCCATGGTTAGGTTCTCCAGTGGTGGCAGAATGACTGAAAACCTCAAAATTTGTCTTGACAAATTGGCAGTTAAAAAAGGAGACAAGTGAAAAGGTCATTTTGTCTTTAGGTTTACAACTCAGCCATTCATCAAAAACAATTTGGTATGAAATGAATTTCACCACATTGATGTTTTCATACAGTTTGTAAACTTAATTGAAAGTATATACAAAAGTATACTGGTAAATTAAGTTACCATCACTACTCCTTAGCTTTTACATATGTAGATAGTTGAGTATCTGGGCTGTTTGCATGCTGCATGAGTATGAGTTCCTTTGTTGAATGATATTTTTTTTATTTTACCAAATCATTTGCATTTAAGTAAAAATACATATTGATGGCTCAGTGCAAAACAGTTGTAACGGCCTATAAATATATAGGCAGTTACAAATGTTTCACACGGAGGTATCAATTTTAGTGAATGGCTTGGAATGCTAAAACCTTGTTTAACAAGGTCATTCATCATGAGGTTGTTGTTCACAGGCATCTTCTAACATTGTAAGGAATGAATATTAGTTAATTAGAGCATTATTCATGCCTGAATAATTTGTCATATGACGTGGGAGTCTTTCAGACCAATTTCTCAAAAGACCGAGATATAAAATTGTGAGAAATGTTGTGCTGTTCAAAAATAGCTCATTTGTAGTATGATAAGTCTATCAGAAGTCTCGTGAAGTCTTTTCAAATAAAACTCTGACCCTAAATGATAACTGCTGTCCATATTTTATGTTTGTTTTCTGTCAAAAGAATTTGTAATACATCAAAGATGTTTTCTTTTAAGCCTGGCAAGTCTTTATGTTATGTTTTAACAAAATTTTGATACTTCTAGTCTTCAATTTTCTAGGTTATAATTAGACTGGATGTCTGTGAGTATTACATCAGGTACTGACTGGCTGTGTGGTTCAGTATCTTTTGTGATGTTCTTAGGCCATCAGTTCATGAACAACTCATGATCATCAAGAAGTCCATCAGGGATCCACTAAGAATCTTACAAACTTGAAATTCGAAACAGGATATAGAAAGGGACAGACAAGATCATGAGCACAAATGAGAAGAGAGCTATATAACAAGTAATCTAGAAGAAATGATTTTCTGATGATAAGATAAGTCAACACCATGTCCAGGTTCATCTCTCAAAGGGTTTGGTTACATTGACACCGTTTCCAGATTTATCTCTCAAAGAGTTTGGTTACATTGACACCGTTTCCAGATTTATCTCTCAAAGAGTTTGGTTACATTGACACCATTTCCAGATTTATCCCTCAAAGATACAAAGATCATGATGAGAAGCAAGTAAATAAAAGATGGTGATATAGATCAGAGACTTACGTACAGAAAGTAGCAAATGGAATGATAGGCGTGGAGTATGATTGTTTGAATAGGAGCAGATAGACAATATAACAATGAGGATAATTGTCATGATAAAGTTGGACAAGAATTATAGAGGATTTCCCAAACCTGGATCATTGAAGATTCCGATTTCCTGAAGATTTGGAAGAGGCTTTGGAAATATTGAAATGAATAATAACAGAAGAAATGCATAAAATAATGCTGCTCTACTATAGTGCACTTTTTACTAAATTGCTGTGCCATTTTTGCTTTATCCCTTTTAATTGCTTGCCACATTTACTTGCATTCATTTAGTGCTGAATATGAATGTTGATGTTTGCTTTTGACTAACTTTGCTTCATTAGAACAATTGCTTGCTTTTAATCCTGCATGAACATTAGTAAATCTAAAATCTTATATTTGTAAGAATATGGTATACATGTTTAATGTAAGAATATGGTATACATGTTTAATGTAAGAATATGGTATACATGTATAAATTAATTCAGCATTTTCTTATATGCATTGGTATTGTATTCGTGAAACTTATACCAGAATATCTTGATTTGCCAGTGCAGAAAAGGTCATTTAATATAGGCACATAGAACACTGGGATATCAAACTGAGCATTTATAATAACCCGCATTAGGGGCATATTGTTTTACGTTTGTCTATCTGTTTCCCTATCTATCTGTCTGTCTCTTTGTCTGCGAAACTTAACCAAAAAACTTAATATTGCCTTCAAGCTCATTCAAGATACATAATTCATATTTGGCATGATAATGGATCTAAACAATAAGCATTTGCTTGTACCAAAGTTAAGATCATGTGTTGAGGTCATTTGTCAAGTCAAACTTCTGAAGAAATTACTGTTTTCTTGGGCATTTGTGTTTCATAAACACAACTTGTTTTATATGGCATTACTTGCTAAAACAAATTAATAACTCCTGTAATCAAAGACTTGTGAAGGCGAAAAAGATGCGATTAGGAAGGGGAAAAAACAACTCCATAGATATTAAGTTAGACTTTAATCCTACAGTTTGGCATTTCTACAGCACATGTACTACTGATTTCTAAATAGATTGGCATCCTGTTTGTTGTTTCAGTTCATATACGAGAGTCCAGTCTAAAGGTTGTAGAAGATGAGTTGAAGAGTCTAAAGAGCAGAAATGATGACAGGGTTGACAAGTAAGCTTTAACCTTTTTCCTGATGAACTTAAATTTGTTTCCCCAAATTTGCTGTGGTTCAGGTTTTTACATGATATTTAACAAGAAAACAGACCGTGAAGGCTGAGATCAGACTATGCATTACTCAAAGTAAATTTGTAAATTGTCATTGATTTTTGATAATGTATAAATGGGCTTGTGTGATACTGTTGTATATACTTATTAATATATAGAGGATATTGAATGAGTAGTCATTGAATACCCAATTTATTATTAAACAAGTCACCTATAAACAGATGATAAAGAGGCTGCGCCGAGTTTTTATCTTTTTTAGATGACAATTTTAATAATATCAGTATTTTATGAGTACAAATTTTATATTCTATTTATAATATGACCAGATTTTCTATGATAAAACTAGGAAATTTCAACATTTATTGATTCAAATTATTCTGCAAAACATATAAAGCCATTTGCAAAATGAAGTCATCAAATGCATTATGACGTCATTTTCACAACAAAAATAGAACATTGCTATCCCTTCTCAATGTATTTACATAGCTATTCCACTAGTGTAATAACACCCATGTAATATTAAAAATATTTAAAGGGTTATTGCACTCCCACTACGTAGGTTATATTATAAATAGACTTACAGATGTTTTGCACTCACCCCTTTGATTTACTTCATGTTGCAAAAGTATACTGCAATCACTTAAGAAGGGATAATGCTAATATACAAAACATCTTTTGGCGAAAAAAAACTCTGAAAACAAGCTATAGTTACAAGGTTTTGGTAAATGCTAGGAGAAACACACTGCAAAGATATTTGATTTTGCCAAGCCCTTACCGCTGGATGTACATGTTTAAAGGCATGTTCTTTTCATAACTCCACCCTGTTATAAAATGAAGCATCTTGGATTAAGAATGTTTACCTTATAAATATGATTGTCAATGTAAAACACTATTAAAGCAAACTTTTCAAATACCCCTAAAATCTATTTCAGTTTAAAATATCTAATGCATTTTTATCCCCACTAAACAATAAATTGTGTTGGTGTCTGTCCATCCTTCTGTTAAAAACATCCTGCAAACTTTGTTTAGCAAGCTTAACTCATTACTGGACCATTTTTGACTTGAGACCTGCTTGAGTTGGGTTGTGCCATTAGTCAGGGCACTTTATAGACAGAGCTCCAATTGAGTCTGTAGTTTAAAGAATGAAGCAATAGTAAGAGTCCACCACCTCTCTTTAGGTATACATGATTAGAAGTAAAATGAGCAAGAACCATGATTGAGATAAGGGTGCATGTTGTAATCATTTGGGTAAAAAGGATAAATGTGAAAACTTTTGGAAGAATTGCTGTTTTGGAGGTACTGTAAACGGGGTAATTTTGGCGGTGGTTTTATTTTGGCTATATTGGCGGTCAAGCTAAAATGCGCCAAAATTAATCCACCGCCAATATTTGTTTTTATTAAATAAGATATTTCTTTATTATAATAGATATGGAATCTATACATTTTAAGTCAATGTGAATTAAATTTATATCAAAGATTATGCTGACAACGTTGACACTTCGACGGGTCAGCGCAATACTCTTGTAAGTGCCTATAAATTATAGGCACTTACAATAGTGTTGCACTGATCCCTCAATTTCAGGATTCCAGATCAAAGATGGTTTATACATTGAAATGAACAACGCAGTGAAAAAGTGTGAAAAACTTATACACGAGTAATAACTATGAATAAAGGTGTGAAAACAAACTATTGTCAAGTTTGTAGAAAGTTGACATTACTCTAGAAATTGCCTTTCTTTTACTTACGGTGTTTTAAACGACGAAAAAATGTAAAATATAGATAAAGAGTTTAATTTTGGCGTTAAGGTACGATGCGCCAAAATAAATCACCGTCAATAAAACGTATTCGGAAAACCGCCAAATGTGGACACCGCCAATATAAAGCCGTTTACAGTATTTACTAGTCTGTTAACAATTGTTGTTTATGTAAGGTCATTATTTAATGTTATCTCATCTTTCTTATGTATCTTTTGAAATAATCCTATGATTGTTGATTTTTAGGCTGGTTATCAAGAACTTATTCTTGGGATATTTTACAACTCCATCCAACAAGCGAGGGGAGGTGTTGAGAGCCATTGGTGGTGTGTTGTTATTCAGTCAGGATGATTTTAATAAGGTATAATACTTAACACAGGTTTGATAACTGAATATTATGATAAAATTTGTTAATTGAAAATTTATTTTTGGACTCTTTAAATTGGATACAGTGAGCCACATGTATCATGTTGAGAACATGTTAAAACTGTCCATTCTCCTCTAAATCCCTTGTAACTACAGCTTGTATAAAGCTGTAGTTTTGGGGTTAGGGAAGAAAAATCAACGATATGTATGCCATCATAACTGAATTGTCAGAACCTACTAATTTTGTGTTAGTGGGAATTAATTGCAGCTACAACATCCTCTGTAAAATACCAACAATAATATTTTCAATATTGAAAATTCATTATTTTCAATCAAAGCTAACATGATTTAATATCTTGTACATCTTGGTGAAGAATGGCTTGCTCTATTTCTCGGGAGATTTGCCATTGTCATAGGGAAGTAGTAGCAGGTTTGACTATCATTCAAATATTTGCGGGTTTGATTCCCCATGGCTGTAAAACCCAATTCAAACAAACAAATTCTAAAGAGATTTCCTTAAATGACTATTTTTCAAGGCAGTGCATCTATGATGAATTAATAACCATAGAATTTGATTTGTAAGAAAGTTTTGATCAAAAATCTTTTTTCAGATTGAGAGTGTGAATTCTGGAGGCTGGATGTCTGGTTTGTTAAAGTTTGGTGGAGCACCAGCTAAAACTCCTCCCTCAACACCCACACGAAGATCGACCATATCAACTCCAGTGTCAAGAGGAAACACTGTAAGTTAAAGGCTTTTGATGTATATTTGTTCATCAGAACATGTACAGTGGTGTGTAATTCCGATGCCCGACTTATCTGACATGGATTTTCCAACTTGCAGACAAGTACATTTTTCTTTGCCAAATGTCCTTGGACATATAATTGCCAGGTAAATCTTGAATCCGTACTAAATATAAATAGGAGATGATTTATCCTTAATTTTATAGTAAAAGGAAAGAAAACATTGTTTGAGATGAAGAAAACGCTGGATTTCAGCATTTTCTTGATTAAAAAAATGTTTTCTCAATATTTATCTATTTCCTTTTTTGTGGACAAGTAAAAAATGATCTTTTACTTGACATTATCTATAGACAAGTAAAATAATTCCGTTTTTCCTCACCCTTGATGTATTTATAAAGATGGGATCACTTTAATTTGAAACAGTTTCTTGATAAAACCTTTAAGCTGTAAATGTGAATTTAAAAAGAAATAAGAATTTTCTAGGGTGTTTTAGGTCTGATTTTGTTCTTTACCTGACTACTTATCTGTAATGAATAAGTTTTTGGATATACTCAAGTAAATGCTCTACATCAGGCATGATATTTGTATGCTTATGGATTATCTTAACCTAGGTGATGCTGAACTTGCTCATATAAATCTGTTTAGCTGGAGGATAAACAAATATCTGTCCTTTCTAGAAGAAAATATTGTAAAGCAATTAGTTTCCATGTTAACCCTTGTCATGCTGAATAAATTTTGGCTAAAAATGTTCATCAAAATCAAAGGACAAAAAGCACTGAAAGTACTAACTATAGGTCAATTTTTATATGAAAAAATAAATATTTTGACAATTCTGGTTTGAAAGTGAGAAACAGGTGGTATAGACTAACACCAGACTGCACATATGTGCAGGCATATGTTTGTTTATAGCTCCAGAAGCTGCTGTCATAGCACAGTTGGAAGCGCGACGGACTGTTAATCTGGAGATCCAGGGTTTGATCCATGACGGCAGCACTCATTCTTTCTGACTATTTGTCTCTCACCAATTTGTCGATAATCGTAGACCTATGTGAGATAGCAGCTGGAGGCTAGGAAAGGATGTAATGGTCGTACTGGTGAGAGAAATACCAGGAATCCATTATTAGTTGCTCCAGCCATCACGATAAAATTGAAATAATGTTCAAAAAGCTAGCTCAAAAAGTAACACCTTGAGCTGTCAATCATGGGATCTTGAATTCTAATCCTAGCTCAGGCAACTTTGATTTGACAAAAAACAAGTCATTGTTACAAAGGCCACTTGTTACCCACCGAAAGGCAAATGATTAGTAGTATGCCTAAGTGGGATAGCCATTTGGTGGCTCGGATGAAACATTGTGCTTGTATTAAAGTCTAATGTTAGAAACATGGGTAGGTGCACCTGCCACCAAAAATATAACTGCAACTGTTGAAAGTGGTGTTAAACCCCAATCAATCAAAACAAACCCTATGATACTATTAACATTTAGAAAAAGATACAAATATGTTCATGATAACAATGGTGAAGTGAAATGAAAGCATGGCATTTTAGTTTCTGTATTGATTTTGTTTGTTATTTTCTGTATCTCATTTCAGTCATTTTCGGAGATGTTTGTACAATTTCTGGAGAGAGAGTCCTCCCCTCCCCCTCCAACAGTCAGACTGCCTGCGGAGGAAATGGTTCGAGATGTTCAGAAACAGAAAGAATCACAGAAACCTGCGTATAACCCCTTCATGGCCCCGCGTAATGTGGCTGTACCCCTTCAGACTTCAACTGCCAGTGTGTCTAATTCAGATCATATATTAATGAGCTCAACTGTGCCGTCGTCATATTCGTTAACTACATTTGCAGCACCGTCAGAAAGTTCAGCTACTCCGCCTGGGTCAGGGAGAAATACACCAGCTAGCACCACTTCAGGGGCCATTTTAAAAGATGTTTTGAATAGATAGTACATAGAGTATCAGAAGAGCAATAGATAGGGGAGTGATGGCAATACAAATCGATGGCTCAGTGCAAAACAGTTGTAACTCTCTATATGTGTATAGGGAGTTACAACAGATTCGTGCTGAGCCATTGAAATCTTTTGTAAGCTAGAATATAGAGGTACAATAAAATGTGTATTGAGTAACCACTTAGGAGACCAGAAAGAAAACGATAGTTAAAGATAATAGTACACATTTTGTTTACAAATAAAAAAAATTCAAAGAATATGTTATGTATATTTTTTTTTTGCGAATTTCTCAATAATCTTATGTTGTTAAAACTCATAAGAATTGTCTCAATGAGACGATGCTATTGAGTTATAACAACATAGGATTCATTCACATTATCTTTTGGACCAATATCTACTGTTAAAGATATTTTTATCTAAAGAAGGGGATTTTGAAAATAGTCCTTTAATACACTCATTAAATTGAAATCACTTTCTCTATCTGGAGCTTTGTATCAGTCAAACTGATACCATTTGTGTTCATTTAAATCTAGCTGTACCTAATGCCCAATACAAAATGTTGTCCTGAATCTGGTTCTACAACTTAGACAAATTTTAAGGGTTACAGTTTAGTTTAAGGAAAAATTCAATGTCTTTTGCTCTATCTACTATGTTTCTCTTATGTATGCCTGACATTCAAATTATGTCCATATTATTCAAGCAGCTTCTGTGAATTCAATTTTAAATATAACAAATTTTTTTCATCTATCTAGTTGTGTTCACCAAGTTTCTTGTTTTCTGATTGGCTGAAAATTGAAAACTCAAGGAAAATAATTTTGATTACACAGCTTTTTTGGAAGCTTCTGTAAAGTAGTTACATAAACAATACATGTATGTATTTGAGGGTTAATCTTTAAGTTTTTCTTCAGGAAATTTAATTATAATGATGAGACTATTTGTTTATTTCATCTGGGTATGAAACTAAAAACCTAATCACACTCATGTATGAATCTGTTTTGCATTTTCATACAGTATGATTAGGTTTTAAGTTTCATACCTTCATACCTTCATAAAATCAACAAATACTGTCTTCATCTCTTAATAGTAATTGGGCATTTTATGAAAATGCTATGAATGGATTCAGAACTGATTCAAACCCTTGCCATTTAATCATGCATTTTGGTGTATATGTGCCCCATCTTGTGAAAAGGGACTATTTGGGTAGTGCATAAAGTATCAATCATTTCAGAATGTGCGGATTGTGCAGGCTGAATAGCATAGACACTTATAAAGTTCCCAGATGGTCACTTTTGCATAGCTCCATTTAAGAAAATAAGCTTTTACAAAAACATCTAATAAAACACTCAGTATTTCAATATTTCTGCAAAAATTGCCTTTTTCAAGAAAACGAAAAATATTCTAACACTACTACATAATAATTTTAACTGGTACAGCCATTTTAAATATATCTAATAAAGGATATGACGTCAATGTCGTTTTTCCACGTTCTGACGACGTTGACGTTCCCGCGCATAATTAGACGTCAACCAACGTTATGTGGAACTGCGCGTCTTTTACGTTGCAACCCAATGGCTGTACAGTTTGTAGCCTTTTGATCCATGCTGACTCATGGATTTGGCGCTCTGTCTGGTCTGCGGAGTACATTTTCTTTAAAACCGTAAATCTCACATCAGAGCTGGAATGCTTGCCCATTTTAAAATGGAGAATTATCGGTTTCTCGCGCTGAAAGCGTACATCCCTCACAGGTTCTTTCATCCTTTCATTCAACTGTCAACATACAAAAACTACTGTAAAAAGAAAAAAATTATTAAATCTAATAATTCTTCCTTTTTATTGAAGACAGGTTTACCTGTCTTTCAATATAGGGATCGTCACCATCGGATTTTGATAACAAACCTACATGTGTCATTACGCTCAAAAAAGTAGACCCATTCATAAAAATAAACGCGGCAAAAATAATCAATAGTGTAGCAATATACCGTAAAATTTTGGTGCTGACCTAAATTCTGGCCGGGACCTCAGGGGAGTGAACATGTGATCTATGCAGAAGTTGCCTGCAGAAACGTGTTTTACATTCGTAAGTGGTACTGTTTTAGGGCGTTTTCGGCTGCAATCTTTTGCATTTCCTCAAATTTTCAATTGCATCCTACAACTGTTTTTATGCATAGCATTGGCAAGCTATTTTCAGTTCCCCATTTTAGACTCCCTATTTCTAGTAAAATTGTGTGTTTGTGTGTCCTTAAGGTTGCTTTGTTTATCCGTCTCCCGGGCCTGTCGTAGTGTAAATGGATAAAAACTAAAATATCACAAGGCTATTTGAATAAAGTTGTAAACCCTTGGAATTTCCTAGGTTTGAATTTTTACTTAGATTTACGGAAAAAATTCGATGGCTTATCAAATTACTTTATCATTAGGCTTGTTTTGTCTATCCATATTGTAAAGCATTCGGAACATCACTCGGTCATTTCCGTAAACGGCAAAAGATCGTGATCGTGATATTCACTCGGCAATCATCGGGCGATCTCCGAAGTCTCAGATCTATCTAAATGTAGGTTACGGAATCGGCCGAGTTGTGACGAATGCGTTAGATTGGCAGAGTGGTGTTCCGAATGGCCTATACAGTAGTACCACGCATGCGCGACCCCGGTTTTGAGTTTCCGCTTTTTGTTTTCAACAATTTCTGACAATAACAAAAACTGTTTTGGAAACTAGAATGGATTTATTTGTAACATTCTGGAGTGGACTTTGAAAGAATTCTACTCAAGGTGATAAATGCTGTTGCTCGGGATTTCATTTAACGATCTGTCATTTGGGCAGTTTTTTTTCAAAATTGATAGTTGACCGGATAGTTCAATCCGAATCTTGATCTAGAAAAGCAGTCCCGTGGAAAAGGCCTGAAAGGTTGGTTGTCTTAACAGGTTTATATATTATTTTGTAGTAAAAATAATTTTCTACAAAGTAAGACCATATGCAAGGAGAATAACCTGAAATGGAGATCGAAATATCTCAATGGAAAAATAGAAATAGAATGTTTCACTCCTGGAAGAAACTTAAACGGTATTCATAAAAAAAAACCTACAGCTATTGTACGGGAAAATACTTCTTTTTGGTATTGACTTTGACTAGTAAAAGTATAAGAATATTGGTATTACTTTCATTGCTTCTTCTATGTGGAGATAATTAGTCAAATCTTGGATCAGATAATACCGGTAAATGTAAAAGAAATTTGAACAAATTTCCAATTCAGGTCAATATTCACCATGGCAATGAAATGTTCAGCTCTTCATCAAGGGGTAAGCAATGTGTGTCATGTGGATTAACATTTCATTTAAGATTTTTACACATCCACTTAATAAGTTTGACCTGAAAAAAATTGGATTTGGTTCATATTGGATTGCTGGGGATAATCTATACAATTTTATAAAACAGGGTTGCAATAATTCATATGAGTTTTTAGAATACAGGAATTGTCACCGTATTTCTGTTGGTTAAATGAATATTTTTCATTTAGGATATTGAAAACTTACACTTGAGGATGAATAGCGATTATGAAGGCAGTTACCCTCTTGTTAAGCTTGAATTGGCTAGAGGGATAGGTTTATCTGGAAGTGATGAGTATTCAAAGTAAAGCATATTCATTTGTAAGAAGGTGCAGTTTCCATATGTAACCATCAATGATTGTTTTAAATTTTTGATTCCCACTCAAGAGATCTTCTCAAAACGCCACAATTTTCATTCCAATTGTTAATATTCAGCCCTGTCTTCAATTCAGGCCTTTCAGGCCTTTGATTCTCCTTTGTTTTCAACTCTTTTGACTTGGTATTAAATTGTTCAAGCTTTCAATTATCATCCCCATTTTCTTTCAATTTTGTTGGTATAAAAGTTTGTCGTTTGGTCGCAGCAAAATTTTGCATAGCAAGGGAAACAAATCTTATTAAAGATATACCAAGTAATAAGACAATCATGAATTGCATTCCTTACATTGTTGCTTTATGCAAAAAGATTCTGAATCAATTATCAGTTAATAATTCAAATTTTGATTTTTTTTCTTCAATATTTATGTATTCTGATTAGCTGAATAATTTGTTTCATTCCTGTATGAAAATGAAAATTCAGCTAATTAAAGCTTCTGCATAAAGTGGTCCTATTAAAATTCTTATCATGGATAGATATTTACACTTTGCTTCATGAAATTTGATTTATAAGATATGAAGACAGGATTGATTGATTTCATTGAGGTATGAAACTTAAATTTTATCACACCATCAGCTATACATTCATACAGTATGATTTGGTTTTTAGTTTCATACTTCAATTAAACCAACAAATACTATCTTCACCTCTTAATTGTTTTAAGGTCATTAGCTGGTAATAAAATGGCTAGCCTTGAAAGAGATTGCAAGTTGCATTAATTCACAAGGTGTTTTGATTAATAAAGATAATATGATAAACAAAAATGTATTTCATATCATTCAGCTTCTATTTAAAACATAACTTCTAAAGTATCTACCTTTGCGAAATAAGCTTAACTTATAAGATTGTTGGGTCCATTTTGAAGTTATTGTAACCCTCTGCTTTCTTTCAAAACTTTGGACTAGTCCAAATTCAAAGTGCTTGAGGATGACAACTATAGTTTTAGCGATTTGGAAGTAAACAATTCCTGTTGAGAGAAAATAATATGGGAAAAGGACAACCTGCTTTCAACAAGAAATTTAGCAATTTCTTCTTCTTTCAAAAACTGTTCAAAAGATGATCATATCTTTTAAGTTGGTGATTCATAGATTTGAATTTTCTTTTTTCCCACATTGCTTTTCTTAATGCAAAATTTCAGGATTGTAAAAAGATAATTGGGTAGAAAAGGATCATATAATGGCCTTTTGCAATATATTTTGTTATACATACTGCAATGTTTTGTGATTTAAGTATTTATTATTGTACAAAATCTATATTTGGTTCATGTATGCTTGTTGGTTGGATAAAATGATTATGAATAAAATTAAATATTAGACTATTTTCCTTGTTGTTTTTTTCATATCCAAAAACTAGAATTCTAGCAAATCAGTCAAATAGTCTTAGCTAGTTCTTTGTCATTATAGAAGTTTTTAGCTTGGCTGTTTCAGAGAAAACATAAGGTAATGTGAAAACCTTGACATTGTTTGCGTAAGCATTGATGTTGGCATAGGCATTGGCCTGACAAACTTCAACTTTTGTCATTTGTCAAATGTTATTGTATATATCTTCATGAAACTTGGCATGTGTGTTCACTTTCACAAGAGTTTTTCAGACTATCAAGGGAAATCCAATCTAAATTAGGTTCAACAAAAAGTGGTTCACAGGATTTAATATTAGTACTAGTAAAGGTCCTCTCTTAAGGTTTTGTAGTCCTTGCTTTAAATATAGTCTATTTTGTTTTAACTATCCTCATGTTTTTGTGCAAACTTTGAATATTCTCTTGATTAGCCATTCAAGGTGGTGGATAATATGTACTTTTGGGATCTACTTCAAAGAGAAATGAAGACTTTTATCCGTATGAATATTAGAGCTTCTGGCTGGCCATATGCAACTTATTTACCAGACAGATAAAATATACCCCTACAGTCTACTGTCATGTTGCAGTCTGCCATATTGAAAACCTCCAAAGGGAGATTACTCCAGTGGTAGTAGTAGACAGTTAGCTAAAAACCAAAATGTTCTGAATAAAATAAAAGAAATCCAAAGTGAAAACATCCTCTGGTAAAAAGAAAAAACTAAAGTAAGCCAGATGTATAAAACAACAGCTCATAATAGTAAGCATTAAGAAAGGACCATGATGGTCCTAGATCGCTCACCTGAGTCTCTTTGACCCCTGGGACATCACATTAATCAAAGAGGCAGATGTCAACAAGGAAATAATTTCTACGTAAGATCAATATTCTAATTTTTCAGCCAAGAGCAAATAAGATGCCTTTTTACTCTTTGATTTTATGTAAAAAGGGTTGCACCCTGGTGGAGCCCAAATATGACCCAAGGGTCATGATATGAACAAACTTGGTACAGGTCCACTAGATGATGCTACATACCAAATATGAAAATTGTCTGCCTTCTGGTTTCAGAGAAGAAGGTTTTTGAATTTTTCCTATTTTTAGCTCACCTGAGCACGAAGTGCTCATGTGAGCTATTGTGATCACCTTTCTTCCGGCCGTCGGTCGTCGTCTGGCATCCGTCAACAATATCTTTAAACGACATCTCCTAAACTACTAGGCCAATTAACACCAAATTTTACAAAAATGTTGGTTAGGTGGTCCCCTTCAAATATAGCTAACAGAATTGAAATCCATGAAAAAACCTGGTTGCTATGGCAACCAAAGGTGTAATTTTATGAAAATCTTAAAAATCCTTCTTCTTCTCAACCAGAAGTCCTACAGACTTAAAATTTGGCACGGAAGATCAGTTTATAGACCTGAATTAAAATAGCTAAAATCATATCTGTTAGGCCACATGGTGCGGAGCACCAGCAGGGAGGGGGTAGTATGTTGGGTAAATTTTGTAATCTTTAACCTTCTTCTTCTTCGGAACTAGGAGCCCTACAGACTTGAAAATTGGCATGGATGATCAGCTTATAAACCTTTATTAAAATACTTATAATCATGACTGTTGGGCCACTAGGTGCAGAGCATCTGGGGGAGGGGGGGGGGGGGGGGGGTAGTGCTTTGTTTAAGATTTTGAAATCTTCAACTGTCTTCTTCTGATGAACTAGAATCCCTACAGCCTTTATATTTGACATAAATGATCAGATTATAGACCCTATCTGAAATAGCTAAAATTATAAGCACCAGGGGGCGGGAAGGTAGCTTTTCACAGCAATTCTTAAATCTTTAACCTTCTTCTTCTGATAATCCATGTGTCTGCAGACTTGAAAAATGCTAAGGATGATCAGCATATGGACCATAATTAGAATAGCTAAAATCATATCTGTTGGGCCACCAGGTACAGAGCCAGCAGGGGGAAGGGGTAGTACTTTGTTAAAACTAGAAAGCAATGAATGGCTTGAGTCGCTCCACAGGCTTGAAATAGCAATCTTAAGGTTTGCCTAGATATTTTGGGTTCTACTGATGTTGAAATGAATTTCAACTGAAATGAATTCCACTATATAACATATAGAAAAATGACCTCTGCCCATAAAATACATATTTTTCATCCGATGACATTAATTTTTTGCTGCATGATAAAGGTTCACTAAAGGATCATTCCAGTGAAATTTGGTTGATATCCATCAATTACATTATGAGAAAATGGTTTTTAAAGCTTCCACTTAATATCATATAGAGAAATGACCTCTGCCCATAAAATACATATTTTTCGTCCAATCGCAATAATTTTTGGTATACTGATAAAGGGTCACCAAAGGATCATTCATAATAAATTTGATTGGTATCAATCAATTAGAATCTGAGAAAACTCACCTTTTACCATATTTGGAAATTAGCCACGCCCATTAAATCCATGTTTTTCATTGGATCAAAATTTCTTGAACAACTTTGAAAGAGGTTCACCAAAGGATCATTCCTGTGAAGATTGGTTGAAATTCATCCAGTAGTTTCTGAGGAGAAGATTTTTTAAAGAAAAAGTTTATGACCAGACGCACGCCCACACGGATGGACGGCGGCCGCACATCGGACACAACGCCATGACAATAGCTCCAGTGGCTTTCAGCCAGTGGAGCTAAAAAATTAAAACCATAACCTTCTTCTTCTTCTGAACCAGAATCCCTACTGTACAACCTTTATATTTGACACAGATGATCAGTTCACAGACCCTTTTTTATATAGCTATAACCATGAATGTTTGGCTACCATGTGAAGAGCACAGGAGGAGAGGGTAGTATTTTGGGTCAATTTTGAAATTTTAAACCTTCTTCTGATGATGAAGTAGGAACCTTACAGGCTCTAAATTTGGCATGAGTCATCAGCTCATATATTTTAATCAAAATAGATATAGTCATGATTGTTTTGTGACCAGGGGCAGAGACCCAAGGGGAGAGGGTAGTGCTTTGTGCTAAAGGATGGGTCTCCATAAGGGCATTTTCGTGGCTAGAATAGATTTCTTTTAAACTTTTGCCATACATACTATGATATAATCTGCGTGTACTGACAAAATATTGGCATCTCAAACTTATTGGTTCTAGCTGTGCGCTGTGTTAAAAATGGGTGGGGTAATTTACTACGAACTTGAGTTTTATTTTAAAACTTTTTTATCGCCCAAATTATTTATTTTTTAGTTTGATGCTGCCACACAATACTACAATGAACTATTCCTTAGTTGATATACGGAATTTATTTTAACATATCATATTTTTCATTGTGATTATCTCCCCTTTTTTGTCTTAAGGGAATTTCTTTGTTTTATTTCCTTCCAACTTTGCGGGTTTGCACAACACGTTTACAAATAGCCTTGAATATCAAATTTCTTTTATTGATTGCAAAGAAAATACAAAACCATTGCCCCAAGTTTTTTTCCGCGGAAATCAATTCATTAATTTGGGAGTTATGTGCCCCTGAATATGAGATATAAGCAAAATTTAGCTTTAAACTGGCATTTTCAAGCCAAAATAAGATAGAATTCAATGATATTTGGCAGATTTGTTGCAACACATGAACTCATTTGTGATTTGAACTGATATTTTTGAAAGGTCAACTTTCAAGGTCAGGCACCCAGGTCAAAGGTCAAAATAAGCTCAAGTTCGGCTTGTCAAGTGCATAACTAATTTATTTATAATCAGATTTTAAAGATATTTAGCACAGTTGTTACCCTTGATATGCTTAAACATAGTTTGAAATGAACTTTTTGATAAGTTTGAGTTCAAGGTCAAATTATCAAGGTCAAAAGTTAAAATAAGAGAAGTATATGCTAATAGGTATATATCTACCTTATGTAATTGTAGATCCTAAAATGATTATACAAACCGTCCTCCTTTCATCAGCAAAATGTAATACATGAACAGGGATATTTCTGGACCAAACTCAGGATGGGCCATTGAAATGGGCCAATGGTCCATGGCCTATTCAATTACATATAAAGTCTAAGATTTTGATGGGCCATATACAAAATTGATGGGCCATTAGGAAAAAATGGTGGGCCCACGAATCCATAATACCCATCCTAGAATAAAATAAGCATCAGATTTGAATAGATTATATATGGGGCCCATCCAAAACTGTAATCAGATTTAGCCTTAAACAAATAGTTTGTCTTCAAAATCAGGTCGGCCCATCCCAAAATAATCCCTGCATGAAAAAAGTATGTGATATGTCTAGGCTCAAGGTCATACATGAAGGTCAAAGGTCAAAATAAGCACAATTTCATTTTTACAAGTGCATTTTTCATTAATTTATTGACAGACTTTAACAAAATTTGGCACAGGTATTACCAATCACATGTACACAAATATTTTGAAATAAATTTAGTGATATGTTGATATTCAAGGTCACATATGACAGTCAAATTTGAAAATAAGCATAAAAGTGGCTTCACAAGTGCATTTATCATTCATTTATTGACAAACAATCACACCATTTGACACAGTGGATACCCACCTCAAGCAAAAAATATTTTGCAAAGAATTTATTAATAATTTGAAGTTGTGGTTGGTATCAGCTGTGTGAAATACTGTTGAAATATATCAATAAATGAATGAGTAATGCATTTTTCAAGCCAAATTTGTGCTCATCTTGACATTTGACCTTCATATGTGACCTTGAACTTCAACATATCACTAAATGTATTACAAAGAATTTTTGTGCACATGATAAGTAATAACTGTACCAAATAGTGTTAAAGTCTGTCAATAAATTAATGAAAAATGCACTTGTAAAGATGAATTTATGCTTATTTTG
The DNA here is from genome assembly GCA_948146395.1 of Fragum whitleyi. Classification (NCBI taxonomy): domain Eukaryota; kingdom Metazoa; phylum Mollusca; class Bivalvia; order Cardiida; family Cardiidae; genus Fragum; species Fragum whitleyi. Next base: position 52,679,006 of record OX411544.1, on the reverse strand, counting down.
ACCTTTGACCTTCATGTGTGACCTTGAGCCTAGACATATCACATACTTTTTTTCTTGTAGTACATATTTGCTGATGTAAGGAGACACTTGTGTCGAATCATTTTAGGATCTACAAAAACATAAGGTAGATATTTACCTATTAGCATGTAGTACTCTTATTTTGACATTGATAATTTGACCTTGAACTCAAACTTATCAAAAATTTCATTTCAAAATATGTTTAAGCATATCAAGGGTAACAACTGTGCTAAATATCTTTAAAATCTGTTTATAAATAAACTAGTTATGCACTTGACAAGCCGAATTTGAGCTTATTTTGACCTTTGACCTTGGTGCGTGACCTTGAAAGTTGACCTTTTACAAGTATTAATTTCAATCACAAATGAGTTCATGTGTTGGAACAAGTCTGCCAAATATCATTGAAATCCATCTTACTTTGGCTTGAAAATGCCAGTTTAAAGCCAAATTTTGCTAATTTCTCATATTCAGGGGCACATAACTCCAAAATTAATGAATTGATTTCCGCGGAAAAAAACTTGGGGCAATGGTTATGTATTTTCTTTGCAATCAATAAAAGAAATTTGATATTCAAGGCTATTTGTAAACGTGTTGTGCAAACCCGCAAAGTCGGTAGGAAATGAAATAAAGAAATTCCCTTAAGACAGAAAAGGGGAGATAATCACAGTGAAAAATATGATTTGTTAAAATAAATTCCGTATATCAACTAAGGAATAGTTCATTGTTGTATTGTGTGGCAGCCTCAAACTCAAAAGTAAATAATTTGGGCGATAAAAAAGTTTTAAAATGAAACTCAAGTTCGTAGTAAATTACCCCACCCACTTTAAACACAGCGCACAGCTAGAACCAATAAGTTTGAGATGCCAGTATTTTGTCAGGAGACGCAGGTAATATCAAAGTATGTATGGCAAGAGTTTAAAAGAAATCTATTCTAGCCACGAAAAGGCCCTTATGGAGACCCGTCCTTTAACAATTGTTAAAAATTCTACTGAACCAGAATTCCTACAGCTTTTTCATTTGATATAGAAAAATCAGCTCATAGAACTTAATTTAAACAGCTATAATGACTGTTTGGCCACTAGGTACGGAGCAACAGGGGGAGAGGGTAGTACTTCAGGTCAATTTTAACATTTGAACCTTTTTTTAAGCTCACCAGAGCACAAAGTGCTCATGTACTGTGATCACCCTTTATCCAGCTTCCGTCCTTTATGTATGTAAAGGAAACACTGTCTTTCACCGCTAAGCAACTGGAGTTTAAAATATTATGCCTGGATTTTACTTCCAACCAAATACAGCTTGTTGTTCTGTATAAAGCACCAAATGTGCCTTCTTCAACTTTTTTAGAAGTGTTAAAAGAAGAACTTGTTTCTAATGTAGACATAACAAAATCTTTACTTATCATGGGAGATTTCAATCTTGATTTCAAAGATAAGCATAAAAATGTTGTACTAAAGTTTTCCCAGATATTCTCTTATAAAATGATCATTCAAAAACCAACCACTGATAACAATTCCATTTTGGATCTTGTATTTTCAAACAGAAATAGTAAGACTGAGACTGTGGAATCTTACTGGTCTGACCATAACATTATTTTCCTTTACACAAATTTGTTACAGTTCAATAACTTTATCATCTGAATCAAAAGTAATGTAGGTTACCCTTAGGTGCTTTGACTCAGGTGAGCGGACCAGGGCCAAAGGCCCTCTTGTTACCCTTGGTGCTCAGATGAGCTAAAAGGGATGGGCCTGGGAGGAGCCCAATTATGACCCCAGGGTCTAAACATGAACAAACTTGGTAGAGGTCCACTAGATGATGCTACATTTTAAATATGAAAGCTATCTGCCTTCTGGTTTCAGAGAAGAAGATTTTTTGAAGATTTTCCTTTTTTTACCCTTTGGGCTCAAAAGAGCTAAAAGGGATGAGCCCCGGTGGAGCCCAAATACGACCAAACTTAGTAGAGGTCCACTAGATGATGCTACATACCAAATATAAAAGCTGTCTGCCTTCTGATTTCAGAGAAGAAGATTTTTGAAGATTTTCCTATTTTCACCCTTTTTTTAAGGGTAAAGGGAAAGTTAAGGATGGATTTCATATAATTGAACAACTTTGGTAGAGCTAGAGCCAGGAACATCCCTGCCAAGTTTCATCAAGATTGGCCCACCGGTTTAGGAGGAGAAGATGTTTAAAGAAATTGTGGAGGACCGAGGATGCACGACCGACGATGGACATTGTACGATCACAATAGCTCACCTTGAGCACTTCATGCTCTGGTGAGCTAAAAAACATGTCCAGCTTTTTTCACACTAAAAGTAAAAGTAAAAACAGAGGTTTGCGCATGCTTGCACATGTATAGTCATGGCTTATGGCTGATCTATTTTTAGCATGTGTCCAAGCGAGTCAGTGTAAATGAGGAAGTATTATCCTATAAGTATAATGATAAGTAATAAGAATGAAATAAGATTTACATCACTATGATAAATATAAACAATTTCCATCTTTTAAGAAAACGGATGCTTTTACAAGCAATTTTGGTTCTTGATCCGCATGAGTAAACACTTCCCATGACGGAAACTGAAAATGCTTATAAAAACATCCATACTGTCAAAAAGTGGCGGCTGCATTACCTTGTGTAATCATTTATCATAGGACTAGTAATATTTGTAAGTTGTTATGATTTCCTGAATCCAAGCGACTTTGATTTATGTTACCAAAGATATTTGTGCTGGATGCTCATAGTAACATTTATAATATGACCATCCACAGACTTTACAAATTTAAATAATTTAATTTTCGATGATTCCACCAATTTTTATGCATTCTGATCGGCTAAAAAATTGGTTTTATTTCACAATGAAAACAAATTTGAGTGTGCATCTATTTTGTAGGCTTCCACAAAAAGTAGTCATTTAAGAAATTGCTTTCATTTTTTCATACATTTTTGCTTCATGATATTAAATCATAAGAAATGAAGAGAATATTTGTTGATTTCATGGAGAAATGAAACTTAATTATTAAAACCTAATCACACTCATGTATGAACACGCTTTGCATGTTCATGCAGTGTGATTAGGTTTTTAGTTTCATATTTTTTCTATGAAATCAATAAATGCTCTCTTCATATCTTAATTGAAAATTGCAATCACCCAAACCCATAAATACAGGTCCATCCAAGTACAATTTGCTCTTAGCTTTTGCCTACTCAGGCTGTGGCCACAAGGCAGTTGGTAGTGAATTGGAACCCAAACCTTGAAGACCTTAGTTTGATATAAATAGTTGGGCAAATTATCTTTTCAGAAATTTGTCTCATCCAACAATTTTCTGGTAACTTGAATTAGCAGACAGAGGCTACAAATTTGGTAGTGGTAGTACTGATGCAAGAGAGATAACTAAAATACTGTTTAAAGCAGTGTTAAACCAATTCAAACAAATCAACATACATGAACTTTGTTAAAATACTCTCAATAAATGACAATGAGACATCCCAGTGCTTAAAATTCATATATGTAAACGCATTTACGACATTCAAACAATCGGTATCCATCAGCGATTCTAGGACCTTGGGAATAATGAGGGCACAGTCATGAAATTATGTCTTTTTGCATGTGGGTTTATAGGGCGTCACAAGCATCGCGATGATGTACAGTAACACAAAAATAAAATTAACGAAATCTTGAAAACTTGGCATATTATAATTTGATAACAAACTGTATTTTACGGTGTTTTGTTATTAAATTTTTATGTGCCTTGTGCAAGATCCGGCGACAAGGAACAATGTGTATAAATTTTGGAGTTGTGTACACAAAATGTGGTTGGATGGACAGACTGACATTAAGGGGATAACAATTTCTTTAATGCCTTTTGGTGAATTATCAAGAAATACAGTAGATTTTTACTCCATAACTCACGGCCTAACCAGTGATATTATTAAAAGCTTATACCCTGCTTTCATTCAGTTCACCATATCCGACATTATCTAATTAAAACCAAATAGGTAATGTAGCAATTATCTACAAAATGAAACTCTTTAAATAAAATGATTCTTGTTTTGTCTCATTTATGCATTAAAGAAGTAGAATAATCATTTGTTTTTCGAGTATGATTATTTTATATTTTATTGAGTGAAGAACAAAAGCTTTTGTTATTCACTCAATGATATATAAATCAATCTCGCACTAAAACAAACAATAATCCTCTATGTATGTCCAACTTCCAAAAAAAAAAAAAAGAAATTACTTGTATGAAGCCATCATTCCTTTTCTTTGAATATTTAGTATAACATACAATTACTTTTTTTCAAACTAGACCAGATTTCATTGTCATCTGCAACCTCTTAACCCTTGTCATGCTGAATAAATTTTGGCTAAAATTTTACATCAAAATCAAAGGGCAAAAAGCACTGAAAGTACCATCTGTAGGTCAATTTTTATTTGAAAAACTAAATCTATTGGCATTTCTGGTTTGGAAGTGAGAAACAGGTGGTGTAGACTAACATCAGATGCACATATGAACAGGCTGATGTTTGTCTATAGCTCCTGCCAAAGCAGGAATATTCCGGGTTCAGCATGACAAGGGTTAAAATCTAGACTAGTTTAAATTTTTGGGAAGGGTTAAGGATACATGTATTGCGAACAAAGGATTGTATTGTGGTTTGTATAATCCATGAATTTTGACCTGGCAGGGTGAAACCTTCATAATGGGTTGTTGCATTTAAGCTTAATGTTAATTAATCTTTTTTTGTTCATTTATGGATAGTCGATATTATAAACTTGAAAGGTTAAATCATCGGTGGGTAACCAAACCCTCATAACTACAGTTTGAAGGTTTTAGTAACCCAACAATGAAATGCATGTTAATCCTACTTTTTTAGGATACAGATATTGACACACCTTAACAATAAGTACCGACTAGTTTTTTAAGAACTCAGTGAAAAAAAGACTTAAAAAATTATTTCGCAGTGAAGCATTGCCTTGCACGGTGAGAAATAACAGAGAATGAATTACATATAACTTTATTTGGTTTTCTTTTATTTTAACAAGGAATTTCAACATTACAACTATATTCAACCAACATATTTAACTATAACCAGAAGATAAAATTTTAGAATGGTAAAATTTCAACAAGAGGGCCCTTAACTGATCACCTGAATTTTATTGGTTCAGCAGATGTAACCTAAGTAACCTTCTGGCAAAGTTTCATTGACATTTATATGCTCCCCGAAGGGAGAGCATAAAGCCGCCGCTTCGTCTGTCCATCCCTCCGTAATTCCCTCCATCCCTCTGTCCCCACCATTTTCTCCATAACCCTTAGGCCAAATCAAATGAAACTTACCATGTGAACTTCCTATGATATAGTGTTGATGCATCTGTGATGGTTTTTTGATTTGAGGCCTCTTCACGGGAAAAGGGGACTTAGGGTAAAAAACAGTTTTTCCCAATTTTCTCCTAGTCTAACAATCAGAATTTAGTGAAATTTCATTTATGAGTAGCAAATCAGATGCCCTTTACTAAAAACTATTTGAAATTAATGTAAAAAAAAAATATATCATGGAAAAAGGGGGCAAATTGTTGTTACCTTTACGTTAGCATGTAAAATACAGTTATTCTTATGCTTATGCTCAAAATTTGATGAAATTTCACATTTGAGTAGCAATTCAGATGCCCTTTACCATAAACTATTTGAAATTTGTGTCTAAAATATGTCATGCAAAAAGGGGGTTTAATGTTTGTTACCTTTATGTTAGCTGTATAAGATAACGCCTTAATTGAATCCATATAATCTGACCACAGAGCATATCTCCTAAAGTATAATAGCTATCAACTTGAAACTTTATGGGTAGATAGATCTTATGGAGGACAAGTGCAGTGCACAAGAACTACAACTCTTGCTTGCATAATTTTGAAGTTAGTGCCCTTATACTTATGATACTTATGTCTGGAGCATATCTCCTAAAGTATAATAGCTATCAAATTGAAACTTTATGGGTGGATAGAACTCATAGAGGAGAAGTGCTATGCAAAAGAACTACAACTCTTGCTTGCATTATTTTGGAGTTATTGCTCTTTGTTATTTTTTATACTGAGATTTTATAGGAGGTAAATCTCTGACAGTACAAAAGAATCTTTAATCTATTAGGCTTTAGTTTACTATCAAGCTTTCGTGGCGGGGATGTCCATGTCCAACATGGCTCTTGTTTTTGTGACAATGCCTTATTCCGGGAGCATAATCCGTCTCCGACGGCTCTTGTTATATATATTTATGGGGCAACAGAGTATTGTGTTTCTAATTCAACTAAAGGTTACCCAGGAGAAGATTTTTAAGGATTTCAAAGTCATGAAATGCCCTGTTCTGCACGCACATATTTGGGGGTCAATCAAAATTTCAGGAACAAATTTTAAGAAGAACATTTCTGCCTTGATTGGTTGATTCTGTCCTTAGGTACTGAGGAGATGCTTAAAGATTTCTGGGAAAAAATAAGCCCCACTCTGCCACACTCTTATCTTGGGGTCAATAAAACAATCAGAATTAAGATGTGAGAAGGGTCACCCAAGGAACATTTCTGTCAAGTTTAGTTGAAATACACCCAATAGTTACTGAAGAGAAGATGTTAAAAAGATTTCAGGTTCAAAAACTTCCCTGCCCTGGCACGCCCTTATTTTGAGGTCAATCAAAATCCTGCGAAACAGTTATGATAAGGGGCACCCAAGGAACATAGTACCAAGTTTTATTGAAATCCACCCATTGCTTACTGAGGAGAAGATGTATAAATAATTGGCAATGACTTCTGACAAACCACTGACAAAACGATGGCTAAGTGTAAATATTTCTAAGGTCCCTAAGGTGAGATCAATTGCAGTATTTGAAACTTCTATGCATAAGCAAAGGTTTCAAAATTTCAAATTATAGTTTATAAAATCTTTTTTGACCATTCTTAAATTTTGAGCCCTTGTGAAAGGTAAAATACATTCTCCATCTGGAAACTTTGAAATTCACATCAGAATACATTTCTTCTCACTAGAATTTGATTTTGAACTCTGACTTAGCTCTGTACTAACATAACTACAAGTCTCTGAAAGATCATTGCAATCAGCTATGGAACTTATTTCGGATATCACTTCTTCCGCACTGTTTGCCGACAAACACGAGAACGGGTTAGAATTCTTTGGTCCGTTTCCAAACTTTTTCATACACTCAGAGACGTATTCCTCGTATTTACAGTCTAATTCCTGAGCTTTGGCTATCTGTTCCAGTCTAGCAGGTACTTCCAGAGATCGTGCGCAGTCTAGAGAACACACCCAATGTTGGAAGGGAACACAAGTGTTACCTAGGTATGGGTTCTTGAATGTGATTACTTTGAAACCTGAAATAAAGAAAGACAAATAGATTATATTAAGCCCTTTCATGCTGTTCATAGAAAATTCAGCTGTACACAGAGTTTCAGCAGGCAGTAAAGACCAAGTTCAGCCTGTACATAAGTGCAGTCTGATCTTGGTCTGCACTGCCTGATTTCTACTTGTATTTTTTGGAAGATACTTGAGTGAGACTATTTGAATGCACAAGAAATTGCAATTTGTTTGTTCAGCTGGATAAAAAGTAAAATGGCCTCAAAATATGGGCATGGCAAGACAGGGCTTATTTGACCCTTAAATTATTTAACATCTTTTCTTCACAAAGCAGTGGGCCAAATTCAACCAAATTTGGCCTGAATGTTTCCTAGGTGATCCTTTTTAAAATTTCTTCGTGAAATAATGGTGGTCTTATTTTGACTTTTGAAAACTTGTAAATGTGGCTCCTCTACAAAACCATGAGCCATTTCGTTTTTGATTGCAAATTTCTTCTGATTCATCTTAATATTAATCAGGTGAGCAAATTAGGGCCATTCTGGCTCTCTTGTTTGATATACCTTCACCAACTTTATCTCAAAAATCTAAAAAAAAAATTTTCATTAAGTGAAAGGTTATATTAAGATAAAGGTTGAATTGTTGACGATTTCTGACTGACGAGGCACAATGGACAAAAGGTGATCACAAAAGCTAATATTGAGCGCACAGTACTCAGCTGAGCCAAAAATGTACTAATTTAGAATTATAACAACTTCAACTTGATAAAAGTGTATGATTAGAAGTAGTCTTCACACTAGTATCTGCAAGCTCACATTATACCTATACCGTTTAAACTTGATGTGAAAAAAGTTCCAATATTTGGGACATCTCAAACAGTCTGGCGCATGTCTTCTCCCAAAATGACTACAGTTAACAACATTGTGAAATTGACAAGGTAAATGATTTTGGAATGTAATTTAATGAGTGCAATGAGCGATATTTGATTGAAATTAAAGGGTGGTAATCCAATTTTGTTAATTTTGTTCAGTATGAACAAATTAGCAATATTTAACACCTCCCTTTATTAAAATATGCATACAAGTTCTATAAATGGCTTCCTATTTCTTCAAGAACTATCAGACACTTACAATTTAACTTATGTCAATGGAATTGCAACTTTTTTTCTGACTAAATTACTGATTTTATCTTTTTCAGTGAGTTAAGAGCATTTTTAATGAGTTTTAGTGAGTGTTAAGACTGAATGAATGGTAATTGCTTTGGAATGGTATTGATCAAGATAAATGTCAATTTCACTATGATGTTAACTGTAAGGTGAAGGCAAACTTAGATCAGATTACATGTCTGTGCAGGCTGATCTTGGTCTATATTGACATCATGGCTATAACAGAACTTGTTAAGTTGACATGAAATGCAAGGAAAATTAACACAAGCAGGGTTTCATATTCTGCTTATTTTACCAAAACATAATCTACCAAGAAAACTTGATGATCAACTGAAGAAATTTGCAATGATGCTCAATTACGTACCTGGTTTACTAATGAGTGAAGAAGTAGGACAATTCTGACAAACATTGAAGTGTTCATAAATATTACAAATATAGTCTTTTAACATGGACGGAATTTCAACATCAGCAAAGAAGTTCTTTTTTGATGCCACCAACGCTTTAGCTGCCCAGAATGATAACGAGGCTGGTTTCCCTGGACTATAATCATTTATACCGTACACAGGTATAATTCGATGATGGACATCTGTGTGATACCACATAAATGTAGATTTGAAATAGTTATGATTGCCATGTCTATGAACCGTTTCGAGGTTTGACATTTCTAGAAGAAATCCTGGAAGTGCGTCCAAAAGGTTGTTGTCCAATAACAATGTTTTAAGATTGACACAAAACACCATGGTGTATGGAATGGACTGTACATGTAGGCGATTGTTTGTCAATGCTAGATATTCCAGTTTTTGTAAACGTCCAATGTCTGGAGGTATCTCATACAGGAAATTATATTTCATCGAGAGGTAGCGGAGATTTTCACATCTGAATATCTGAAATGAACAAGGTCGGGGTTATAAAACTTTTCCCAGACTCAATTCAAAATTTTCTAAAATTTCAATTTCAGATTAAAGCCGTAATTCTGTTTCATTACTCATTTTAATGTATTAACATGAAAGATGATATTAATAAGTTGTTATAAATAACAACTTATTAATATTATCTTTTATTTGCATACATTGATTTTAATTTGAAATTTTGTGAAAATTGAGCCTGAGCCTGAGAAAACTTTTATAACAACTTATAAATATTATCTTTTTTATTTTCAAACATTGATTTTAATTCAAAATTTTGTGAAAATTGAGCCTGAGCCTGAGAAAAGTTTTATAACCTTGGGCCCTGATACCACAAGTTTGACCAGGATTTGTTATAGCTTTTCAAAATTCAGGAATCATTGACCACTTCAAGGTGAATTTTTACAAGTCAAAACAGCCCTGTGTTCATGATGACACTTTGCAAATAATATCTTGATTTGCATGCGTGTGCGCTTGCAAATCGGGATATAATTTGCAAAAAGTTTGCACTGTTTAATCATCCTGAATGCAGAGCAGCTGTTAAAGGGGTCAAACAATGAAATAAGTAGATAACAGATAAACATGTCTCGGTAATGCTGAATGGAACATTTAATTGTCTCCTTCATTTCTTTATAACAGCTTTGTATTTCATTTGAATCTCTTATAAAGAAATGAAGAATGCAACTAAAAGTAATACATTTATTATTTGCCGCAGTACAGAGTATAAAACACTGAAAATTTAAACAGTCCATGACACTCTTCATTTTGTGAATTAATTCAATTTCATGCTGGAAAAAAAGAAAATCATCTTTTACTTATCCAGAGACGAGTGTTTGTAAAATACAAATGCCCCCTAAACAGTAAAATTTTCCGAAGTTTTGACCTTGACAAATGCCCTTGATCTTATCACATGGCCTTGACCTTGGTATCTGCAGATATGTAACAATTAAATCTATCATCATGCCAGATATGAGCATCCTATCTTCCTATAATATAGTTCCAATGATTTTTGGGACCACACATAACTGAATCAGTTACAAGTGTAACACTTTTAAATGACCCCTCTGATAGTGAGAAGAGAGGCAGTAGGTCCTTTTGTTATTTTTTGTGTTGTGTAGGTTTTTCCTCACTTCTACCATGTACAGCTGGGTGACTGAGGCAGTGACTGTAAGTGTCTTGCCAAAAGCTTGTCTCTAACTCACAACCACCAGGTTATACGTCCAGCATGCTCAGTGGGCTTGTTTAGTTTTTGGTAAAGTTTTGCAGACAGACAGACAAACAACAACAAAATTCCTACCCTCCCCAGCCCCCACCCCCCTATTAATGTAGGGACATGAAAATCTGTAACCTATAACTCCATACCCTTGCATTACCTCTTTTGGAAGTGAATTGTCATCGCCGTAGTGAAAAATACTGTCAAGGTGGAATTCGGTAAAGTGGTTCATGCTCATGTACTTTGTCAACAAGCTCTCTGAAATAGCAAAAAATAGTCCTCAATATATTAATGAAATAATTTTATTTTCACTATGATGAATAAAATCTGAGTTATATGCAAAAGATAAAATTCAAGGGCGGAGCCCGAGGATTTTGCTTTGCATATAACTCCTCCACCACAAGACTTTATTCATCGAAACATTATAACGGGAAAAAAAAATATCTTTTATAAAACGATAACAAGTCTGAAATTAGTTTTTTTTAAACCTATTTCTAGGTGTAAAATTGTATTAAAACACATACTGCTGGGTAGACTAGGGCTCCATCTGTAAAATGTCCAGCCCTAATTCACTACTCACATCTAGTGAAAAATTTGAGGGCAGAGCCTGAGGATTTTGCTTTGCATATAACAGACTGGATATAATTTTTTTTGCTATAATGTATCGATGAATAAAGTCTTATGGTGGAGGAGCTAATAACCCCTCCACCAAAAGACTTTATTCATCGACACATTATAGCAAAAAAAGGACATTAATTATAATACAATCACAGGTTTGAAATTTAATTTTTAACCCTTTTCTTGGTGTAAAATTGTATTGAAACACATACAGCTGGGTAGACTGGGACTCCATCTGTAAAATGTCCAGCCCTAATTCACTACTCACATCCAGTGCAAGAGGGGTAGGGATAGGGGTCGGGGCCGGGGTTTTTAAAATACCTATCTACCTTATATGCATAGTTTCAGAAAGGTTTAAATACAATACCTGACACTTGCATCAGGGAAAATCATCTTTGGCTCAGTAAGAAGCCAATTGGTCTTGTAAATCAATGATTTCAAAATTACTTGTCAATGTGGTTTAAACCCTGGCCAAGGTCAGTTTAATTTCAGCTACTCTCATTTGCAAACTGTCTTTTCAAAGAGTATCCAATGCAAAACTTCAGTAGTGCACCTAATCTTTTACAAAACAAGAGGACCATGATGGTCCTAGATCGCTCACCTGAGTCTGTTTGACCCCTTTGACATCACTTATCAATTAAATACGCAGATGCCAACAAGAGATAACTTCTAAATAAGATCAATAACATGGAATGTTTTCAGAAAAGAGTAAAAAGGATATGTTTTGGCACAGACCTTACATGAACATATGGGCATGCAATGGACAAACTTCCAAATATGACCCCCACAGGTATGACATAAAACTGTGCCAGAAGTCCACTATATGATTTTACAAACATAATATGAAAGATATCTGCCTGTTTCAGATAAGAAGATTTTTGAAGTTTTTTGCTCATTGAATCTATGTAAAAAAAGGTTGCACCTTGTAAAGCCCAAATATGATCCCAGGGTCTTGATATGATCAAATTTAGTACAGGTGTACTAGATGATGCTACATACCAAATATGAAAGTTGTATGCCTTCTTGTTTCAGAGAAGAAGATTTTAGAGGATTTTCACTCTTTGATTCTATGTAAAAAGGGTTGTGCTCGGGTGAAGCACAAGTATGACCCCAGGGTCTTGAAATGAACGAACTTGGTAGAGGTCCACTAGATGATGCTATATACCAAATATGAAAGCTGTCTGCCTTCTGGTTTCAGAGAAGAAGTTTTTTCAAGATTTTCCTATTTTCACCCCTCGTGCTCAGGTGAGCTAAAAAGGGATGTGCCCGAAAAAAGTCCAAATATGACCCCAGGGTATTGATATGAACAAACTTAGTAGAGGTCCACTAGATGATGCTACATAACTAAATATGAAAGCTGTCTGCTCTCTGGTTTCAAAGAAGAAGGTTTTTGAAGATTTTCACTCTTTGATTCTATGTGAAAAGGGATAGCACCCCAATGGAGCCCAAATATGACCCCAGGGTCTTGATATGAACAAACTTGGTACAGGCCCACTAGATGATGCTACATACCAAATATGAAAGTTTTCTGCCCTCTTGTTTCAGAGAAGAAGATTTTGAGGATTTTCACTTTTTTGATTCTATGTAAAAAGGGTTGTGCCAGGGTGAAGCACAAGTATGTCCCCAGGGTCTTGATATGTAAAAAACTAGGTAGAGGCCCACTACATGATGCTACATACCAAATATGAAAGCTGTCTGCATTCTGGTTTCAGAGAAGAAGATTTTTTGAAGATTTTCCTATTTTCACCCTTCATGCTCAGGTGAGCTAAAAATGGATGCACCAGTGTACAGCCCATATGTGACCCCAGGGTCTTGATATGAGCAAACTTAGTAGATGCCCACTAGATGATGCTACATACCAAATATGAAAGCTGTCTGCCTTTTAGTTTCAGAGAAGATTTTCCTACTTTCACCCTTTAGTTAAGGGTCCAGGGAGAGTAAATGGTGAATTTCATTTATTTGGGCAGGAACATCCCTGCCAAGTTTCGTCAAGATTGATCAACCGGTTTAGGAGGAGAAGATGCTTTAAGAAATTGTGGACAACACATGACCGACGACGAACATTGGGCGATCACAATAGCTCACCTTAAGCACTTCGTGCTCAGGTGAGCTAACAAAACCTCTTAATTTTTCTTAACCCCTTTCAGCCTCAAACATTAGTTTCGGCCCCTTAAAATTTGAAAATATTTCATTTTGACCCTACAATTTTCTGTCAATGGAAATTTCTAAGGGTCAAAACTAGATTTTCTCTCTTAAAATTTTCATGATGCATCTTATATAATACCTACAAATTAATAGCTTATCTTGTATCTTATCTTTACAAGAAAAGGCCAATTAACACGAAACCTACAAAACTCTACTCATAATTTGTTCTTTTGACCCCTTCCCACCCTTCTACTCCCATATTAGGGGGTCAATCAAAAATTCTTTGAAAAATTATGTTAAGGGTTACATAAGGAGCATCCATGCCAAGTTTCATCGAAATCAGCTCGATGCTTTGGGAGGAGAAGAATTTTAATGATTTTGCAGTGAAAATAAGCCCCACCCAGCCACGCCCATATTTGGGGGTCAATCAAAAATTCTTTGACAATTTAAGTAAAGGGCCACCCAAGGAAAATCCATGCTTAAGTTTTATTGAAATCTGTCCAATAGTTTGGGAGGAGAAGATTTTTAAAGGTTTTATAGTAAAAATAAGCCCCGCCCATATTTGGGGGCAAATCATTTTTTTTTTTTTTTAAATTTAAGTAAAGGGTCACCATAGGAACATCCATGCAAAGTTTCATTGAAATCTGCCCAATGATATTTAGGGAAAAAAATTCCTTAACAGTGCATGGATTGTATCAGTAAATATCCAAGTGGTCAAAATTGCCCAGACAAAAAAGTTTTGAGGGTCAAAATAGGATATTTTCAGATTATTTAACAATTGTCATGCTGATACCAGAATGTTCCTGTTTAAGCAGAAGGTATGTACAAAGATTTGCTGAATAAAAAAAATATTTAGAAATCTAAATAACTGTCCACAAAGACATGCTCAATTATTTTACCTGTTCTTCCTATCTCTTTCTTCTTCTCTCTTTCAATGTCAAGCCTAACTAGCTGTAACAGATATCTTGGTCGTTGATGGAGTGTGACAGAGAGAAACCAAAGTTCTTGAGGTATGTCCTGTTAATGAAATAATGCAATTCAAGTTATAATAAAGACAAAAAGTATATATACACCATTTTTCACTAAATCATGAAGAAAATTATCAAATTTTCCAAATCTTCGAGTTAAAAATGGTGCTTCTTAGTTCAGTTTTAATCTTAATTGTCAACAATCTTTCAGTTATATCATGGATTCCTGGAATTTCTTGCACCTGTATTAACATTACATCTGTTTTTAGCCTCAAGCGGCTATCCCACATAGGTTTAGGATTATCAGTCCATTTGTGGAAGACAAATAGTATCGGCTTGTTAAAAACTTGACCTGTTGAAAACTTGGCCCTTCAATTTGGCCTGAATATAGATTATATAGTAAATACTGTATTTCCTCAAATAATAGCACCCTCCCTAATAGTAGCATCCCTACATTTTTTGCTAAGAAAACCCACTTTAAATGCCTAAATTCTAAGAACTAGTTGAGACTTCTTCTCTAATTTGATGTGAATTTCTTCTAAACAATCATTTATATGATTGATTAGAGAAAATTTACCACAAATTAAAGGGAAAAGAACCTTAAAGGTATAAGTTTAATGATTTTTTTTAAAATTAGAAAATGCATACTTAATAAAAGCTCCCTGACTATATTATGTATAGCTCCAAGGAGCCTTTATTAACCCTTTCCTGTTTAATCCCTGCTTTTTATGTGCCTGTGATTTTATAATTGAGGAAACATTGTGAAAAAAGAAGAAATTGCTTCTGACAAGCAATTTCTTCTTTTTCCACACTATTTTCTACCCTACTGAATGGTTATTTTTCAAATTAAATCCACTTTAAATTTTCGTCTGCAAAACCTTTGATTTTGGACAGGTCCAAAATTTTGTAAAACAGGAAAGGGTAAAGAGAAATACATATGGTGACAGGTGTGAGTTAGAATATAATGTTATGAAATCTACATAGGGTGCACGCTTAAATGAAATGTTATGAACTCTAACTACCAAAATCAATGTCAGTGAAGAAAAATAACGCTTTTTCAGGGTTTTCCCTCTTTGTTCAAAACAGGGGGTCATTATGAGACATCATGACCCCCGTTAACTAGATAAAAAATGTTTCTTTGACAATTTGGGGGTCATTTCATAAAAAGGGGGTCCAAATTCAAAGAAACAGGGGGTCATGGAAACCCCTGCTTCCTTTGTGAGCGTGCCCAAGTTCCTGCACTGGCTTGATTTTTGGGGGACATTGATGAAAAATGTGCAGGATTCCCGCGATTCCGCAGTCTAGGCACAACACTGTACAAACAGAAAATAACATTATGCATTTTTATATACTTAAGCTTATAATCTTTATTCAGGCCAAATTGAAGGGGGAGTTATTTGCAAGCTGAGTCGACTGTGAACCATATACAACTCACCCCAAAACTGTCAACTCCCTTTTCTTCTCGTTCTTTTAGCTTCCCCCTCCATTGTTTCCATTCCTGCGGTCGAGATTGAAACCATTTGAACAGCAAAAGTTCGTAGCCGTTGAAGACATTACACATTCTTCTGTAAAAATATAGATTTTTGTATGTGGAACTTAACAAAGAGTATTATCTGGATTCCATTTGACTGCCATTTCATTCGCTATTTGCATATTTTTCCTGAAATTGGGATATTTTTCTCCTTCAGGTTAAATCGCAGTATTTTGGTTGTTCGGTGTCTGTAAAAATCGGACAAGTACAGATAATAACTTTTTCCGGGGGGAAGACTTTTTTAAAACTGTCTTAAAAGAACAATACTTTGTAAAGTAGCTCTACCGACTGAGCTAATCGGACTGACAATGCGGTTAAACATTGCATTACATTTGCAAAGGCGCAACCGTTCCAATACTGACGCAATTTACGCAAGTGCGAAAATGAAAAAAATCCTCTTTCGAAAAATATCGTTGATGAATGATAATATCATCTCAACTACAGCTTATTAAAGCTGTTGTTACGATGTTTTGATTATTCACCAACGCTCAAAGCATAAAAAAGGCCGGGAGCAGACGAATGCATGATTTGTCCCAGTTTTCATTTTACCCGGTTTACTCCTATGATATCCCTCCGTGGTCGCCCTCTGAGTGCGTATAAATTTCAAAATCCTAGTTACGCCTATGATGTGTGTATATATAGGAGAAGTAGCGATCATCGCATTTGTTCCCTATCACTGGAATTACCTGTTACCTGTTACCTGTTCGTCGAGACCTCTGTTAGGCTGCTGCCTCTATGGCCCCTTTCTTTAATTTCGTTGCTGTAGATACCCACTTCCGGCCCATAACAATCGGGTATAAACTTTACTGGAATATTCCTCCAGTGGTTATTTAATGCGGTTTTAAAACTATTTACACTTTGGCAATTAACAACATCCCTTGGCAGTCTGTTCCATGTGTTAACTATACGTTGGGTAAAATTAGACTTTCTTGTGTTTGTTTTACTCAGCTTTTTATGTATTTTGAAGTTGTGACCTCTAGTTGTGTTTTGTGATCGGATAAAAGGGAAAAGCTTATTTTTATTTACTTTATCTATGTTGTTCATGATTTTATAAACTTGTATTATGTCTGATCTCTGTCTTCTGTATTGTAGAGTAGGGAGTCCTAGATGAAGTAATCTCTCGTTGTAGTTTTTGTTCTTGATGCAGTGTATGATCTTTGTTGCTCTTCTTTGAACGTTCTCCAATTTTATTTCTTCTTTTTTATAGGCTGTTGACCATACACTTGAACCATAGTCGAGTTGTGGACGGATAAGACTTTTATAAAGGGTTAGGAACATAGGTTTGTCCATGTAGGTAAAGGTTCTTTTAATCATTCCCAGCAGTTTGTTTGCAGATTTGGCTTTTAAGTTGATATGGTCTTTAAATGAAAGTTTGTTGTCTATATGGATTCCAAGGTCTTTTTCAGTAGTGTCCTTGGTTATAGTTTTTCCAGCTAGGTGGTAATTTGTATTGGTTTCTTTTCCAATTTGCAGATGTTTACATTTTTCTTCATTGAATTTCAGTAGCCATATTTTTGACCATTGGTGTACTTTCTCTAAATCTTCTTGAAGGACTTGCTGATCTTTTTTGTTTTTAATTGTTGCATAAATTTTGGTGTCATCCGCGAATAACTTTGTAGGGTTTCTGGTGATATCTGGTAGGTCATTTATGAAAATGCTAAAAAGGATGGGGCCAAGGACACTACCTTGAGGGATTCCGCTGGTAACTGGTGTCAATTTTGAATGTGTTCCATTAAGTGTCACCCTTTGTTTCCTATCTGTCAAAAAGTCTTTAATCCACCCCAAGAGATTTCCCTGAATTCCATATCCGTATAGCTTTCTGGAGAGTCGTTCATGTGGTACTGTGTCGAAGGCTTTTTGAAAGTCCAGGTAGATGACGTCGACACTGTTGTTATTGTCAATCTGTTCGGTCCAATCATCCAGTACTTCTATTAACTGTGTAACACATGATTTCCCCTGTCTAAACCCGTGCTGTTCAGATGAATAGAGGTTGTTTGATTCCATGTGTGTGGTTATTTCGTCTCGGATAAGTCGTTCCATAACTTTGCATAGGATAGAGGTAAGGCTGATTGGCCGGTAGTTTGATGCCTCCTGTTTTGGTCCTTTCTTATGTATCGGTGTTACATTTGCTATTTTCCAGATGCATGGTATTTCATTTCTTTTCACTGACTTGTCAAATATTATTTTTAAAGGTTTAGCAAGGGCTTTTGAACATTCTTTTAAAAGCTTTGGGTGAATCTCATCTGGTCCTGGGGACTTTGTCTCATTTAGGTTTTCTAGATGCTTGATGATTTTTTCTTCGCTAAAGGATACTGTGCTTAGGATTTTGTTTGTTCTCATCTCAAATAAGGGAATATCGGACTTGTCTTCAATGTTGAATACACTTTGAAAGAAATTGTTTAGGATCTCCGCTTTGTCTTTGTTGTCTGTTTTGACTTCTCCCATTTCGTTTATCAAGCATGGTAGAACTTCAGTTGTTTTAACTTTTGAGCAAACATATTTCCAGAATTTTTTTGGATTTGATTTCATTCCCTCGACTAGTTCTTTTTCGTATTGCTTTTTGGCTTCACGAACTTTTTTAGAGGCATACGCTTTTGCTTGGTTGTAGTTGTCAAGGTTTATGTCACTTTTACAGTATTTGTATTTCTTCCATTTTGTTCTTTTTGTTTTTACTGCTTCAAGGATGTCGGATTTCATCCATGGTGTGTTGAAGGACTTGGATCTGAAGTTGTACACCGGTATGTTTTCCCTAGTGATTTTTTGAAGTAGCTCGACAAACTTCTGCCAGGTCTCTTCGACACTCCCATGGTTGATTTCTCTGTCCCAGTTGACGTTTATAAGTTTATCCCGAATTGATTCATAATCCCCTTTTGAGTAATTTAACTTGGGTTCTGTATTTCTTTTCTGCTCTACTTTTTTGGAAGTAATATCGAATTCTATGATTTCATGGTCGCTTTTGCCTAAAGGTGCGTTGTGGGTTATATTTTCCACTAGCTCTGATTTATTTGATAATATCAAGTCTAAAATGTTAGCTGTGCTGCCCTCTTTATGTCTAGTTGGTTTTGAAATGTGTTGTGTGAGGAATGAGTCTTCTATAATTTCAAGGAATTTGGCAGCAATTTGATTTGAGCTTGTAGTTATTTCAAGCTCCCAGTCTATTTCTTTTATGTTGAAATCTCCCATATGTATCATTTCATCAAATTTAGTATTTTGGATTTTGTTGGAGGTTATAAGGTATTTTAGTTCATCAATGACTTTCAGGTCTGTAGCATTCGGGCTCCTATAAATACAAGAGAGGAGTAGGTTTGAGTTGTGGTTGGTACTTATACCTATTTGAACATACTCGATATATTCGGTTACAATATTCTTCACCTCATAGAATGGCAAGTGGTTTTTAGTATAAATAAGACACCCTCTTCCAGTGAGTGTTTTGCTAGTAGGTTTGTGGCAATTATAACCCTCAATGTTCCAATGTGAAGAATCGTAGTCAAGAGATGGACAGTTTTTGGGAAATATCTCTGTTATTGCTATGACGTCATAGTCGTTACTTTTGATTAATATGTTGAGTTCTGTCATTTTGTTTGACAGCGAATCTGCGTTTGTGTACATGACTTTAAAATTTGTATTTACAACCTCTATACAATTAAAAATAAAACTTTCATCCTAGCTTTGTGTTGGTGATTTATATTGGTTATCTTGGCTTTCTGTATTGTATCCACCAATGATTGTTTCATCAAAGGGTAAAGTTTGATTGTTTAGGGTACCAGTGATTTCTCTTGCAGGGAATTTATGTTGTGATAGTTGCTCTTGTGTGAGCCTCGGAACTCTGTCAAAAAGAAAATTCATTTTACTTTGGTCTTTATTTATTGTTGTAGATGTTTCTATTACTGAATTGTCTATGATTGTCGACTCGTCGTAGTCCTCTTGGCTGTTTTGGTTAGTTCTTTCGGGTGATTTCTCTTTCTTTTGCTTTTGTCTTCTCAGTTTGTTAGTGTTTCTTTGATCGGGCGTCAGATCTTTTACTACTATACAGTTTTTGAGGTCATCATTTCCTCTGATTTGTTTTATTTTGGATGCGTTGTCAAGGATATTTTTTCTTTGTAGTTTGCTAGTCAAAATTATTTTTAGTGGTCTGTTAGATCCTTCTTTGATATTTCCTAGTCTGTACATGGTAGTCGTATCTGGGCTTTCCACTCCAATTAGATTACACAATTCTGCAAATTTCCTTTCATCATGCTTTTTTCTTAGTATAGCGGTTTGTCTGTTACTTTCTGGTAGGTTGAATATAACTAGATTTAGGGTTCGTCTTCGCTGGTCTTCTATCTCTCTTAATTCTTTTCTTACTTGGAATTTCTTTAACCTTTATCTCACTGAATTTAAAATCTGTTCATACGATTTCATATTCAGTTTTGGATTTTGCAACCTGCCCGGCTATGTGGCCACGGTCACATTTTTACTACTTGATTAATTTCAAGTGATGAAGGAATATTTATGATATCATGGAGATATGGTTTTGAACACCTCAACTCATTGTATGAATACGCAAAGCTGAACCCCACCAGGGACTCTTGATAAACGTATAAGAATCTGTGATCCTACATCAGAGTAATTTGGGTTTTTAGTTTCGTACCCCCACGGAAACAACAAATATTCTCTTCATATCTTAAATTTCAACACCATGTTCAAAGCACAAAATATGAAAATATAAAGATGAATCCATAGTAAGATCATTTTTCATGGGACAACTTTTCTGTAGAAGCAAAATCACTATCACGGTACTAAAATTTTTTTTCCGAATAGACAATTAATCAATTTTCGAGTTCAGTCAATCAGAATGCTCTAATTTTGATAGAAAGCACAACTATGATTAAATCATTCATAATTTAGAAGACAGAACACAGCGTAAGTTAAGATTAGACTCTAATCTGTATAAGCTGATCTTAACCTATGTTTTTCTGCACTGGCGGATCCAGATGGGGTTGGGGGTGTTCAAACGAATTCCCTCTCAGTGAAGCCTAATTATTTCATCACGTAGAATTTGTAATAAATCCTTCTTCGACTAATCGCTACAAATTCCGACCTTTTGTAAAAATAGCTTTGACAGACGGTATAGACTAAGATCAGCCTGCACAGTTATGCAGTCTGACCTTTGCACATACTGCCTTTCTTATATTTGATTTTTGTGGAAAATTCTTGATGCAACTTTGTTAATATGTCGAAATTAGGGAAATTATTTTGACAATTTGTATATTCAGCAGAGTAAGGGTTAAAATTGTGTAACACAAGCAAATCCTCTTTCGAAAATGTTGATGAATGATCATAACATCTAAACTACAGCTTATTCAAGCTATAATTACGATGTTTCGATTATCCACCAACTCTGAAATTATAAAAAAAAAAAAAGGCGGAAGCCGGGACGGAGGACGTTAATCTTTTGTCCCAGTCCACATTGCGGCCTTTGATATCCTGTATATTCTATGTTGATCGTCTTCTAAGTGCGTATAAACTTCAAAATCCTAGTTACGAATATGATTAGGAAAGCGAATCCCCAAGTTTTTATGTTCAAACCCCCGCTTAACAGAATTCCTGGATCCGCCGCAGATTCATCTTCACCAGTCAAGGGGTATCGAATCGATAAGATCTACTCGAATACGTAACCCTTGGTTCGACAAGATGCCGCAGATTCTGCCAAAGCTTTTTGTACAGCCATTCGGAACATCACTCGGCCATTTCCGTAAACTGCAACAGACCTCGGATCATTCGGAACATCGCTCGGACTTTTCCGTAACTTGAAAAGTACGAGGTCTATTCCGTAGAATCGCCGAAGGTTCCCGATTGACCTCGGATGTATGTAAGGCGGATGGGTATGTAACGAAATCGTGCATTTTGTTAGGCGGAAACGGTGTAAGAAAAACTAGGACTGTAGATTTTATATCTTTTTCAGTAAATAACGGCTGAAAAATCTTAATTTTAGAGAATGACGAATCATTCTCAAAAATAAGATTTTTTCAGTCGTTATTTAAGAATCTAAAGATATTTATATTAGGATATGATGGTTTCACGTCAGTGACTTAAACGAATAGCGTTGGCGACGTCAAATGTTTTCACTCACAGTTTTGAGGGCTAACGCCGTTTTAACTAACGTCATCGAGTTTTTCCAAGGTTTTCCCGTAATTTTTAAAAATAGTCCGTCTATGTACATCCGAGGTTGATCGTAAGATTGGCCGAGTGGTGTTCCGAATGTTGTACTGAATGACTGAACATTTGCTGCATCTCTGCAACCTAAGCTACAAAGTACGACTACTGCATCTAGGTTTACCATCTCTGAAGGACAGACGCCAACAATCCGACATACATGTAATTCAAGTCTACAAGATTCTTTGTGAATACGACAAAACAGCAAACAAAAATATTCTACAATTAGCAAATTACCAAAGAACCAGAGGAAACAGCTTTAACTGCTATTTGAACGACAATCAAGTACCGTACCAAGAAAATAGTTTTGGCATAAGAGTAGTAGACTCTTGGAACAATCTCCCGAACCAGGTTATTTCGTCACCTTACATTAATACCTTTAAACAATTTAAACAAACAGTGGAAAAGTCGACCCCCCCCCCCCAAAAAAAAAAGGTTCAAAAACCTTCGGCCGTTTCTGGGCTTACCCTTACTTTATTGTGTAATAAATGGT
The DNA here is from genome assembly GCA_948146395.1 of Fragum whitleyi. NCBI lineage: Eukaryota > Metazoa > Mollusca > Bivalvia > Cardiida > Cardiidae > Fragum > Fragum whitleyi. The sequence goes on along the minus strand of OX411544.1, from coordinate 52,656,418 downwards.
CCATTACAAATTTATTTAGATTGTAGATTGGCAATATTCATGGATGGCGTTTCTGTACATATAATACATTTTCGGGAAAAAATCAGGTGGTGCGTTTTCACCAAGGGCGTATCTCCCGTTACGCAATTTACGCAAGTGCGTAAAAGAAATAATTTTCTGTTGAAAGATATCGTTGATGAATGATCAAATTATCGAAACTACAGCTTATTCAAGCTGTAGTTACGATGTTTTGATTATTCACCAAAGCTCAAATCAATACCAAAGGGAGCGCCGCAGACAGATGACATGCATCATTTGTCAGTCCTAGTATCGCATCTATCCTATATATTCTTTGGTTGTCGCCTTCTGAGTGCGTATAAATTTCAAAGCCCTAGATACGCCCATGTTCACTGCTCGTGAGTATACATGTACACACAAATTTAGCTAAAAATAGAATAAAGGTCTATTCAAGGAAAGTAGGACAAAGGGCAATATACCCCTTGGGCGACGAAAAGGGGATTATGTGAGTGACGGTGAGCAGACTATATAAGCCCAATCAGGGGATTAGGGGTCACTTTCAATTTGAACGTGGACCAATATGCTTTTTTATAGTAAGTAAATGTTGATTTTTTTACCATCTTGAATTTTTTCAGTAGCTTTCTATAGGTCGATCGATCTGATATTATTTCACATAATACATTCCAAAGCTATACCTGCGTAGATCCAAGGTTTTTTCTGGGGTCAACCAAGTAGTTTTCTTGTTTTCTTCACGGACCGAGCAACTCTAGCTTGACTCTATGGACTCTCAAAATACATAGTATATTTAGGGTCCGCGCTTGAACAAAGCTGCAGTTTCGATGTTTTCTGAACAAAAGATTATTTGCGTACCATATTTTATCACTCAATAACGATAAAATCAGTCTCTATCCCCGGCGGAGTGTATGTCGCGTAGCTATTTTGGTCTGAGTAAAATTCGGACTACATTTTACCACGGCTCGATTACAATTGGTGAATGGCTTCGGGATTTCGAGAACTACGCAAGGAAATGAAGTTATGTCTGCTTTCAAATTATAGATTGTGTTTACAGTGCACGAACAAGAGACTGACGCTCGCGTCCAACCATTCCGATCAATTGAATTGACTAGCAAAATGCCGCTACTACAGTTTTGTCAAGTGTCAGTTTTTTTTGCGATATTTTACTCGCCCTTTGGCATTATATTGATTATTGAAACATTTTCAATCGGTTTTCCCTCCCCAATAAAAAGGGTCTGGATCAGTCACCGTCGGAATTCCCCGGATTACGTCATGCCAATCGGAACATCACTCGTGCATTTCCGTTATAGCGACACTCGTAAACCCAATCGGGAACCCTCGTCAATTCCACGGAATAGGTACTTTCCAGCTTACGGAAAAGTCCGAGCGATGTTCCGAATGTTCCAGCCCAGCACTCATACCCCGCTTTACAAGTAAGCATGTGCACGTGCAAAGCGGGTTCCATTGATTTGCCACCCTGAAAGACGGACATTGATCTTTGTTTTTGGCATGACATGACAGAGGCTTCGTACCCGGTAATGTTACTTATTTGCTTTGATATTTACTTTCCTTTAATTGGTATAGATCGACATAAACAACAACAACAATTAAATTCAAAGTTAGTTTTAAAAAGCACTAAATTACGTCATTATTAGGCCACGCTTTGTCAGACCACAAACACAGGTACTATTCGAAACACTGTGAGGCGATCAAGGATTTCCAGGGGGAATTTCAAACTGTGTTGGTATATCTAGAATTAAACCTTTTTAACAAATATTTTTTTCATTTTGACTCGTTTTCGAATCGATGCCATGACCAGATCAAAGATCTAAGATCAAATGTGGATAAATAAGCTCCTCTATTTGTTACTTGAAGAATCTTAAAATACCGTGACTGCAGCTTAAATAAGCTGTTTATTTTTTAATGATCATCCATATTTGCCACTTGACAAATCTTGGAATTTTACTAATATGACCAAAAAGATATACTATCCCAATGTTAGCCTATACCAGAGATCAGAAAACATGGTATTAGTAAAGAAAATGCTGGATTCCAGCATTTTATTAATAAGAACCATGTTTCTCAATATTTATATTTTCACCTCTTATTTGGACAAGTATCAAATTATCCTTTATGTGTACAGCTAGTTACCAGTATGCCCTTGTATTTTAAAGTTTCAGTTTGTAGCCTGGATGGTCGTGGTGGATGGCAGAAGATATGGTGGATGGCAGAAGATATGGTGGAGTTCACATCAACAACTATTGAGTGTTAAGTACTATTAATTTATCTAAAATATACAGTCATTAGTCATTCAAAATGTAATTGTTAAACAAAGGTAATAAAGGAGTGTCTTTCTTTTGGCATCATCATCATTATTTTTCAAAATTAATCTCTTCATAATAAAATTGCAAAAATTCAGATAGGTCTAGATGAAAGTATAAGAGAACTGGGCCCAGCTTTTACTTTCATCATAAATGAGGTAAAACAATTTGAGAAATATATGGGTACCAATAGATTTCTACAAATTGTTTTGGTTAATAATTAATAAATTAAGTTTGGAAAAAAATAAGTATTGATGACAATCAAGGTCAAATTCATCCAAGGTATGATAGTTAGGTTTTGACGATGTAAGATTTTGTTTGTACTTATCTCCAGAGGAAGTGATACAAAGTAAGTGTATATTATAAGTAATATTAATTCATTTAATGGGGTTTCAACGTCACTTTCAACAGTATTTCAGTCGTATCACGGTAAATCTTCTAGCCACTGGACTCGGACTCCTGATAGTTCAAACCCCAGTATTTGCCGGTTTTCTTTTTTTCTTTTTTTTTTTAGTTTAAACCTATTTATTTAACATCAATTGGGAAACAATTTCTTAAAACTTAGATTAATCCCTCTTGATTCTGCTTCCTGGAAAATTCACCAGTACTTGTGCCAAATGTGTGGGCCAATGAAAGAACCAAGATCGATAGCGTCTCCCGGGAATTGAACTCAGGACCTTTGGGCCAAGAGGCTGAAGCTCTACCACCATGGACACCTTTTTTTTTCAAAGTCACATTCAAATACAGGTAGAATGAATGTGTATTTATGTAAGTACGTCAAGCCAATTAACAGTACAGGTATGCCAGTATTTTCACACCACCTACTCTCCTAACCATGAATTCCTGATAGTTTTTCATTGGGTATGTCATACATTTACTGCTCCAAAGTCTGGCAGATATCTGTAAGTATAATAAGATAAATGGGTTCTTTGCACAATCTGACACATCGTAACTCGATATACTTTCATAGATTGTGTTTTCGCTGATAAAAGTAAGTTGGGATGGTTTATTTGAACTTGTCAGCATATTTCAACTGGACAATGCATCACAGTTCAGACCAATGTCTCTCTAAGTGTTCTCCCAGAAAAAGTCAATTAGTAAGGATAATTTATTACAACCTGTCAACAAATTTAAACTAGACAATGCACAACGGTTCCAATTATTATCTCTACTTGTTCTTGTGGAAAAAAGTTAATCAGTTAGGATAATTCATTCCAACCTGTCAACATATTTTCAAAGGACTATGTCGTGGTTCCAACCAATTTCACATAATTGCTCTTGCAAATATTTATAAGTAAGTTAATAAGTTACAATAATTTATACCAATCTGCCTTTATATTTTTTACTGGACAATGTAGCACAATTTTAAAAATACCATTGTCACACTTCCCGTTCTTGAGGATATAAGTTAGTTATTTAGTTAGGATAATTTATTTTCCAACCTGTCAAATTGTTAAACTGGACAATGCACGGTGATTCCCTCCAATTTCAGAGTATGTGTCCTTCTAGATATAAGTCAACTAGTTACTATTATTAATTTCTACCTGTCTGCATATTTTGACTGGAAAATGCATCACAATTCCGACCAATGTCTCTGTGTTCTCATGGAAATTATTTGAGTAGGTCAGATAATCAATTCCTATCTTCTTTGTCCTACCTGCAACATATTTAAACTTGACAATTACCAGTCCATTGTGATGTCTCTGTATGTGTTGAAACAAGTTAATTAGTTAGGATAATTTTTTCTGCCCTGCCAATTTATCTTATCAGGACAATGCATCACGGTTCCAATCGATGTCTCATATAAAACATGTCCTTTTGGAAATAAAACCATTAGAAGGATAATTCATTACGACCTGCCAAGTTATTTTTACTGGACAATACACCAAGGTTCAAATCAATGTGTCTTTAGGCTTTATTGTGGATATCAATTAAGTAGTTAGGATAATTTAGTTATTCTAAACTGCCAAATTGTTTTAACTTGGCAATGCACCACGGTTCCAATCCATTTCTCTGTGTTCTAGCAGAAATAAATTTATGAGTAAGGATAATTGATTTCAACCTACAAACATATTTTTACTGGACAATGCATCACATTTTGAATCAATGTCTCTCTATGTATTTTCGCGGAAATAGGTTTATGAGTTAGGATAATTGATTTCAACCTTTCAACATACTTTAACTGGACAATGCATCTCGGTTTGAATCAAAGTCTCTCTATATGTTCTTGCGGAAGTAAGTTTGCTTAATGTACTTCAAACTTTCAACATACATAAACTGGACCTTGGTTTGAATCAATGTCTCTCTATATGTTCTTGCGGAAGTAAGTTTTCTTAATGTATTTAAACCTTTCAACATACTTTAACTGGACAATGCATCTTCGTTTGAATCAATGTCTTTCTATATGTTCTTGTGGAAATAAGTTAGGATAGTTTTTTTTGTTCCAATCAATGTCTCTCTATGTGCTCTCTTGGTTACAAATTGATATATTAGGATAATTTATTCCAACCTGTATCCATAAATGAATTGGACAATGCTCTCGATGATTTAAGTTAATTAATAAGTTACAATAATTTATTCCGACCACTTTACATATTTTATCTGGAAAATGCATCGCGGGATATACCAAAGTCACACTACATGCTCTCGCAGGATAAAAGTATCAAAGTAAATAAGTTAGGATAATTTATTCCAACCTTCCTACATATTTTAACTGGAGAATGCAACACGGCTCCGTCTTATGTCACACTATGTGTTCTCATTGATATAAGTAAGTGAATTATTTAGGCTAAGTAGTTTGGATAAGTTTTTTCTAACCTATAAAAACATGCCTTTATTGGTCAATGTATCCAGGTTCCCACAAAAGTGCACTCTATATTACTGATATTACTAAGTAGGTTCGTTAGTTTTTTCCAACCTCTCAATATATAATTTTTCCGTTATTCATTTTCGTAGATATCTTACTTTTGTTAATATTAATTTTACTCTGATATTCGCGGCGTAATCTGTAGAACAATTTGTTTACGTAAGGTCCTGTATGTGCACATTTATCCTTTTCTCACACAGTTTTCTGATAGTAATTTAGTTCAGTTGATAATCATTAACCTTACTTATTTACTCTATTTCTATCTTTACTTATTGTATTAACATTAATTCGTTAATAAATCACTATTGCATATTGTATGTTATGGTATGTCTATACTGGTAGTTAAGATGTAAGGTTAGTGGATTATCAAGATAAATAAACTCCCATCTAAATGTTTCAAATAAAAAAGATTAATCTAAAATTTACACAGAAATTATCAAATTGTTAAAATCCACACATTTTTTTTTCTCTCTTCTGTTAAAGCATCACATTTTCACAGTCATAGTCTAATTTACCATCTAATGAATATCTCGTCAGTGGCCAAAGCACCCTTTCATTATTGCACCCATCCTTTACAACACCATTCATACAACATGATGCATAGGAAGGTCTTGTAAGTGCTCGTTTATCCATTTTACACACTACTTTATGATTGTAATATATCGGCCTTTGGTGGTCAAAACCTCGTAATTACAGCTTGAAAGCTGGAGTTATGATGTTTTGATCGCCCATTGACGATATGTCTATGTTGTCTGCCTGCCAGTGTCAATCTTACTAATATCCCTCATCCTTTGTGGCGCGTCATTCATAGAACATGATGCTTAGTTATGTCTTTTAAGTGCTTGTTTATCCATTTAACACACTACTTTATGATTGTAATATATCATCCTTAGGGGATCACAACCTCATAATTACAACTTGAAAGCTGGAGTTATGATGTTTTGATCGCCCATTGATGATATGTCTATGTTGTTTGCCTGCCAGCTTCACTCTTACCAATATCCCTCATCCTTTGTGGGGCCATTCATACAACATTATGTGTAGTAAGGTCTTTTAAGTGCTCATTTATCCATTTTACACACTACTTTATGGTTGTTATATATCACTTTTTGGTGGTCAAAACCTCATAATTACAGCTTGAAAGCTGGAGTTATGATGTTTTGATCGCCCATTGATGATATGTCTATGTTGTCTGCCTGCCAGCCTCAATCTTACTAATATCCCTCATCCTTTACGGCGCGCCATTCATACAACATTATGCTTAGGAAGGTCTTTTAAGTGCTTGTTTATCCATTTTACACACTACTTTATGATTGTAATATATCATCCTTGGGGGATCAAACCTCGTAATTACAGCTTGAAAGCTGGAGTTATGATGTTTTGATCGCCCATTGACGATATGTCTATGTAAACTGCCTGCCAGCGTCAATCTTGCTTATATCCCTCATTCTTTGTGGCGTGTCATTCATAGAACATGATGCTTAGTTATGTCTTTTAAGTGCTTGTTTATCCATTTTACACACTACTTTATGATTGTAATATATCATCCTTGGGGGATCAAAACCTCGTAATTACAGCTTGAAAGCTGGAGTTATGATGTTTTGATCGCCCATTGATGATATGTCTATGTAGTCTGCCTGCCAGCTTCACTCTTACCAATATCCCTCATCCTTTGTGGGGCCATTCATACAACATTATGCTTAGTAAGGTCTTTTAAGTGCTTGAATATCCATTTTACACACTACTTTAATTGTAATATATCAGCCTTGGGGGATCAAACCTCGTAATTACAGCTTGAAAGCTGGAGTTATGATGTTTTGATCGCCCATTGATGATATGTCTATGTAGTCTGCCTGCCAGCATCACTCTTACCAATATCCCTCATCCTTTGTGGCGCCATTCATACAACATTATGCTTAGTAAGGTCTTTTAAGTGCTTGAATATCCATTTTACACACTACTTTAATTGTAATATATCAGCCTTGGGGGATCAAACCTCGTAATTACAGCTTGAAAGCTGGAGTAATGATGTTTTGATCGCACGTTGATGATATGTCTATGTAGTCTGCCTGCCAGCTTCACTCTTACCCTCTTCCCTCATCCTTTGTGGCGCTATTCATACAACATTATACTAAGTAAGATCCTGAATGTGCACATTCATTTCACATAGTTTTCTTTTTGTAATATATATCTGTAAATAATGATTATCTAAGGTGTTTGTATTAGTCTATGGAGTCTGGCAGATTTACTAATAATATTAACAATAACAAACATGTTAATTCGAGCCACATAATTAAAGTCATGTGTTTTAGAATTAAGATTTATGTGTAATTATATTTGTTTTTAGATACTTAATAATTTGGCTATTTAGTCTGGCAGCTTTACTTACAAAGTTAATACTAATAACAATATATTCGTGTATTAATATATAAGAATTGGGGCCCCATTATTAGTGTTATGTGTTAATAGTTTATTAAGATTGTTGTGTCATTATATTTGTCAATTAAATTGTATTTGTCAACTTGTATATAGTCTGCCAGCCTTACTAACAATATTAATAACCATGTAAATAAGAACATTATCATAAATGTTAAGTTAAGAGTTAAGATGTGTCTGCCAGCTTTACTAACAATATTACTTTAATAAACATGTTAATTAGAGCCTCATCATAGATGTTATGTTTAAGTTTAGATGTGTCTGCCAGCTTAGCTAACAATATTTACTAACAGTATTAATATTAATAAACATATTAATTAGAGCTTTATCATGAATGTTATGTGTTTAGAGTTAAGATGTGTCTGCCAGCTTTTCTAACAATATTTACTAAAAATATTAATAAACATGTTAATTAGAGCCTCATCATAGATGTTATGTTTAAGTTTAGATGTGCCTGCCAGCTTAACTAACAATATTTACTAACAGTATTAATAAACATACTAATTAGAGCCTTATCATGAATGTTATGTGTTTAGAGTTAAGTTGTGTCTACCAGCTTTTCTAACAATATTAATATTAATAAACATGTAAGTTAGAGCCTCATCATAAATGTAATACTTTACTAACAATATGAATCACTAGGACTTTTTTAAATCTGCATAATAGAAGTTAAATGTTCATAGATTTATGATATTTATGTCATTATATTGATCCATAAGATCTTACTCGCATCATGTTTAAAAAGACATTTAAATGTAAGATGTATTAGGAATATAGAACATTTTAAGAATCATCCATAAATTGAAGGCTCAACACAAATACTCTTATAAGTGTCAATATTATTATTGACACTTCCAACAGTGTTGCATTGAGCACTCAAAATACTTTTCCCTTATTCCCTTCTTTCTTTCTTTCTTTCTATTTTGGTACAAACATCATTCCTTTTCTTTTTATCAATGGCCAAAGAATCCTTTTCATCTTTAAGTACCAACAACATCAACGGTCAAACCAATTTTTGCAAGTCATCAAATGTTTACGTCTCAAGATTTTAACAATTTGGTAGCAAAATTCTCAAATCACGTTTAAAAGCTCCCCAATATACCCTATATAAAGTCATTATAACTGATTGTAGTAATAGTAGTAGTGGTACTAATAGTAATTATACAAATTTCACACTCATCCATGCAACCATAGTATGTGCACATTTATTCATTTCTCTTAAATTTTCTTATTGTAATCTATGTCTGTATATAATGATTATCATTAATCCCTGCATGTTTCTCGAACTCTCTCCTTTACTAACAATATTGACATTAAAAGCATGTTAACTACACATATATTGTTATATTATTGTATTTGTCAATGAGATTTATTAATTATTTGGAACAACGCGATTCTGTGTTTGAAACATATTAAGAAATCAAGGAAATATAAAACCGCAAAAATGTTTTCTTCTAATACATCAATTCTCTTTAAGAGTTAAGACCTACCTTGTGATACGAATTGACCTGCTCACTTTGTGTTTTCAATGACTGTTAATTATAGGATATATATAGCAATTAACAAATAAAGGGAACCTGGGATAATTTGGCATTCCTTTTCAAATATTTAATCGTTGTTTCTGCAAAAATCCTGGGTACATTGTCTAGTTTTGAAGCAAATTCTTCTAAAAATTCGCGGTGCCGTCCATTATATACAAGGTATCAACAGTTTAGGTAGTATTGTAAGATTTTTAGTGTTTATATCAATATGTCAATAGGATTAAGAGGTATACAGTATAATATGGACTGAACATCTCAAATTGTGTTCTGAAAGTCTATTAATTATGGGATTCATACAGCAATTATACAAATCAAAGACACCTGCGATAATTTGGCTTCTCTTTCTACTATTGCATCATTATTTTAACTGACATCTTCAATACTCCCTTCAATTCTCCTTTGTATGCATTGTCAAATTCCTCTATATATTGGCAGCGAAGTCCATTATATACTCAATAAGTTAATTAAGTTGTATTGTAAGAGTTTAGGTGTTTAAAGTATCTATATTGAAAAGGATCGACCAGCTCATATTGTGTTTTCAATGACTCGGATTTTTATAGGATTCAATTGGCAATTAGAAAATTAAACCTGCAATTGAACCTACAATTTGGCTTTCCAATTGTGCTATTGCATAGTTATTTCACCCTATCCTTTCCCATGTTTGTCTCTCACCAATGGGTAGATAATCGTAAACCTATGTGAGAAAGCAGTCGGAGGCTAGGAAAGGGTGTAATGGTAGTACAGGTGAGAGAAATACCAGGAATCCATTGTTAGGTGCTTCGGCCGTCGCTATATAACTGCGAAATTGTTGAAAGCGACGTAAAACCTATTCAAACAAACAAAAGTTATTTCACCCAACAGCATCAATTCTGCCCTGAATGCATTGTCTAGTTGTCAAGGAAATTATTCTTAATATTTGCATTGACATCCATATCATAGTCGATAATAAGTCTATATTGTACAAATTTTAGTATTTATATCAGTATATCAGTAGGATTTTAAGGTGTAAGGTATAATACAGATTGACGGTTAACATTGTGTTTTGATTGACTCGATTAATTAATAAGGATTCATATGGAAATCATCAAATTAAAGGAACCTGTAGTAGTGTGTACTTTTCCTCCTCCACAACTTTCTCTGTTTTTCTTCCAACATCATTTAATCTACCTTGGCTGCGTTGTCTAGCTTTAAGCATATTTTTTTTAAATATAGTGTAGTAAAGTACCCTTCTCAATAACTGTATCATTATTTCTGCCAACTATGTTAATTATTCCTTGTGTGCATTGTCTTGCTTTAGGAAACTGTTCTTAATCTTTGTGATGACATCAATTATAAAGCCAATAAGTTAAGTTGAAATTTAATTGAAGGGTATGAATATGTCAATACGATTTAAAAATGTTTGGTATACAGATGGACAAATTCACATTTTGTTTAGAATTTCTTGGTTATTTATAGGAATCATGCGTAAATCAGAACAAATTACATGAACACCTGAGATATTGTGACTTTATTCACATTTCTGCTATTGTTTTGTTATCACTGCAAAAATTGTCCTTTTTCCTTGTGTGTATTGTCTAGTTTTCAAGCAAATTATTCCAAATATTCGCGGAGAGATACATTATAAAGTTCACAAGTTAGATTATATTGTAAGAGTTTAAGTGGTTATGTTAAATAATTATATCAATAGGTTTTAAATATGTATGGGATGATACAGATTTGCCAACTTTCAATTGTTTAAATGATTTAGTGATTTATAGGGATCATGTTAAATTAAAGGAAATAAAGATATTGTGTTTTTTTTAGCTCAACTTTTCGGAGAATTGGAGGGCTATTCCGATCACTCTATCAAGTCTTGGTGTCGGCAAAATCTTTTGGTTAGTTTTTTTTGTGCAACTGCATCAAATCTGTTTCTACTTAAGCTATTGCTTGGAAAGTTTTCACATGCTTCTATTATTATAATATCAGCCTCTATACAAAGATTCATTACTGTGATATCCATTATATAGTAAATCCCTTTGATTGTATTGTAAGAGCAATTATGCCAAGATTTGAATGAGGATGATGAATACGGACCAACCTGCATTATGCTTTGAATGTCTCCCTTTAAAGATAGTTATTTATAGAATTCATCTGAAAATTAGAATAAAATTAAGTAACCTGCCTTATATAGATCATCCCCTTCCTGCTAATGTTTTCTAATTTGTGCCAATAATACTCAGTTCTTCCTCACTGTGCATTGTCTTGATTTTAAGAACTTTATTCTTTTTCTTTGATGCTTGGTATTAATCAGTTAACAATAGGATTTCTGCTGAAATTAAAACTAATTGAATAAACCTGCCTTTATCTGCTAAACATTAATTCTTCCTTGTGTGCATTGTCTAGTTTTCAAGCTATAAATACTGCTTGTAAGTTGTATTTATTACATTTCGGTCTGCCAATGAAGTGATAATACATTTCTGCTAATGGTCCTTTTCAATTTGGAATAAGTTGAAATTTCATAATTCAGAACTGTTGTAAGTACCTACAGGCTCTTACAAGAGTTTTGCATTGGCCTATATATCAAATTTTGTCAATGGTAATCGAATTGGGATTAAGGTCAAAAGAAAATCTTTGTAAGCTTCCTGGTTCATGGAGTACACGGTAAGATGCTTTTGAAGGCACTGACTGAATGTCATGGTTGGAAGCTAGGCTATTTGGAGGTTTGTAATGGACAATGCCTTAACTTGGTGGTTGGCTGACTCATCTTGGTGGATGGTGGACAATCAATATGGGATTTGGTGTTTGGTGGACATTGACTGATCTTGGTCGTGGGCTGCTTCATCTTGGTGGATGGTGGACGATCAATGTGGAATTTGGTGTTTGGTGGACAATGACTGAACTTGGTGGTTGGCTGGTTCATCTTGGTGGATGGTGGACGATAAATGCGGGATTTGGTGTTTGGTGGACAATTACAGAACTTGGTGGTTGGCTGACACAACTTGGTGGATTGTAGAAGAATTGAAAAGAAGCCAATCTGACAGTAGTTATGTAAGTAAACCCATTACCAGATGACATATTACACTAGTCAAAATTCAAAGAATTTGCAAACAACAATTTTTAGTCATTGAAATGTTAAAAATCATAGAATTTAGGGTTAAGGGGGGAATAAGCATTGTGAACTATGAAGATGTTGTATAATTGCTACATAACATATTAGAAACTTCTTTTCCAAATTGTTTTTCAAAGCTTAAAATCTTCAAAAACTGAAAAGTGTGGTAAAAGGTTAAACTCTTTGCACTTATTTGCTGGTGATTATGAATCAGAATTCCTACAATTACAATGAAACTTTGTGACAGATTACACTTTCGGTTTAGAAAAAATCCATTTCGAAACTGCTTTTCTCCCAGGTTAAAGATTATATCCCTTACTCTCATAATAAATTTATTCTTATGACATTCATGTGGCAGACCTGGTAGTAATTGAGTGACAAGTTGTAATTTTTCCAGATGAAGTCCAAAGCCCAGGTGATCTATGATGAATACAACTCCATGAAGGCCCTGATTGCTGTAATCATTGACAGAAAACCCGTAGAGACCAGACTGGGGTCACATACCTGGACACAAACTATCGGAATATACCCAACAACAGGTTGGTTACCTCTTACAAGGAAAGCACTGACACAAATCATCTGTTTACATAAGTTTAATTAGAATTCTAGATTCATACCTTCATGAAATAACAAAACCCCATCATGATAAATTGTCTCAACTTCTACCAAAATAACATTGATATTATAAGACACTAGATAATATTCTCTTTTTGTTTCACTGCCTTCTTATTTGAGGAAATCTTTAGCAAGAATAGTTGAAAAGCCCAAAGCTTAGTTATTTGTTTGAATAAAAATTCAATATGATAAGGTTTATGTCCAATTCAGTGACACATTTCTGTTTTTACAGAGAAAGTCTTAAGCCAGGTGATCTATGATGAATACTTCTCTATATCAAGACCCTGATTGCTGAAGGGAGACCAGACTTGAGTCACCTGGACATAACGAACTGTGGAAATACCTCAATAACAGGTTGGTTAGCTCAAACAGGGAACACAATAACAAAATTTATCGAGGACTTAAAGAGCTGGGACAAGTACAGTTGATATGGCTCGTTCATCCACCTCTATTAAGGGACCATTTTATTAAGCGTCCATTGTAAAAAAATCAATTCAATGATACTTTGAAGCAAAGTCTTTTAGATGTGGACATTTTGTAACATGCAGCTGTTTATTATTGAATCTCGTGCTGTTGAAAAGCATTTGAATCGTCTCAATGAGATGATTGCAATGGATTTGAACATCATAGAATTTAGTTACACTTAGACGATTTTCATGTCATATTAAGCAATCATTTCCATGAGCGTCAACCTTTGATCGGTCCAAAAAGTGGTCAAGTAACACAGGATTTACTGTACCTTAGTACCTGGGTATCAGGTAGGGCATTACCCCGGTCCTGAATCATTATCTGTTATTTAACTATTGCATAAGTACTATTTGGAGATCAACTTAAAAATAAGAATTGATGACTGTTTAAAACAGTCTTCAATTCTTTTCTGAAGTAGATTTTCATAAAATCCTACAGACAACATCAGATAGCTTTGAGAGTCCTGGCTCTTGAGTATGGTAAAGATGTGATTATAATTTATCTTAACCCTTTGCTGTTTAATCCCTGTTTTTTACGTGTGTGTGATTTTATAATTGAGAAAATATTGTGAAAAAAGAAGAAATTGCTCCTGACAAGCAATTTCTTATTTTTCCACACTATTTTCTACCCTACAGAATGGTTATTTTTCAAATTAAATCCACTTTAAATTTTCGTCTGCAAAACCTTTGAATTCGGACAGGTCCAAAATTTTGTAAAACAGGAAAGGGTTAAAGCATTGTTATGTTCAGGGGCATATCATTTTCTGTTGTTTTTCTGTCTGTCTGCCAATAACTTAAAGCTTAAGGTCAAAGTTTTGAACAGTTTGATGTTTTTGAGGCATTTGTCTCATATCTTGTATATAAACAATGCACCATGATTTGAAAATAGTGAAGGCCATTGTCTAAGTAAATGGCATTCATTCCAAATCAAACAGTGAAAATAATTACTTCTACCCAATGATCAGACTTTCATTGCCCTTTGAGTTTGGTTTTTGATGTTCTTAAAAGATAGTTTTTTAATTCATTCAGGTATGAAACTAAAATGCTAATCACACTGTATGGATTAGCTTTTTCAGTTTCATACCTCTTTGAAATGAAAAAAATCTTTCCTTACCTTATCATATAGTAATTCTGTGAAGGTTTATCCATCATGAGACGTGTTTCTTAAAATAATGTGCAAGATTATAAAATAACTATGTATTCAAACTTTTTCTATTGAGAAATGAAACCAATTTGTCAGCCAATCAGAATGCATGAATCTTGATGGAAATAAGCACAAATAAATTGTTCACCTGTTTTTGTTTAATTACAGATGTTCAAGTTAATGAAGTTGGACAGATATATGAGAACCCTCAAGTCAGATCCCTACAAGAACCCTCAAGTCAGATCCCTACAAGAACCCTCTAGTCAGATCCCTACAAGAACCCTCGAGTCAGATCCCTACAACCCTCGAGTCAGATCCCTACAAGAACCCTCGAGTCTGACCATACACTACTGATGAAAATAGAGCTGGTGCCCTACGTAACAGATAAAGAAACACTAATTGATGACAAGCTTGGCCTAACAAAAACTAAAGGAAAGAGGATAAAGAACTATGAAGACGATAAAGAAAGATGAAAGTCCTGTGAAACATAGATACCATGTAAGTCAAAACATCTATTTTGTTCACTCAGCTGTTTTGGATGCAGTCCTTGGTGGCATGAGAAAAATTTAATATAACCCACTCCTTGAGAGACATGTAGGTCTTGGTTTTGACCCCAGACAGCAGCACTTATTCTTTCCAACTATTTTGTTTCGAACCAATGGGTTGATAATCATAGACCAAGCTGGAGGCAAAGAAAGGATGTGATGGTTGTACTGGTGGGAGAAATACCATGAATCCATTGATAGGTGCTCCAGCCGCCACAATATAACTGAAAAAAATGTTGAGAGTGGTGTTAAACTCCATTCAATCAATCAATTGATAGACATGTATTAAAACCAAAAAGTGTTCAAAGAACTTGATGCAGTTTTTCCGGATCGGTATCATTATTTTGAAGATGTAATTTTCAAAGTCGTCGGTTTTTTTTAAGAGGAAATCAGGTGACATAGACTAAGATCGGACTACACATATGTGCTGACTGATCTTTGTCTATGGATCCTGCAAGCAGGAATATCATACAGTCAAGTTGACAAGAGTGAGATTTTTTTTCACTATAAACGAGGGAGTAACTCCCATTACACACTTTATACAAGAGCGTATAAGAAATAAATCCTCAGTTGAAAAATATCGTTGATGGATGATCATAACATCGAAACTACAGCTTATCCAAGCTGTAGTTACGATATTTTGATTATTCACTTACGCTTAAATCATAAAAAGGGAGCAGATGGAGGGCATTCATCTTTTGTCACAGTCCACATATCACCTTTATCTTGTATATTCTTTTGTTGTTGCCTTCTGGGTATGTATAAATTTCAAAGTCCTAGATACACCTATGATAAAGAACTGTTGCAGCGCTCTTGTTCAACAAAGTATAAGATAAGTCCAAATAAACAAGGCAAGGGAAGATAAATCAAGTATCTTTTTTTCCACAAATAAATTACCATCATAGGTGTATGATTTTTATACGCACTCAGAAGGCGACCAACATAGAACTTATGGGATAAAGGCAATATGTGACAAAAGATGAATGTCCTCCATCCGCTCCTCTTTTCTATTATTTGAGCATTAGTGAATAATCAAACGCTGTATCTACAGCTGTAGTTTCGATGTTATGATCATTCATCAAAGAAAACTTTCAAATGAGAATTTAATTCTTAAAACTTTCAAATGAGAATTTAATTCTATTATGCACATGCGTAATGAGTGTAATGGTAGTTACGCTTTTGATCAATAGTGAATTCTTTCTCTTTTTCTCAATCCTTTTCATGCTGAAACGAGAGTCGGAAAATTGTATTGAAATCAAGGTGCTGACAGCATTGAATGAACTAATTTTTGGTCAGTGAATTTCTTTTGAAAATATTTCATCTTTCAGTATTCTGGCTTAAAAAGGTAAAATAGGTAAATCCGTAATGTAGACTAAGATCAGACAGTATGTAATGGCAGATTGATATTTGCCTTTACCCCCTGCCAATGTAGAAATATTTTTGGGTCAGCTTGACAAGGATTAAACAAAAAAAAAAAAAAAAAAAAAAAACAGGGATAAGGAATTCCCTTGCCCGACTTGTCCAACACAGGCTTTTCCACTTGCCTGCAAGTACATTTTTCTAGGCCACTTGTCCGTGGACAAGTAAATACTGGTAAAAATACAGTACAAAAAAGATCTAGGTGAAAAGTCATCTTTTTGTTTGTATCAAAGAGGAGAAAATTTTGTCTTAAATGAAGAAAATACTGGGTTACAGCATTTTCTTCATTAAAAACAATGATTTTTTTTTCAATATTTGTTAATTCATATTTTGTGGGCAAGTTCATTTTGATTCAGGACAAGTAGGAAATCAACTTTTATTTGTCCATGGACAAGGGGAGAAAACGCCCCTGAAAAACCCAAACAAAAAAAGAAAAACAAAAAACAAAACCCCAAATGGATGGAATTATAAACTGCATGTGATAATGCTTTCATTGACATAGTTGTATTTATGTTTTCTTTAGGTAGTGCGGGTTACTTATCGAATACATAGAATACTATGCATATTGAAATAAGTGCAATGGATCAGTTCCGCATGCAAGACTATTGACAAATTGTTACCAAAACACTCCCGCTCCTCTAAATACCTGTTGTTTCCGGATTTTGTTTTTGTTGCTATTTTGAGAGAATTAAGTTTTCTTCTTTGCAATTCTTTAGTTCTGAGATAGATACTATACGAGGTTAGACTGATTCTCTTGATTGCGACAAAAAATCAAGTTAAAACTATTCAAAACAGAACTTGAGGAAAAAAAAAAATGATTTAAAATGTGCTTTTTTGTAGGGTCTAAAAAGAGGAAAGAAGTCAATCTTGAAGACATCAAGAAGACAACAAAGATACCCAAGGATCTAATCAAAACAACAACAACAATTACAGAATCCATTATCCATTAGCTTGACATGGCTTGCTGATGTGAGAGGCTATAGAAAAAAGGAATTCAATCCTATTACAGGTATTACCTTCAAGTTTATACAAAAAAAGTCTGGCTTAAGGCTTTGGACCTGTAATAGTTCTGCAACCTTTAGGTAGTCAAGAACTTTAATAGTGTTAATCGAGGTTTCCTAATGTTTCAAACTTGGTTAACATTGTGAAAGGTTATGCATTCCGAAATGTTGCAGAACTCTTAGGGTTCTACTACCTTAAAAAGAAGAATTCAGAACGGTTACATGATTAAGTACTGGTGGGAACAGTCAATCTGCAAGTTCTTGACAATTGCTGGACTCAAAGCAGAATGAAGTTTGTTTATCCAAGTCAAAAGAGCCTTAGCTTTACTGCTTGGCCTCTACTGAAAAAATATCAGTTCAGAAACCCTTGATCATTTGATCATTTATTTCAGATTTCACTATACTCGTTGGCCAAGTTAGCGCGCTCGACTCGTAACCTGGATAAAATCTGGAATGAGTTAAGACCACGATGGAAATAAGAGTCATTCGACCCTTTATCGTGTTATCCTCGTAAAAAAAAAAAAAAAAAAAAAAAAAAAAAATTAATTGGAAATAAAAACCTTACTTTAGACTGAGGGTTGATGTATCTTTACGCTTTTTGCTCTGATAGCTGTTTTGAAGAAAAGCCGAGAGATTGTGATCACCTAGGCCTTTTTTGTTGTTGTTGTTGTGCAGACATTGGTGTGAAACTTTAATTTTGGTCATACCTGTTTTTATTGAAGATATCTTCATGAAACTTTGCATGTGTGTTTACTATCACAAGAGCTATCCAGTCTATCAAGGGGAATAACTATGAAAGTATTTAGAATGTTTGCTTTATCTAGCACCTGCAGCTGAACGTTGCACCGGTAGGCAGTGTTATTGTTTACTTCATGATATGAGACTATAATATATGAATATGGTATTTGATTTCATGGAGATATGATGCTAAAACCCTAATCACATTTTGTATTAATCTACTTTGCACATTCAAACACTGTAATTAGGTTTTTTTAGCTCAGCTGTTTTCGGAGAAAACCCGAGGTATTGCTCAGTGTCGTCGTTGTCGTTGTCCTCGTTGTGCGAAAACTTTGACATTTTGTTATATCTCTGGTTCTACTGAAGGCATTCACTTGAAACTTGGCACACATGTTCACCATCAAAAGAGCAACATATACTATCAAGGGGGATAACTCTAGATGCATTTTGTGCAAATTATGCCCCTTTTTCGACTTAGATTTTTTTCCCACCATCCAGCACTCGACAACCGAGCGCATGCACCCATGGGCGTTGCTCTTGTTTTGTTTTATCACTCCATGAAATCAACAATCACTTTCAACATCAAAATGACAAAAAAATTTGATTAGCACATTAGTTTTTTTGGTTTACGGATATACCCATGCTAAAAATTTTACAGGAATCATATTTAAAAAAAAAAAACATTCCAGAAATAAAATGACTTCATTTAGTCAGTCCATACCAGGTGGGAAATAAATAGAGGATATTGAATGAGTACTGAATTTATTAAACAAGTCACCTATAAACAGATAAAAACTCGGCTTAGCCTCGTTTTTATCTGTTTTAGATGATGAGTTTAATATATTTGGTATTAAATGAAAACAAATTAACTATTCTATTTATAAAATGACTCGAACTTTTGCAATAGATCAAGGAAATTCTTGACATTTATATTTCAAATTATTCCGCAAATATTTAACACCGTTTGTGAATTGATATCATCAAATTCACAATGACGTCATTTTCGCAACAAATAGCTCATTTGCATATTTATTCCACTAGTGTAATAACACCTGTGTAATATCAAAAATATTCAGCGAGTTTATTTCACTCCCGAGACCTTGAACATATAATAAAGCACTTTATCCTAAATTAGCAATATGGAACACCATTTAAACTTTCACAGTATTTGTTTAAATTTTTCAGGACCTATGAGTAGTGATATCTAGAGAATCCTTATATCAACCATCTCAAAGAATTCAAACAGTGGCAAAATTAAAGTAACATCCATATAGAGGGACAAACAATGGTGTAAATAGTGTAATGTGTTATCAATAAGTAAAGACATGTGGATAATTAAAATGAATACACTCTCAGAAATCATCCTCATGAAAGACCATTCCAATGAGTACCTACAACACAGTGTTTAGATGAGAAATAACGAGAAAAGATAGTCAACTTTATCTCGATATGTCAGAAGAAGCATACAGACAATAGTTCTTGTGAAAGACGTGCTATAAAATTCTATAGACAATCATTGAGTTGTGTACATCTCTACAGACGTGCTGAAAGATTCTATAGGCAATCATCAAGTTGTATGACTCTTCGGACGTGCTGTAAGATTTTATGGACATTCATCAGGTTGTATGACTCTACAGATGTGCTGTTAGATTCTATGGACAATCATCAGGTTGTATAACTCTTCAGACATGCTGTAAGATTCTATGGACAATCATCGAATTGTGTACATCACTACAGAAGTTCTGTTAGATTCTATGGACAATCATCAGGTTGCATGACTTTGTGTACATCTCTACAGACATGCAGTTAGATTCTGCCAATCTTTGGACATAAGGACTTTATGGACAATCATTGTGAATCTTTTCTTTCTTGCACCGTTTGCAATACAAAATTTGTTGGAAGTGTTACCAATGCACTGAATATCTATAGCTATAAAGTCCTATGAATTATGGTAACAAATCTTGAAAAAATGCATGTTTTGTTGAGGAGAAAACAAAAAATGATATTAAATTGACTCTACCTTATTATTGTATTGAAAGTTCCAAAAGACATTCATCTAAACTCTCAATGAGGTTGAAGCATGTATAAGAATATGTTTCGTTTCGTCAAACTTCTCAGAGTAACAGATAAGTTTATATAATAAGTTTGTAAAATGATTGTTGCTTGCAGATTTAATTGATAAGGCTCAAAAAGAAGATTTGTTAGTTTTTTTTACCATTTTATAGACATTTATATTTGCACTGTATTTCCTTTACTATAATTATGTAGGTGATCTGTTTTGTATTAATAAATACATAATTGATAAATGTTCATTTTAGTAATAAAGGAGGTTAATAAAGGGATGGTGATATAAAAGGCTGGCTGTAAGGGGAGGTGGAGGCCAGAAAAATCTTCCTCTTAATATTAGACCTTGCACTTTATATCCTTTACTTGTCAGACAGAAACATTTATTTTGTAATGAACAAGTTTGTTCATTCAAATACCATAAATCTTCTAGCTGACAAGCAATTATTGACTGATAGCAATCACGGTCTATTTTTCAGTTGACAGTATTTGTTTTTGATTCCTTGATTTGAAGCAGTTGTACTTTTGGTTGCTTTTACTATATGATGCATTGTATGCAAACAGAGAAAAGGGCTGTGCTCATTTTCAGTTATCCCATAATGTAGGTGATCTGTTTTGTGTTAATAAAAACATAATTGATAAATGTTCATTTTAGCAATAAAGGAGGTTAATAAAGGGATGGTGATATATACTCAGAACATAAACAAAAGCGCCACTAAGTTTTAAGTTCATAAAATTTCTATCGAAAACTTTAATAACCTATCTATGTTGTCAAACGGTTAGAAAGACCTTGTAGCTATTGCTTAAAAATGTTTCGGATGCATGTGCATAATCAGCAAGTCTCGTGCAATGACTGTAAAGCCATGGCTCGTTCAAAGTGGAAAATCAGCTTTTCTGTCAGAGATACTTACGTCGTGTAGCTCGTGCAATTGTTTACATTTCGATTTGAAACTCAGTCATGGCAAGGCGTAGATTGTCTACAAATGAAAGATGGCAAATAATTGGAATGCAAATTCTGGAATGTCTTGTAGAGCCATTGCCAGACAGCTGGGGTATCACCACAGTGTCATAACACGTTTGGAACAAAAACACAGACAAACGACTTTAAGGACTGTGTCAGATCTGGACGCCCTAGAGTAACGTCTATTCCAGAGGATAGAGCACTTTTGCATCACATCAGACGTCTGCCCTTCACCAGTGCGCCTGTACTAAAGGACAACTGGAAAACACACAGACGGGTCTCTATTTCAACAGTGCGAAATTGACTTTGGATGGCTGGGTATAAGGCACGAAGACCCCTGAAACGCCCAAAGTTACAACAGAGACACATCAATGAACGTCTAATATGGTGTGGAGCTGAATCCATTGGTCAGATGGGTGCAGGATGTTGTTGCCTGTCACCGATGGCCGAATTCGTGTTTGGAGACAACCTAACACCCGATTTGCACCAAAGTACGTCCAACCAACCTATCAGGGTGGCGATGGCTCCGTTATGATATGGGGTTGTGTCTCCTACGGCTGTAAACTGGACCTAGTGACAGTTCCAGGACCATTGACTGGCGATAAATATCGCGATAACATCCTTTTTCCTTTGGTAATTCCACATTTTGACAATCACCCTCTTCGAACAAGACCAGTGTACATGGATGATAACGCCAGACCCCACAGAGCAAGAGTTGTGGCTGACGTTATGCAACGTGAAGCCATCACCACCATTCCATGGCCAGCTTGTAGTCCTGATCTTAACCCTATAAAGCAACTGTGGGACATTTTAGGGCGCCGTATACGTCGGAGAGAGCCTCCTGTACAAAATGTGGTTGAATTAGAAGCAGCACTGCACCAGGAGTGGCAGCAAATCCCTCAACACATCATCCAGAGGATGATTCGTGGCATGCCGAGGAGGGAGCGCGCAGTGATCAATGCTCACGGATCTTACACACCCTACTAAGATGTGACTGGAATTAATAGCATTTGTGTTATCTGACTTCTAAAACCAAGTTTCGTGTCATAGACAACACCGTAAGTCAGCATTGACAATAGTTTTTCATGTTTTAAAAAAAGGTGAAAATACGTCATTTACATTTCAAGGTACAAAGTCAATAAAATTTATCACCACCCATGTATTGTTGTGAAATTGTTAAGTCAACATACCATTTTCAACATTGGAACTCAATATTTACATCTCTGTTATTTTGAATTAATGCAGGCTCCCTGCCTTTAAAAATCTTCTGTCTCAAAACTGGTGGCGCTTCACTTCTTGTTCTGAGTATAAAAGGCTGGCTGTAAGGGGAGGTGGAGGCCAGAAAAATCTTCCTCTATATATTAGACCATATATTACCTATATATATATTTAAGGAAATAGTGCCAGTATATTAATTTTACTGGGCCTATTATTTCCTATTTTTCTCATATTTTTAGATGACTTCCTATATTTTATGGTGAAAAAAATATATACAAGTACTAAATGTGCTGCGCAGCCTGAAATCCTCTTCATGTTCTTTTTGTTAAATTTTTACATTATTTTGGAGATGTTACTATATTTATTTTCCCTGCAGTATTACTTATAACTGGAGGAATAATATGATATAAAACACATCCCCCCAAAGAAACTTTCGAGTTGAAAAGTTTAAAAGACCAAAATTTTTTTGTATCTACAGCTAGATTTAAGCTGTAAACACAATTTGCCACCTTTTTTTCTGTTCTAAATAATCATCAGAGCTCTAAATGTAGTGATATCCAGTTTGAGGGTCAGTACAATACTACAGTATGTGGCTATACATTTATAAGCATTTGCAATAGTTTGGCACTAATTAGTTTCAAAATGTTACATGAATTTTGTTATTTTTTTACAATTTTTTTTAAGAACAATGAAATTTTTCAATATAGGATGAGCACTATAACTCAAATACGCTATTGTGACTTGTGATTACAATACATTGTATACGATTGATGAGTCACAATAGCAAATTCTACTTATAATTTAGAAAACTTGTTATTCAATATCCTATTTCAATTTAATTAGATTGTAAGATTTTCTCTTTTCAAGTTTTAGTAAAAAGTTATACAGTATTCATTTATTTTTGTTATACTTCACACAAATGCTTTTATTAATATATACCCTTTTTAATAGTTTAAATGTTAGTTGTGCTTATCAGGGTTTTTGTTTTCTGCTTGGCTGGGAAATCATTTTTATTTCTCAATATGATTTTTGAATTTTCTTTTTTATTTAAATTTGCACACAAAGTATTCCAAAAGAAATCTGTCTTGTTATTAAGAAACCTTAACATGTTTGCATTTTGGTATTGAATTTTAAGATATAAAGAGGCTTATCTTTTAATTCACAGAGGTATGAAACTTAAAACCTTATTACACTAATGTATGAATTCATTGTGTATTAGTACAGTGAATAGCTTTTTCAGTTTCATTCTGGTGAATTATTAAAATACTCCCTTTATCTCTTAAAATTCTCCTGGAGAATTGTTGTCTTATTGAACTAGTTAGAATTCTATTTTAAGTTAGTTTTGTGTTTGTCATGGATTACTTTCTTTACCCTGCTCTTTGAATTTTTGATTTTATTTTGCATAATTCTGTTAAATGAATGTTCCTTTTTTATGAAAAACTCATAAAAAAGAAACATTCATTTGACCGAATTTTGATGCATAAAAGTTGTGCTTATTGTCTACTTCAAGCTAATCAAACAAATGGATTTGATGGAAAAGAAATATGGTGCATATATTTATATATTTACCAGCAAAGAAAGTTTCAAAAATTAAATTTTGATTATGACTGACCAGTGCTAGAAATAATATTACCGGTACTCATAATTCATCCTTAGAAATTCCTAAATATTCAGAACGGAAGGGGGAAGATCTTGTCCACAAGTTACCTCTACTTACAGCGCGACCTTCTTCTAACATGGGGAGTTTCACTGAGACCTGTGGCTGACTGTTGAAAGGACTTAATCTCACTATCTACCGTATATTCTATTTTATCTGCTTTCCACTTTTTGTAGAAACCTTCTTTTTTTTAAACAACTACATCATTTCATAAGTATCTCAATGATTAGTTCTGTAATAAAATCTAACTAAATAATTAAAACTAAAGTAATAATATCAAATCTCAAATAGTAATAATAATGATTAAAATAACTTAATTCTCAATAATCTAAATAGATAAAGTAAATGATAACAATAAATTTAATTCTCAATAATATAAATAGATAAAATAAATGATAACAATATATATTTAAGGGCTAAATCGAAGGCTCAGCCATGAAAATGTAACTAAGTTTGAACATTATTAATAGAAATATGAGATAAATATCTGTATGATAAACAAGTATCATAAAATGGATAAAATGAGGCTAAAATTAGTGCGTTTCTTTTAGTAACATTAAAGGAATGCTCTAATTTTGACCAAAATCCTATTGATCAATAGGTGACTGTATATTTATTCAAAGTGCCTAGAACCATATTCTTCTAGGCACTTTTACCAAACATTATCTTATCATATAGTGTAACTAATGGAGTGCAGTTGTGTGCTGAGCCATCAATATGAAACTAAAATTTAATATTTTATTTCTATTAACTAGGTACTTATGAATGATGTAGTTATTGTTATAGTTTGTTTTAGCCCCACCCCTCCTCCTCTGAATGAAATGAATGATGTAGTTATTATTATAATTTGACTGTTGTAACCCCGTCCCACACACCTCTCTACCCCCTCTCCCCCTCCCAATACCCACTTATGAATGAGTTGTAGTTATTATACCCAGCCTGACACACACCCACACTCCCTTTAGAATGACATGATTATTGTAATAATTATAATTTGACCATTGTTACCTCCACACAAAACACATCCTATGTTATTGCAACGATTTAAAATATTGAAGTCTTTTTAATTTGTAATGACTGTTTCCTTCTTTTTGACAACTGAGACTCTTGAGCAACTTATGTCTTTGTCTTTGACTGATGCTCTTTCAAGTCTAAATGTTGACATAAAGTTTAAACCAAGGACAAAATGACCTTTGTAAACCATCGACATGAAGTTATGAGACTACAGACTGGATACCATGACCACATTTAACTTCTTTGAACTTTCATTCTAAAAAGTATTTAACTTATCAGTTCAGATAGTTATTTAAAATATTAGCAAATGTTGTCATTTGACTCCATTTCATTGTAAAATTCAATATTAATTTTCAGCAGATATTACATTGTTATATCTTTGAATAAGTTCTCATTAGGGGAAATAGGGTATCCTATGACAAGCACTTGTTAAGTTAGTTGCATGTTTATTTTTTACTTACTTTTATTGTATGATTAAGGTAGTGGACCTGTAATAGTTCTGCAGCGTTTTGGAAGTAATGAACTTGAACAGTGTTAACCGAGGTTTCCTAATAATTTTCATTCGGAAACCTCTGTCAACATTGTGAAAGTTCATGGGTGCCAAAATGTCGCGGAATTATTAAGGGTCGACTACCTTAACCAGTGTAGAATCTAAAGACTTTTTGTCACCTCTCCTTGTATTTATTATATCATTGATGTATCATCAATTAGATGACTGCAGGCTGTCAGTATGCCAGGATGTTTGCAGACTTTTGCAAATGATGCCAACTTTTCCATGCAATTGCACATGCAAAGTTGGGTATGATTTTAAAAGGTTTTCATCCTAAATGAAGAAAATTTTGTGATAATACAATATTCTTGGTAAGCTAACAAAAACTTTTTAATCACGCCGTATTTACAATATTTTGATTGCCTTTTGTGGTAGTATGACTGTATTAGATTTTTTAAAGTAGTATTAAGGTTTTTTTCTTTACTGAAAGGGAATAACAATTCTTTAAATATGTATTCCTTAGCATTGTTAGATTTATTTCTCTGTTAAACGCTCCAAAGTTCTTCTGTCTCCTTTGAAAAGTAATATTGTCCAATACAATAAGCCAAGTTTACACTTTTAAGCCAAAAAACAGTTTGGATATCCAATATTTTTAAGGGTAGGCCTTCTTCTCTCTTCATTTTTCCTATTCTTTAAGCACCTATTTTAAAATGTTAAAAAAACATATGTTTCCATTGTGAATGTGCAGTACTTACAAGGGTTTTTTGCAACATAATGATAAATCATATTTGAAACATTGTAGAAAATTAATAAAAACATTCTTCATGGGATACTTATTTTTTTATGACTTTCTAGATAAGGGTTGAATGAATAATTTGTAAGGCTTGTAAACATTTATGATATTAATGAACAGTGAATATATACATGTACATACAAATACATGTACCTTAAAGGGGAGCATAATGTGATTACATAGTAAGGATTTTTTTAAAATTTAGATGTGATATCATACAAGACTCATCTTGAATTTTGAAGGAAACATGAATTTAGAAAAAATATATTAGATTTATGTAAGTTACAAACATTGTTATCCCTTATTTGGTGCTTAATACTCTTGTAGTTTAAAGGTAAAATGTCTGGGTGCAATATACCCAGGAGTTCTGAGTTCAAATCTTGGCAGGGGTCAACTCTACATCAATAGGATAACAATTTTGTGAAATATATAAATCTAATATTATACTAACCTTTTTACTCCGTCTGAGAGGAGGTTAGTTTATACAGCTTTTACCGTAATTATTGATAGGTCTCATGTATTTCAAAATTCATATTTTGTTAAGCCATATATGCACATATTTATTAAGTGTTACCAATATTAAATTTATCTTGCGTTAATGCATAACGAAAGAGTTGTTAGTTTTGTTTTGTCCAAGGGAGAATTAGACTGAATTTATTCACAAGGCTAGTTTAGAAAAAAAGCCTTTTACACAAGGGGCAGTGCGATGGCGGTCTTATGCAATCTAAATATTTCCAGAGTGCAGTGAATACACCATGACATTGCCTGAATCTCCTAGATTGCTAAATTGAAAGAGAAACATAATTATACTGTATACAAATTTTGCATCTTTTTCAATTTCATTATCCACTTTCGGCCATCATAGCAGAGTTGGTAGCACATCTGACTGTCAATCTAGAGGTCCCAGGTTTGATCCCCAGCGGCTCTCATCTTTTCTGACTATTTGTCTCCCACCCATGGGAGGCTAGGAGAGGATGTGATTGTGGTACTGGTGTGAGAAATACCAGGAATCCAAAGTGGCGTAAAACCCAATTCAAAGAAACAAAGTTTGATGCCTGGTGGCGCTCATCCTACCAACTATTTGTCTCTCATTGATAGGTTGATTACTTAGACCTATTCAAGATAGCAGCTGGAGGCTAGGAAAGGATATGATGAGAGAAATACCAGGAACCCATTGTTAGGTTGGCATGCTGCTGCGATATAGCTGTAATATTGTTGAAAGTCTCGAAAAACCCCATTCAAATATACAAAGATAGATCCCCGATAGCGACACTCATCCTTTCAACAGTCTCTCACCAATAGGTTGTATGTACATAAGTTTGCATGGATTTTAGATGTCATGACTCCAGTTGAGTAGGCAATTTGGTAGTGCAACATACTTTAACTTTGGCTATATCTGCTTGAAACTTAGCATGTCAAGGTGTAAGTGCCTATATATTCACAGGCACTTACAATAGTGTTGCGCTGACCCCTCAATGTGTATTCTCTATCATAAGAGCAACCATTACTTTCAAGGGGGATAACCCTATATACATTGTTGTCATCCCGTTTGTGACGTGCGAGACAAAGTTGTTACAATGACATCTCGGTGTATGTTTTTGTGTGGTTCTCCATCTGTCCATTAGTCAATCTGTCGTTTTTTTTCCAGATGTTCAATCCCGTATTCATGGATGATTTCAAAACAACTTGGTACAATAATTTGTTTTCTGTCTGAAAAATGCTATTTGAAGGAAAAATTCAGATAGTTCCAATGTCAAGGTTAAAGGTTAAAGTTGACCTTGTCCAGGGCATAACTCTTTCATTTAAGAGATTAAGGGCCAACTTATTTCTGACCCTGGGCGGGTACTGTTGCCCGCAATATCAGACAATCTCGCAGAAAGCGTGCGACAAGCTCTAGACTGGTCCACATTTCGACTATTTTAATAGCCTAGAATAGGCTATTCTGATAATAGATAGTGCCACCAGTCTACACCCGACCCGAAAGCGGGTGAGAAATAAGTTGGCCCTAAGAGAATATTTGTTGATTTCATTGAGGTATGAAACTTAAAACCTTATTTCACTGCATGAAAATGCAAAGTGGATTCGTACATGAGTATAAATTGGATTTTTGTTTCATACCTCCATAAAACCAACAAAGTCTCTTCATACCTTATTTAAATGTAAAGATTTACCCTCAAACTCAGGGACAGGACTACCTTATGTGGAAGCTTAAAAAAAGCTGCGAATTAAATTGTTACCATTGGCTGAAAAATTAATTTCACAATGTTAACATTTTTTTCACACATTCAAAGAATAATTATTTATGGATGGATTAGCTCAGCACTATTGTTCTGTACTTTAAGTGGATTTGCCATTTGAAAATGCCCCAAAGGTCAGAAGAGCTATTGTGATACTGGTTTTCCCATTCAGCAACTGTCCCTCCATTAACATTTTCTTGTTAACGCTCTAAAGCGGAAGGCCGCTGGGGCTTTTGTCATGGTGCTGTTTCTGTCTTGCGTCTGGTCGTAAACTTTTACTTTAAAAATCTTCTCTTCAGGAACTACTTGATTAGTTTCAACCAAACTTCACAGGAATGATCCTTGGGTGACCCTCTATCAAAGTTTCAAGAAATTTTGACCCAATGATAAACATGGATTTAATGGGCGTAGCTAATTTCCAAATATAGTAAAAGTGACTTTTCTCGGAACCTAATTGATGGGTATCAACCAAATTTCACTGGAATGATCCTTAAGTGACCATTTATCAGTCTGCAAAAAACTTTAATTGGGATGATTCTTGAGTGACCCTTTACCAGTTTACAAAAAAATATTGTGATCAGAGTGAAAATATGTATTTTTTGGCAGAGGTCATTTCTCTAAATGTTATATAGTGGAAACTTTGAGAATCATTTTCTCAGAATCTGATAGATATCAACCAAATTTCACTGGAATGTTCCTTTGGTGGCCTATTGTCAGGCTGCATAAAATTACTGTGATTGAATGAAAAATATGTATTTTACGTAGGGAGGTCAATTCTGTATATTTCATTCATCAATCTTGAATTTTTCTTTGCAGAAATTTTCAGCATGTGACACTTAGAAACCCTTATTTACTTGAAATGAAATTAACAAATTATTTAAATCATTCATACATTCATTCACTAAAATTCTCACCATATCAGTAGATTCAGGCCTGTGGAGCAGGTCAGCTGCTCAAGCAGCTCTAGTAATTCGATTGTCTTCAAAATTGGTAAATATGATTAGACCACCATAAGCACCAGTTTACTTCTGAAAATGAGTCCGATCGGCGAAGCATCACAGGAAAAGAAACTTAACCAAAATTTAATTAGAAAACACTGGTAAACGCTCTAAAGTACAGTTTTTAGCTCCACTGGCTGATATGCCAGCGGGCTATTGCCATGGCGGGTTATCCGCGGACCGTGCGTGCTTGCGTCCGTCCGTCCATAAACTTTTACTTTAAAAAATCTTCTCATAAAGTTTTGGATGGATTCTAATCAGATTTCACAGGAATGATCCTTGGGTGAACATCTATCAGACTCCTTTAAAAAATAATCGGTTGAAAATCATGGCTGTAGTAGACTTATTTCCTTATATGGTAATATGTGACTTTTCTCAGAAACCAATTGTTCGATATTAACTAAATTCAATAGAATGATACTTGAGTGACCCTTTATCAGTATCTTTAGCCGCCGTCATAGCGCAGTTGGTAGCGCGTCGGACTGTCAATCTTGACGTCCCAGGTCCGATCCCCGACGGCGGTTCTCATTCTTTTCGACTATTTGTGTCTTACCAATTGGTTGATAATCGTAGACCTATGTGAGATAGGTCTGGAGGCTAGGAAAGGATGTGATGGTTGAACTGGTGAAAGAAATACCAGGAAGCTATTGTTAGAAGCTCCAGCCGCCGCGATATAACTGAAAATAATGTTGAAAGCGGCGTTAAACTCCATTCAATCAATCAAAAAGCGGGCACTTCTTGCAGCCCGTATTTCTTGGTTGTTTGATAGAACGGGATTGAATTATTTTTCAGTCTGATATCGCGG
This sequence comes from Fragum whitleyi, assembly GCA_948146395.1. Lineage (NCBI taxonomy): Eukaryota > Metazoa > Mollusca > Bivalvia > Cardiida > Cardiidae > Fragum > Fragum whitleyi. The sequence continues at coordinate 52,625,988 of OX411544.1, read as the reverse complement.
CGGCTTGAGCAAAGTAAATAATGGAATTCCCCAACTTGTATAATGCCACAACATTCTTTCCTACAGTTAGTTACATTGTGAAATTAACATCACCTCGATTTAAAAAAAGGAAAAAGGAAATCACTCACTCAACGCTCCATTTATTCATTTCAAAGACTCACTCAAACCAGTCAAAAACCGCGTCAAAATACTTCAAAAACGCAACAAAGCGTTAATTGCGCACTCAAACCAGTCAAAAACCGCGTCAAAATACTTCAAAAACGCAACAAAGCGTTAATTGCGCACAACATTTCATTCAAACTGTTTAAATTAAACCAGTGGATAATTTTATTAACGAATGTGGATTCCAAATTGATTAACCCGAAAAGATAGGAAAATAAGTTGATTTTTAAAGGGAGGTAATAAACATTGCTAATTTCATCCAAGTTGGACGAAATTAGCGATTTTGAATTACCTTCCTTTAAAGCCATCAAAAACTCGCTCCACACACTCATTCAGTTTCTTTCCTAAATCATTCCAAAATCATTCACCTTATCAATTTCACAATGTTGGTAACTGTAGCCCCCCCCCGTCGCTCATCGCACACAATTTACATTTTCTTGTTAATGGTTTAGTAGTCACCCATTGGTAAGGGACAGAGGCGTTGCATTAGTATAATGCTTGTCACAATAACATTTGTCATAACTTATGTCGGTTGAAAGTTGCTGACCTAGCCGAGGTTCGAACTCACGACTCCAAGAATGACAAACAAAAGCCTTAAAGACAGAGCCTCATTTAGAAATTACAACTTAGAAATATTTCACCCCTCCTTATCTAATTTATGTCTCTGAAACTGCTCAAGTCATTGGGGCATCAGCTACCCTGGATAAAAACGTTAGCATAACGTTTTCGAAATGTTACTTCGCTTTGAATATATGGTATCATCTCAAAACGTTCATAAAACGTACATTCCGAACGTAGGACAGCCCTGCATTCTGAGAAATGATACCCCTCTTTTCTGGTGGCTTCAGAGAAAAGCCTGGTACAATTTCTGAACGTTCGCAAATCGTTTTGCATCATGAATGCAGGGCAGATCTCGGAAAGTTCAACCCAATCGGGAACCCTCGGCAATTCTACGGAATAGTACTTTCCAGTTTACGGAAAAGTCCGAGCGATGTTCCGAATGAGTTAAACCATGGCCGACCCATATCTCTATGCTATGGTGCATAAGACTTTCAATCTGGAAGTCGTGGGTTCGATCCCCGGTGGCAGCAAATATCCTTTCCGACGTTTGTCTCTCACCATTGGGTAGATAATCGTAAACCTATGTGAGATAGCAGTCGGAGGCTAGGAAAGGATGTAATGGTAGTACAGGTGAGAGAAATACCAGGAATACATTGTTAGGTGCTCCGGCCGCCGCGATATAACTGAAATAATGTTGAAAGCGGCGTTAAACTCCATTCAATCAATCAATCTATGCTATGGTCTGCAACAACGGTAAAATTGTACCTCAGAAAGTCTTTGAAGGGGGGGGGGGGTCCGATTTTCGATCAATGCAGTCAAATATTTTGTGTAAAAAAATGAATGAAGGCAATGATTATATCAGTCGCTACGATATCCAATGCAGAATTTTCGAAGGAACATCAGACTTGACGGTTACGTATGACAAAACGGCACAAGCTGTTCTCCAATTACACCCCTTTGCCTTTGCATTTGCGTGCAAAGAGGGGTAAAATTTGTAAACAGTATGCATTATTTTGTCAACCCGAACGTAGGGCAGGCTACCAAACGGTTCAAACAACCTACTAGTTAGTACAAATGCTGTCGTCTGCAGCCAAATTAAACTGTTGCCTCAGAAAGTCTGTAAGGGGGGTATCGATTTTCTCATAATTCACCAAGAGTACAAAACCGCTGATGGATGCCCGTGATAGTAAAACTGTTGTTCTTGCTAGTCGTTTACCTGGTCGATAAAAAATCGGAGTTTCTGCTGTGATGCCTTTTTAATTTCTTTTTTGCTCGTTTGAAAATTGGAATATTGTAATTTTTCTATAATTGCAAACCCTTAACTCAAAAGAATACTTTTCGACAACTGAAAAAATCTTCGGTCTGCGATCTCTTACTTCCGGGATATGCTTTAATATTGGTATAAATATATGTTTTTCGTGGTCAGAAAATCTGGAAATCAAGGTATAGTCAAAGCATGGTTTAGTTCAAATGGTAGACAAACTATCGTAACTACAACTTTATTCAAGCTGTTGTTACGACAGTTTGCCTATCCATTGTCGCCTATCATAGCGTTGTTCTACTAAAATTGCTTAACTACATTAGTTTCGTGTCACAAAGGTGATATAATCTTTTTGCGGGGCGAATTCTTCAAAAGGAAATGCAACCCAAGTCAAACTGAAAATAGCATCAGTATGAAACTAGCACTGCGTTCAGGATGGCCGTGAAAACAGTGCAAAGTGTTTACAAATTATTCCCCGCTTTGCACACAAGTGCATGTGCCAACCAGGGTATATTTTGCACTCAGTTTGCAGGACTGGTCAACGGAATCCCTGATTTTACATAATAAGAGTTTGCCTTAGTTTGAGCAGGTTTGTTTTTTTTTTTTTAAATCAACCTTCCAGGTCCGGGTTTTGTAGGCTACGTCGCACCGAGCAGGTTTACGGATGTAAAATTGTTGATAGATTTTAAATTATTCTAGAATTCAAACTTCCTCTAGAAATAGTGTAAATATTACAGATCAAGCTCAAATATTTTACTCGCAGAAGATCAAATCAACACGTTTAGCGGTAAAAGGGTCGGGATTAATAGATTCCAATACAAATCAAATGAAATAAACATAGTGTTACATTTGTTTGCGCTGACAGAATACGAAATGTGTTCCGTAGACTAGAAGCTTTCTCGGAATTAACAGATTAACAGCAACATGCCGTTAAGGAAAAGTAATGTTCGTCTGATTGTGTTTGGAATATTCTATTTGTTGTATTTGGTGATCGGAGGATCAATATTTTCGGCCATCGAGGGACCACAAGAAAAGGCGCTCGTGAAGACATTAAAGGACCAGCGGAAGGAATTTTTGAAGAGTCATCAACAATGTATAACAAGTAAGTCGTTCAATGCTTAAACGGTTCGTGTTTGACCCTGAATTCAGGATTTTGACCCCTAAAATATTTGAAAATATCTTATTTAACTACCTCCACAGACACACCTAAATTTTCTGTCATGGAGTCATTTTGACCCTTCAAATTTTCTGTATTGCACCGTGGTACTGCTGTAATTATAAATTTATAAGACTCAATTCATCGCCTTTATGTCGTTATAAGAGATTCATATTTATATGAATCTCTTATAACGACATAAAGGAGAAATCAATGATGTCAGTGAGCTTAATCTCAAGAGACTTTTTGAGCCCTAAAACATCACAGTGAATGGGTCAATGACTCTTGAATTTCAAAGGCTAGTACTAGCTATGCCTTAGCTCATTTTTCCGCTTAGATCGGTCGATAACGCGTTGAACTGTCAATACAGGGGGTCGTGATTTCTAACCCCAGTTCGGCTAACTTTTTAAGACCTTTTGCAAAAGTCTGGGATTGATAAATGAGGGCTGGGATGAAATGCTGTGGTTGAACTGTCCGTAGTTGAAATGATTAGAAACTTAAGAATAGTGTACCAGTCACCGCTGTTGAAAGCGGAATTAAAGGCCTTGACCAATCAAATCCTCAACTCATTTCAAAACGCGTTTTAACAAAAGGCGATGTTTAGATTAGCCAAGCGTTCCAGATGAAATCGTTCATGAAACGCTTTTTTTTATCTGGAACCCCGCTTTGCACATATAGGCTTTATTAAGTGCAAAACAAGATTGCATTTTTAAACCTTTGCAATAGATTTTGCATAATGAACAAAAGGCTGGATAAATGTACGAAATTTGACAAAGAAAATGAAGGCAAAACAACGAAAGAGAAATTATTATGGTAACATTCACGCTGCATAAATTGTTGTATGAAGCTTTATATATTCGCAAAACGCCAGAGTGCAATCGGAATAGTATAATAACGGAAATGCATAATAATAGCTTAATAACAAATTCCATAACAGAGGAAAACGACCGTTGCAGTAATTACATGTACATGTATTATTTTTCTGCCCTCTTCTTATCCATTACACTAACAATTACCAGACGATTAAATCTTTGACCGTTTTGAATTTCAATGAAGTTGCAGACGTTACAAACAGAACTGAGGAAGACGCAGCGAAAAGCAAAATCAACATAAGGTAAAAATTGGGCAGTGTTTTACTGCGTTTCGCTTTCAAATCATAAAATGCCAAAATGATCTTCATAGATGATCTGAAAGCATTAAAGGAATTTGCTTTTCTTCAAGCGTATTAACCATAGTACCACCAGGAGCCGAGGTACTTTCCAGTTTACGGAAAAGTTCGAGCGATGTTCCGAATGACCTCGGATGTTATTCGGAACAATATTCGGCCATTTCCGTAAACTGCAACAGACCTCGGATGTATGTAAGGCGGATGGGTATGTAACAAAATCGAGCATTTTCTTAGGCGGAAACAGTGTAAGAAAAACTCGCACTGTAGATGCGCTCGCGGACGGCCGAAGGCCGCGAGCGCGAAGCAAGCGTTTATGGTAACGTGTGTTATTCTATTCTTTTCTATTCTATTCTACTGTCAAACGAAACAAACGTGTCATTTTCCATCCGGAGTGAAATCACTTGCAGGACCGAAAAAAGGTTAAAAATTGTATTGTAAAAATACCTTAACGTATCATTCGTAAAGAAAAGATTTAAAAATTGAAAATTATTTTAAGGTATCCCGAAAAAAATATGTTTCTTTGAAAATTTTATTTTCTACCGGAAGCAAAATAAACGAAGCCAAAATCGAGGCCGACCAAAGCAATTCGCGTGGAAATTCCCACAAAATGTTTATCAGTTTTCGATGTGACAGAATAAAAAGGCTATTTCAACATCCCTACCTTTAGTCCTTACACATAAACGGCCTGGAACACATTTAAAACCTCAGATTTACATGATGCATGCATGTTAAGATTTAAATGACAACAAATATTTTACGTCATCAATGATGGCTAATGACGTCACGAATACTATAGTCTAGAACTTTAAACAGTTCAATCATAGACTAGAGATCTTGTAAATACATGCAACACTGTTCTTGTGATTTTCAACGAGTTTAATGTAGAAAAAATGACCCTAGTTGTCTTGTAACATCCAAAACAAGAAATGTAGCAATTACATGTAATTGGTTTTTAGGTCATGAGAAAACATTGTGGGAAGGAAAAATTTGCTTGTTTGTAAAGTTTTTGTAGTTGTGTAAGGATTTTGTTGTTGGGTACGCCTACGTGGACCTGTCACCAAAACCCTTTATTTCTTTAAGATGTTAATTTAATTCCAGTTATGTTAAAAAGGTTTATGCATTCTAATTGGCTTGAAAATTTGTTTCAGTAGAAAGAATTTCTACTTTTAATGATAAATCTTCACGTTTTTGCAAATAAATCTAAGGTTATCTACAAGTTATGTCTTGATTTCATAGTGGTGTAAAACTCAAAACCTAATAAAAATTGTGTGTAATCTATATCACATATTTATACAGTCTGATTAGTTTTTCAGTTTCATACATCGGTGAATTTGAGAAATAAACTCTTCATCTCCTAATGATGAGGGATCACGTCGATGTATCGGAGGAATAGACTGTGCATCAGAAACATTTATATATCTACTCAATACATTCGCAATGAACTATAAATTACATATGCACCCCCTCTTTCTCTCTCTCTCTCTCCCTCTCTCTTTTTTCTTTCTTTCTTTCTTTCTATCTCTCTCTCTCTCTATCTCATGTAACAAACAATATTTCAGCTGCGATCGCTTTTAAGGCTTTGCCTTATTTCATATCGTCTATTACAGTAAATAACGACTGAAAAATCTTAATTTTTGAGAATGACGGAGAATGACGAAGAATGACGAATCATTCTCAAAAATCAAGATTTTTTCAGCCGTTATTTAAGAATCTAAAGATATTTATATTAGGATACGTTGGTATCACGTCATTGACTTAAACGAGTAGCGTTGGCGACGTCGAATCTTTTCACTCACAGTTTCGAGGGCTAACGCCATTTTTACTGACGTCATCTAATTTTTTCAATGTTTTCCCGTAATTTTTAAAAATAGTCCGTCTATATACATCCGAGGTTGATCGTGAGTTTGGCCCAGTGGTGTTCCGAATGGATCAACCTCGGATGTACTAAATGGACTATTTATAAAAATTACGGGAAACATTGGTAAAAATTCGATGACGCCAGTTAAAATAGCGTCAGCCAGCGAAACTTTGAGTGAAAACATTCGACGTCGCCAACCCTACTCGTTTAAGTCACAGACGTGAAATCATCGCTGAAAAATCTTAATTTTTGAGAAAGATTCGTCATTCTCAAAAATTAAGATTTTTCAGCCGTTATTTACTGTAAAAGATATCAATCTAAAGATAGCACCGGTTGTTGCCATGCTGGTTTTTCTTACACAGTTTCCGCCTAACAGAATGCACAATTTTGTTACATACCCATCCGCCTTACACGTGTTCCGAATGCCGCCTTACGTACATCCGAGGTCTGAGGTGCGTTCGTCAGAGCAAGATGAAAAATCCCGCATGGGATGTCCTAAACTATCCGCTATTTAACTTATTACATTCAGCTGATGTATGAAAAATTTCGGTCTTGCTTTTTCAATGTTAGTTTAACGTTGTGAGCGTAAAACAAGCCCAATCGTTCTCACTTTTCCGTAAACATAAAAGTACCTCGAACTAAGAGCAGTAATTTTGGGTCATTTTATGGCAATTCGGATTTTGGTGGTACTAAGTCAATGCGCTTGAGGAAAAACAAATGTCTTTAATGCTTTACGATAGTCTATGGAGATCATTTGGGCGGCAAATTACTATTTGATGACAAAACGCAGTGATTTACTGCGTTTTGTTATATAATTATATCATGCCCAGGTTATATCTTTCGTTGATTTTGTGTTTTTTTCCCAAAGACATCTTGGTGTTTGTGACCATCATGTAATCCAAAGTGCGAAACAATGCGCTTTCATGACTGCGCCCTCGCTATTCCTTCGGTCTTTTCCGGAGAATCGCCGAGAACTCCCAATTGGGTCAAATACATGGCCGCCATGATCTGCGATCTAATGGTCTGCGATAAGGACTCTTTAACTACCACTAATCGTTGGAAAGAATAAATGAGCCTGCGTGAGATTTCCAACAATTTCAAATATGCGCAAAGCAAAGACTCTGAACAGCCTGTGCATCCGCACAGTCTGACCAGAGCCTTCACTTTGCGATTTGTAGATAGATAAGGTCTCAAAGTTTCTGTAGATCATCAGGTAACTTTTTATTAACAGTTTGTGGCTGTATGGGCCTCTTATTGTTTGAACCTCACCAACATTTCAAATTGTTGGAAATGTCACGCACAGGCTCAAATTGGAGAAAAATTGCTAGAGTCAGAAGGCCTGTGTGAATCAATATATGATAACTTGATGAAAATTATTTCGGCAATAAACATGGAATGTAAAGTAAATTTGTGCACTATCTGCCCCAGACAAGATGCTGATGTCGTGCCGGTGAACGAAATTATCAAACAGACTTGTCAGGATTCCAGAGCTGAATTATTACAAATCTATCCGTCCTTTATCTACGCTAACGGAAAAACGGCGCGACACCTGTACACACGTGATGGCATTCATCTTAATGATAGAGGTTCTAGTGTTTTGGTGAATACAATAAATGAACAAGTACCTATCATTAAGGGAAAGTACTCACAACCAAATAGTGATCGAGTACCCGATGATACACAAAACCCTTATATTAACAGAACTCAAACTCAGAAATCCAGGTATACAAACAGTTCATATACAAATTATAATAATTATCCACAAGGTACTCCCATGTCTGTGAAAACAAATTGTTTGAAATGTGGCTCGGACAGACATGCCACAAATGAGTGTAATTATTATGGGCAGTATTATTACAATGAATCACATAATGGTAATCGACGTCATCAAATGATGGAACGCAGATCTCAGGCTTCATCTGTGTCCTTCAACAAATACTGCTTTATTTGTCGAAGTAATACACATGAATCTTTTCAATGTAGATACAGCCAGTACGATGGAATATATGAACCGTCCTTTGAATATATGAGACATGAGGAACGATCAGACAGATACCCTGAGTATCATAATAAATCCATATGGGACACCCACTTTAACAATAAATCCGACAAAGGAAATCACAACGAAACAGCCATTGCTGATTTACATATTTTTAAACCACCTATGAGCAAACCCATAGATAATCAATATAATACAAATAGAAAGAGCGGGTTTCATTACTTTCTTTGTCAAAATACTACAGACACGGAAAAGGCTATTAGTTCTCTACCAAACTGCGACACCACAGCTGAAAGCTGTGCAATTAATTTCAGAAAAAAACAAAGCAACAGTACTACAGCTGGAGAAAATGTATTTAATTTCAGATCTCGGGGTATGCATATTTGTAGCTTAAATATTAATCATCTTCTTCCTAAGTTAGAAGAGGTAAAATTTCATTTACAATGCAATCGGTCTCCAGATATTTTAGGAATGTGTGAAACTTTCTTACATGAAAATATTGAACAAAGTTCTTTGAAAATACCGAAATACGTTTTTGAGAGACTCGATAGAAAGGGAAAATCAGGCGGCGGGATCCTTGTTTATATCTCAGAAAAAATTCAATATAAAAGACGTTTTGACCTTGAATCATCTGAGATTGAGTCAGTCTGGATTGAAGTATTTTATTCAAAACAATCGTCGTTTCTTTTGAGTTTTGTGTACCGCCCACCGAGCTCGGCGCAGTCATGGATAGATTTTTATCGTTTACAGATAGAAACCGTTGATATATTGAATAAGGAATATCACATTCTTGGTGACTTTAATATTAAATATTACGTAATGAATGATGTAGATAAATTTGAAAATTTCAAGTCGGAAAATCTCATTTCAAATTTTGATATAAAACAGCTAGTAAAACATCCTACAAGGTTGACAAAAAAGAGTTCTAGTATAATTGATCACATCTACACAAACTCTATTAAAAACACGTGTGAAGTATTTGTATCCGACTTATCAATTAGCGACCACTTTCCAATTTGTTTCACAAGGAAAGATTGCAATGTTTCGGACAATGTCAAAAGTTGTCGAAATCATGAAACAATTGAGTACAGGTGTTATAAAAATTTCGATTCTAAAATTTTTATCAATGACTTGTCTATCTCTGGTATTGAACATACTGGGATGATTGCAAACCCAAATGAAGCCCTTAAAATGTTTTATACTATCATAAATTCAATTTTATCTATTCATGCCCCGTTCAAGCAAAAAAGAGTAAAGCGTTCGTATCAACCGGCTTGGTTCAATAATGATATTAAAGAAATGATGCGCGCAAGAGATTTGGCCCGAAAAAAGAGAGATTTTGACATGTATAAAATACTTAGAAATAAAGTAACTTATTTGATCAAGCTAAATAAGAAACGATACTTTAACAAAGCTGTTGAAAAAAAGGAGTGTCCAAAAATCTTATGGAAAAATCTTAAAGAAATCGCACATGCCAATCCCTCAAATGAATTCATAATGCCAAAAAGTATAATCAAAGTAGATACAACTATCGAGGGAAATCTTAATATAATCAATGAATTAAATAGACATTTTGTGAGCATATCGGATATTATTACTAAGACAAGTTTCTCGAATAGTAATTTTGATTACCTGAAAGATTATCTTGATCAAAGGTTAGACAACAATTTTTTTTCTATAAAATACATTTCTGTTTATGAAGTTCACCAGATTATTCGTAAACTAGATTCAAATAAAGCTACAGGTCTGGATGGAATAGGCCCAAAAATTTTAAAACAATGTGGAGATATCCTTACTCCAATTATAACATCCATTATTAATAATAGTATATCTACTGGAATCTATCCAGACGAAATGAAATTAGCGCGGGTCATACCGATATTTAAAACGGGAGATAGAGATGATCCAAATAACTATAGACCAATATCGATTCTACCGACCATATCAAAAATATTTGAACGACACATTGCTACTCAACTCCAATCTTGCCTTAGAGGGACTAATATAATAAATCAATCTCAGTCAGGATTTAGAGAGCACCATTCGTGTACAACAGCTTTAATAAAAATTATTGATGCTAGCCTCTCAGATGTAGATGATGAATAATATGTCGGTACTGTTTTCTTAGACCTCAGAAAAGCATTTGATCTCGTAGATCATCAAATACTTCTTCACAAACTTAAGCTCTATCATTTTACTGAAGGTACATGTACTCTTATCAATTCATACTTGACAAACAGAAAATAGTTGATCAAAATAGGGGATTTAAAATCGGAGTTACTAGAGGTTAGATCGGGAGTACCTCAGGGATCTATCCTGGGACCTCTGCTCTTCCTAATCTATATAAATGATCTTAGTTTTGTCTGTTCGGATGTAGAAATCGACCTATATGCAGATGACTCAACGATGCACAGGTCAGGTTTTGATATTGCTACCATTCAATCAAAACTGCAAGAAAGCCTCTCGTATGTATATGAATGGTGTCAGCTTAATAATATGTCTCTTCACCCATCTAAGACAAAATGCATGTTAATTGGACCCAAAACTAAACTCTCGAAAGAAAATAACATAACATTAAATTTAAACGACCAGCCTTTGGAAACTGTAAAATCTCAAAAGGTTTTAGGTGTGTATATAGATGATAATTTGAATTGGCATACACAGATTGATTATGTTTGTAAAGGACTAAAGAAGAAAATTGCTCTTTTCAAAAACATAACTTACTTCTTAACAAAGGAAATGAGGATTCTTTTTTACAATTCATATGTTTTGCCTATTCTTGATTATTGTTGTGTTATTTGGGGTAAAAGTAAAACTGCTTACACAAACAAAGTATCTGCTCTTCAGAGACGACTAGCCAGATTAATTCTTAGCAAATCTGTTCAAACACAAGCACACGAATTATTCAAAGAGTTACACTGGTTACCATTTCCGGTAAGATGTAAATACCATTCTGCCGTTTTAACATATAAAACGTTAAAAAATGTAGCTCCAAAATATATGACTAACATCATCCATGTTTCTAGGAATGATAGCTATACTTTAAGGTCTGAAACAAAAAATGACCTTATCGTCGCGAAAAGACCAAGAACAAATATTTTCAAGGACAGTTTCAGTTTTTATGTAGTCGGCGTTTGGAATGAAATTCCAGTTGAAATACGAAATGAATTGCAATTGCAAACTTTCAAGAAAAGGTTAAAACAATTTTATTTCGATACATATGTTCTCAAAATATAATCATATATGCTAATAGTTTTCAAGGGTATCTGTCTGATCAAAACGTAATTTACAAAGGCTAGTATTTTACCCATTATACAATTTCTTCTCCATCATTGAGTTTGATTTCTTTTTGTTTTTGTTTTGCTGAGAGAGAGAGAGAGAGAGAGAGAGAGAGAGAGAGAGAGAGAGAGAGAGAGAGAGAGAGAGAGAGGGAGAGAGAGAGAGAGAGAGAGAGAAGGAGAGAGAGAGAGAGAGAGAGAGAGAGAAAGAAGGAAGAGAGAGAGAGAGAGAGAGAGAGAGAGAGAGAGAGAGAGAGAGAGAGAGAATTAAGTCGTAGTTAATTCATTTGTTTTAAGAAGGCCATGTTGAAAATAAGATTTGCTTTATATATATGTCTTAACATGTTACCTTCTATAAATAAAGATATTATTATTATTATTATTATTATTATTATTAAATAACATAGGCCGGTTCTATGTGGCATTGAGAGGCAATTTATACGACTAGTTCTTGTTATGTGGTCTGTAAATTTGCAAAGAAATTGGTCTTTGATAAATAATTCATGGGCGATCATTAACCCTTTACAGACTCGTCTAGGTTTCCCTTTCATACCCTGGAAATTATGTAACAACAGAGGGTGCAACCCGGAACCAAATTTCATCGTACGGAATAGACCTTGGGGATAATAAGGGCACTGCGTTTTGTTTTCAAATTATCATTTGCACCAAAGATCGTCATAGACGCCGGAAATTTGGTTTCCGTCATGCGTTTTAACCGAAATACCACTAGAAGCCGTATTACCTAATAATGACCCAAAATTAACCTCCGTCCGAGGCACTTTCCAGTTTACGGAAAAGTCCGAGCAATGTTCCGAATACAAAGGATGTGCGTGCAAGACAACTTTCTTTTTTCATATAAATTTTTCATACGTAAGCTGTAAACGCAATATCTCCTATCAGGCACGTTTTATCGGCGTAGCATATATCATATCGTACAGACACACAGTCAAACCAGTCTTAGCGACCACCTGTATTCTGCAAGCAAAATGTTTTGAGCAAGAAACCACTGGGTTCCAAAATGAATTAAATTCAAAGAAATTAACCTACATCAAGCAAGTACCTGTTTTAATGAGCACTTTTTAAACGGTTCAGTTCCTAAGTTGCTTACTGAAAGCTAGTTTGACTGTATTTTTTAGCTGTAACAAAGCGGAGGCCGTAACATAATCTCCGGGGTGTGTCTTTAAGCATTTCTTTTAGAGCAACAAATTTGATACATTGTTAAAGAAGTTAAATGAAACTGTTCATTGTGAGAAAATGAGAAAATTGCGATTTTTCTCATTTATCTACCGTTCTTCTAAATAAGGTGCTCAAGGTCGACTAGCCGACCAGTCTTAAACATATGAGCTATCACGCGAAAAGGGACCATCTGGGTAGTGCGTAAAGTGTCGACCCTAGTCAGACTGCGCGGAGTGCGCAGACTGACTAGGGTCGAAACTTTTTGCACCGTGCTTATTTTCTGAATCTAGAATGATCAATCTACATTCCGTGAAAGAATTTTTGAAATGCGACTTCTGGTTGACCTATGCTGGATCAAATCTTTTTTTCAATCATTCATTTTATAGAATTCCCGGATGGTCCCTTTTCGCGTGACGGGTCACATATGAGTAAATATATGGATTCTACATCGGTGACTCAACGCAGTTTCATATTCATTGATAGTTACGGCTGTTTTGCACTAAGCAATCGACATCACGGTGCAGTATGAGATCAAGCTTTAGACTTAAGAAAAATGTTGGAAGGTTATCGATCTTGATCCGATCCTCCCGATCTAGCCTAATCTAGACACATTGCAGAAAACAACCAATTATGTCAATATTACAGAGTTCGGAGTAAATGACTCCCTAGAGAAATGCTTCACATAATGAAAGCTTTCAGTAATATTTCTAGGTCTATTTAAATTCTGGCGTTAATTAAGCAGCATTTAACCTTAAAATATGTATATGCATATGTGTATGAATATTGTTTTTACGTGTTTTTCCCTTCACTTTCAATTTGCACGAGTTTCTTATTTCCAACAGGACTCTTAGATATTGAGAAGAACGCTAGATTCGGATAAGGAAAGGCAAACTGATAATTTTTGGTCATTTCTAAGTTAACTGAAATAATTCCTGTCTTTTTTATAGCCCAGAAATAGTAAATCGAATCTTCTGATGGTAAACTCGAACAATAATCCCTAGGGCCCGTTTTACTAAACCTCTTACGAAATGAATAATCGAAAGTCAAAATCATAAATCGTTCCTAGTGTTTTCTTTCTTTGTTAGAATCTGCCTTTTTTAAAATATCTCATTGGAATCCAAATGAGGTGAGACATGACAGAATTCCATATTTAGTTACTTCTGCAGAGCAACTTAATTTTTTCACTTACGCAAAAATGATCGAAAGATGTTTCGTTAAACAGGCGCAGATCTTCCGCAAAGCAATTATTGATCTCACTCCTAGATTGTACGACAATGCAATATACATAAGCGACAGATTTACCATACTGGACTAAACACATCTTCCCTCGAAAATAATGTTGTTCAAAGATTTTTTCTGTATGGAACAGAGTTACCAACAGTATAATGCGACTTGATTGAGATATTTACGTAATTTTTGGATACGGATTTTTTTCTAAAGGGGGTTCGAGCAGTTACAAACGAAAATATATTATTTTCAAACATTTTCTTATGGCCAGCAAATTGTCGTAGATCTTATCTACAATCTACCTCATTTACAAAATGAATATATAATTTCCCGATTTGATAACATCATTTTTACTGAAATTCCATTGGAACACGGGCCTGTTTAACTAAATATCTTACGAACATTTGTTGCGTATGTAAGATATTAAAGTTGCTTCTACAGTGGTAACTAAATATGGAATTCTGACACGCATCATCTCATTGCAATCGTCTTCTAAAGACGTTTCCAATGAGATATTGCAAGGCAGAATCTAACAATGAATGAAAATACCAGGTACGATTTGTTATTTTTCTTAGGATTACTTTTTACGTTCGAAAATTAGTAAAACGGGCCCCAGGTTCAGTACCTTCACCCCACCCCCCACGTGGTTCTACTGACTAAGGACTTCTATTCCACGTAGCAATGTATACTCATGTCGCAATTGAAATGTTTATTTAAGTGCAGAAAATGGTAACAACTTCTTCCCAATTTAAAAGCTCTTCTTATATACTTTGCAGTTTTTACCAGAAAAAAATGTCGTGCGATAAAGGGTTATAAAAGACAAGAGTTGACCTTTCAATGTCTGGGGTATGAATTGTTTCTTGGATTATGAATAATTCTAGTGGTTATTGTTGTCCATTGATCGGGCGGTTATTTTTACTCCATATTATATATAAAGCAATTGATTTATATCTAGTTATAATACTAGGCAAATATTTAAAGTAAATCTCGCATTTTTATGCGAGACAGAGATTCAGATAATTTTCACAGCCGAGAATCTATCGGATGGGTATCACCATCGACAACAAGGGGAAAAACTTTGTGTCAAATATCGTGAGGGGGAATCAAAAACCACGTTTAATCAAGCCGTAGATTTTCGTTGCACAACGACGATATCCAGCGATGGATCGAGGATTTCTGTAATTCGATTATACAAAAAGGGAGTTCTTTTTTCCTTATATTACACAATTTTAACCCTAATCAAGGGTTGTTTAAACAAAATTCATACAATTTGGACATATCAACGAGTTTGCCTCAAGATTTTTATTCCATTAACATCAAGAAGAAGGCAGGCAGTACATGCTAAGCTCAGACTGCACAACTGCGTAAGGTGGTCTTAGTCTTCCAAAATTGTGTTCAGATCAAGATAAAGGAAGTCCTGTATGAGAATATGAAAAGAGGGAGGGATAGATAGAGATAGATAGATAGATAGATAGATAGAGAGAGAGAGATAGAGAGAGAGAGAGAGAGAGACAGAGAGAGAGAGAGGGGGGGGATACAAAATATTATTAGCGCTCTAAACGTTTTGAGTGTCGGAGTGGTTGTTATACTCTGAAACAAAGCCGAGCGCGCGTTTTAGAATGTCTTTGGTTGGGATAGGGGTCAATTTCTCGATATTTTTTAGTGATTGTCACTTAACCAACGGACACTTCAACTTACATTTCAAAAACATCCTATAAGAACATTTTATATAAAAAGGACAAATAATAGTCATATCGATAAATGATAATGTAAAAGTTTTAGGTCAGCTATTTCGAAAATTACCATATTTGGCCGGTTAAATGTCTACTGTTAAGTCTGGAACATTTTAAAAACTCTTTAGACAGCGGTACTTGACAATAATAGATACGTCTGCATTATAACAGTATCCCTGGTCTGTAATTTTCTCTCTTTTTATGCCAACCATGTGTGTAATTACATCTAATTATGGCGTGTGTCAGGAATGGAACTCTTTGTACAGAACCCTGTTCACGTGGGAATGTTCTCAATGTTTTGTTTATTTGTTAGAACTTTGTGCTAGATATTTACATGCTGGTTTGAATTCGTAAAACAAGTTCTAAAAGAAGTGAACTTTTGTCAATCCACCAGTCTCCTTTTGATTTTAATAATGATCAATGAATGCTTGTTTTTTGTTAATTCTCACTGGAAAAGAATATGGGAAAGAGTGATTCACATGCAACTGGTACATAATAGGAGTTTAATATCTTCGATGCCATCTAAACTCAAGTCACAAACCGACAAGTTTGTGCAGACTTGAGTTCCTAAACTCGGTCCGAAATGTTGTACTTTTTCAAGAATAAATCGCATTTTTATTATTTAAATAGAAGACAACAAAGCCTTGTTCCATTGTTTATTTTTCATGTTTTGAACTACTGGCAGTAGAATAGATATGGGAAAGTGTCATTATCATGCAACTGGTACAAAATGGAATTTTCATGGTTTTTAACTTTAGTCTTAAACAGGCAATATTGCAATTCCAGTCTTGAATTCCTAAAATGGGTTCTAAGAGACAAAAACTGTCAAGAAATGGCCGGATTCTTATTATTCTAAAAGAAGGAGTGATTTTTTTTAATCTTTATCGTTTGTTTGAATTCCTCAATGAAATAGAATATTTGAAAGACTCACACGCATGCAACTGGTTCATAATGGCGGTCTTTATGGCTTCGAGAGCATCGTATTCTTTGTTTTGAATCTATTTTTTTTTTTTTTTTTTTTGAATACAAATTTCTGAGGATTTCACCCTGTCTGTCCCAAGTTTTCACCCACAATAATAAGGGTGAAATGCAGGCAATGTAGGTTAGGTCAGACGGCACGTCTGTGAAGGATAAGCTTAGTTCATAAGTTGTCTGTACATCAGGGATCCGTTTTACTAAACATTTTACGATAATTTTTTGCGTAAGTCAAAAATCAAAGTTGCTTCTACTGTGGTAACTAAATATTGAATTCTGCCATGCATTATCTCATTTGAATCTTCTTCTAAAGACGATTCGAGTGAGATATTGCGAGGCAGAATCTATCAATGAATGAAAGCACCAGGTACGATTTGTAATTTTGTCTTACGATTAATTTCTTCGTAAGAACTTTAGTAAAACGGTCCCCAGGAAAGTTCCGTAAACGGGAGGAGAAGGGTTAACTCGTGGTCATTAACCGACAAGTATTAATGGACTGGTCCTACAAGACGAGTGGGCACGGTGGAGTTTTCCAAGGACTTTGCCCTCCGTTATCAGTAGGACTTAGACTGCAACTCGTTACTACTTCTTATTTAAGGTAGTGGACCCATAATAGTTCCGCACCGTTTAAGAAGACATACAATTTAACAGTGTAAACCCAGGTTTCCTAATGATTTCATTAGGAAACCTCGGTTAACATCTTGGAATATCGTGAGTTCCGAAATGTTGCGGATTAATTATGGGTCCACTACCATATATTACAATAAGGGGGAATTAGCGGCCTATCAACGATATTCAGAGCTCTTCTTTATATGATATGATGCTAGAATAACTAAATTTAAATATTCCTGTCCACAAAGAATCTCGGTCCATTTAAATGATAAGAATGGATCCATAGAGTATTAAATCTCATTACGATATGTGTTCCCAGATCCGCCGTGAGCACAGTTTTTCACTATTTTCTCTATAAATATGTAGTAATCTTTATTTCTTTAGAAAATGATAAACCAAGATCGATTAAAATGATGAATGCTCTAATTTTCATGAAAATGTTACTTACTTTATCGCCAGTAAAGAGTTTTGGAAAAGCGTAGTTTTAATCGTGCGGAATCGTCAAATTTTGAAAAAATCGTGTCGGCTATTTTTGAGTTGGTCATGTTCTTATAATTGAATTGGCACGGTGGTATTGTTGCATTTCAGTAGATCATCTGAAACATATTCAAGTTCATAGTATTTCCATCAATGTTACGTGTGCACAAAGGCCAGTCGATACATATGCATAACATAAACAATGTCATTGTGAAAAAGACAAAGTTGTATACTTAATACAGTAAAAAAATTAGTTTTTTTTAAAGTACTGCCCTGCGTTCAGAATGAGAAAATGGCACAAACAGGTTTCCAATTATACCCCGCTTTGCACGTTCACTTGCGTGCAAAGCGAGGTATACAGTCAAACCTGTCTTAGCGGCTACCTGTTTAAGCAAGCAACCTGTCTTAAGCAAGCAACCACTGTGTTCCCAAATGAACCAAATACACTAAAACTGACCTGTATTAAGCAAGCACCTGTCTTAAGCAAGCACCTTTTAAATGTCCCTTGGGTGCTTGCTTAAGACAGGTTTGACTGTAATTGGAAAACTGTTTGCGCCGTATTCTCATCCTGAACGCAGGGCTGGTTGTCCATTTCCCAACAATATTGATCAACGTGGGGCTTAATTGATAGATGGACCTGTCCAACAAAGCAAATTAACTACCCAATCAAACCATTCATCTACAACGGAAGTAGGCATACATACTGTAAATAGACAACATTTGCTTTAATGCCTTTTCGTGGTTGACCCGGTGGTCTAATGGTGAGACACAGGACTACTAATCCTACGGTCCGTTTTTTCGAATCCCGAATGCGGCAGGAATTTTCAGGGATACTTGCTATCCCCCGTCCAACTAGAAGTGTACTGGTAAGCAACCCAGAGCTAGCATCGCGTGTATCGGTGCTTTACACTGGGCACGTTAAAGAACCAAGGAGGTCTATTCGTGGAAGAACTAGGATCTCCTTGTATCCGATTCTTTCTCTCTCATGGTTCATACCATATGTGCCTAGAGCACAGCGGGACCTAAATCCTACAATCACACACAAACGCCTTTTCGTTGAAAGACAAAAGACATGAAAGTCGACGTTTTTCCATTAATTTCGAATGCATTTGATTTGAAATGGGTGGGATAGGGTTTAAGCAATGGCGGATCCAGGGTTTCTGTAACTGGGGTTCAAACATAAGAACGAGTGTTCGCTTTCAAAGCATTGTCATTTTGTTAAGATTGCACGCGTAAATGAAATACCTAGACTAGAGTGCGTGGTGGAGAAAAGAATCCACGAAACCGGAGTAGTTACGCATTTACTTTCCTTACATCCTACTTTTTATCATGCAATGTATTTTGTATTGCAAAGATCAACAGATGCCATTATTTAAGAACAAAGAAGAAATGTGTCTGTATCTTCAATACAAAGAACAATTCCGAGCGAATTTTGCTAACGATAAGCTAGTTATCTGTTTCAAAACATAAACGAATCTGAGTAAATAATGTCTCCTCAATGACATTGACTATATTGTTACCGAAATCTTTATGAAATTATGTAACCACGAAATCTAAATATCCCTTAGTTTTCCATTTTTTAATTCAGTTATTATAATTCTATTATCATGATTTCTTTAATGCTTTTCGGTGGTTTATCGAGAAATAACGGTAGATTATCACTTGATAATCTTACCGCTAAAGCAATGACATTATCAAAACCTTATACCCTGCTTTTGTGCATTTCATCCTATATGACGTCATCTATGCGGGGCGAAATAAGTGACGTCACAATGAACGTTGCAAAGCAATCACGCGCAAAATGACGCAGTTTACGAAAATACAATGTATGTCCTAGAAATTTCACATTTTGTCTAATTTTTGCAATAAAGAAATAGAATAATCGTTTGTTTTTCGAGTAAGATCGATTAATATTTCATTTCGTGAACAACAAAAGCTCGTGAAAAATATAGTTTCTGTTGTTCACTCAATGAAATATAAATCGATCTTACACTGAAAAAAACGATTATCCCCTATTTATTATTTTTAAGAAGGCTGATTTCGTCAATTTCCCGATCATTCTAACCTTTAACAAGTTTCTAGATGCAATCTATTTGTCAAAGATTTGTGCGTTTGATTTTCTAAAGAGTTGCTCTATAAAACTGTTTTGTAATCCTAAGTTGGATGAGCAAATGGTGACTCTGGTGAAAGATTGTGGCTGAAATAGTCTGGGATCGACAGGAAGTCTTGAGTAGGTGTACCTGTATCAACTGTCGTGGCATGTCTGGGATACCCGAGCACAAAACCAAATACAACAAATACAAATAACGCTATTTTGATTGTGAAAAGGTATAAACGGGAGCAAGAAAAGCAATTTAGAAAAGTTCCTGATTTCACACACAAAAACATAGTCTTTTGGGAATCCGTATTTAATCGGTCTGCCTCTAGCCTTGTTTTGACAAATTCATCTGAAATTCTCGTAAAATATTTTATATGGAACTAACAGCCAAGAGAAATATAAATTCAATGCTAACTTCCCCATAGAAAACTCTGGGGATTGCTGAACCATTAAAATTTTCACATTTGTAGCCTTAAACGAAAATATACTTGGTTCAGTAGAGGAATTCATAGCTCTTTGTTAAATATAGATATTTTCATGTACACCATTTTACATGGCTTACTTTGAAATATGGCTAAGTCTCGGGATGACCACATAGCAGGTCATTTTGGTCCCAATTCAAAATGTCTGCAAATTTTTTGCCTTATGCGATAAAACAGAACTTGAAAATACCCGCTCACATCTATCGGTCATTTAAAGGGATTTCATAACGTAGAGTTGACGTAATGACACCTTTTTAGGGGCCAAATTCAGTAATAGTCCATTCATTCGAAAATGATGAACCGATTTTTACGCCATTTGCTTCGTAAAAAGACGATCTAGGTTGTGTTTGGGTTAATATGAAGATATAAGCGTAAGAAATACAATAAGGTGCAACGTAAATTGAATGTGATACGACCTTTTGTAACTGGCGTTTAAAGTTTCGCAAAGTTTCTCAAATCGAAATCGACTAGAATATCACATATATACACTGTACGTGTCTTTGAAATGTCAAGGAATTCAATGGTATCCCTCATTTCAAAATCAACATCGTAAATTTTGATACATTAAGCTTATGTGAGAAATAAAGTAATCCCTATGTTACTTTCCTCAAGAATTTAATTTTTACTCAAAAAATTCATCAAATTTTGTCAGTCATGCGATAAATTTCCGCGAATTTCTGAAACATTAATTTCGAAATTCTTCAAAAATATTGTACTCTTTTGCCCTTTGTAAAGGAGAGTTCTTGTCTCTGACCATCCGCTACAGACACAATAGACAACATTTCAAACCGTTCTCCTTTAAAATAAGCTTATTTGAACAGGCATTCTTTTAGAAATTAAGGTCTTTTTTAAAAACAAAATAACGACAAATATGTTTAAATGTTGCAAACGCAAGGTGGTCGCTTTTAAGGCCTCATTTAAGTTTGTTTAAAAAATGAGCATGTGCGTGAGATTTTCAACAATTTCAAATATGCGCAAAGCAAAGACTCTGACCAGTCTGTGCATCCGCACAGTCTGTTCAGAGTCTTTACTATGCGCTTAATGAATAGAAAAACGATCTCAAAGTTAAGCTGTAGACTATCAGGTTATTTTATATTTATAATTTGTGGCCGTCTATGCTACTCATTGTTTACAACTCACGATTTTTTTAAATTGCTGGAAATGTCACGCACAGGATAAAATGAAATGGATTATTTTATACAAATAGACAGAACGTCTAAAATTATTTTTTCCTTTACAATGTTTATACGATTCAGCAGCATTGTAAATTCGAGTAAACTGAAATAGATTGTACATTATACTGTTAGTCCGTAATTTTTCAAAACAATCATAGTGCCTGTTATTTTGTTATTTTAACACGTACGGTGTAATATTCAAAAAGTGCCAAATCGCATATCTTGAATGACAACCAAACCATTTGATACCACTAAAGTAGCTGAAAGCTCACAGACAACCCTTGTTTAATCAAGCAATCAGCTTAAGTCGGATCAAATCTCCATTTATTTAGTGTCATTAAGCCAAACTAAAGCGATCCGTTATCCATTACTTGGAATAGTTTTTGATGTGGTGCGTATTGATTTGTCACGAGGACGTATTTAATCATGGCTGACAGAAAAACAAGAAATCCAATTTGTGTCACTGTTGACAGGTCTCAGAAAATACGATAGAAACATCTACACAGGACAAAATTAATCCCGAGGGGATGTTTTGAAATGGTTAACAAAACACAAACAACATTCACTCAAATTCTCAAATTGTAGAGTCTGGTATGATTCGAAGTTAATTAGGCGGATAAATATAGAGGATAGGCCTAATTGTTTGTTTCAATGTAAGATCTGCTTATCTTTCATTGGTTGAACAAAAAAGGCTAAATCTAAATATAGCTTTTGTTGTTCAGTGACTCTGTGAAATATGTGTTGACCTTGAACGTAAAACTGACTTAAAAGTAATCTAAGACGTTCCAGTCCACTATTGAAAGAACGCGGTCGAAAGTTCTACAGATATGTCAACTGAACAAGCATTGACCAACTAAGAGTCGCATTCCAAAATAAAGAACTTCAATGGGGAGAAGCAATCTTTGGTGTATATTTGGGTCAAATAAAATGTTCGCGGATTTGGCGAGATTCAATCCCATGACCAACTATGTCACCGACTCCATTTGACCTCACTTTTTGGATTTTTTGCTGGACCCTTATTCATTCAACTTGATATATATCTCCACATTCAAAATATATATTCGTCTGGAGTTTAAGATTATTGATTCCCAGAGTTTGAAGCGAAAGGAACAAGACCCAACTAACAGTTTTAATTGAATTTCAAGCCTGTGTGAAATTTAATTTCAACCCAGACAAAGATCTCTGCTTCCACCTGATATGATGGATCAGTTATATGAAAAGGAGGTTTTATACATGAAGATAAATTACTCTCCATTATGAAAATACTTTGGATATGAAAACGATACTGAGGAGTCTAATAACAAAATAATAAATACGCGTAATGATTTATTGTATTTCGGAATGATTTTTGTGGTAATCGTTGGTTGAGATGAATGTTGTTTTACTAGTGGTCTGCAGGTTAAGTGTTCGATTCACAATATCGATGGCTGGAGATCAAAACCCAGACTCAAGCCGCCATTGGACCTTTTTATATGCATAATAGCGTGCGCCTATACAGAGTTTGGAGAACATACTTTTAATGTATACACACCTTATCAACCCTAAAAAGTATACCAAAAGCCTTTGAAAGACTGAATTTGTTGCTTACTAAGCAACGGTTGTATAAGTCGGCCCATTAAAAAATACAAGTATCTTTCCCCACAAAGCAAAATAATTAGCAATCATTATAACACGTGTTACACGTCTTTGCATTCGAAAAATGTTTCCTATTAATAACAAAATTCTTGAAAATTTCTAGAGATAAAAATAAAATTCTTTAAAGTCGCAAGAACTAATACATTGTATAAGAACTGGAAAATCGATCGTATTTCAGTGCTTTGACATCGTAAATGTGTGACAATTCATTCCTAACATTTTTGGTATCACTCTGTTTTGTTTTATTGGTTGTTTTTCAACAAAAACATATTACAAAAACAGAAACATATAAATTTGCCATACAGAGGTCGTTACCACCACGTTCTTTTATTTCAATGTCTGTATATCCTAATATAGAAACACGTTCCACAGGGAGATACTGTAAATGTACCGGTGCACTTAAGATTCGCCTACATATCACGCATTAATTTCACAAATACACGGAATTTACTTTGCATAGCTTTTATTACCGAAATTTGGGAAAAGTTATGAGAGTATTTTAATATTAGAAATGAAAAATATGGAGGATCGCTTTTAAAAGTTGAATATAATATTCAACTTTTAAAAGCGATCTTCCATTTATCATGTTCTCAAAGACGACGCGACAGCCTCTCATTTTTTCGCTCCACTGCTTACTTATTTCTGATAGTCCGCCGATCCACTTTCTGCATTCTGCTTATCTGCCTTTTTTCTTCCTCTGTTTGTTTCGTCTGTCATTCTGCTTCCATCTTTATTCTAGTCTGCTATTTTATTTACTTTTTCCTGTAGTCTGCCAATCTGGTCTCTTCATTTTGCAAGTATGTGCCGTTCTACTTAAACATTCTGGTGGTCTGCTTTTCTGATTAGGCTACTTTAATCAAAAAGTTTGATATTCAGACGATTTCTTGCTTATTAGCTACCATTCCTCTTGTTTCATTTTAGTAGACTGTCATACTATTTCCTTCAGTCTAATAGTCTTTCTTTTAAATGTCCACAATTCTGCTATCCTTATTGTTACAGTCTGCCATATTGCTACATTCCTTCTATAAGTCTACCATCGTTTTTTAAGTCTGTCATAAAAGAAAAAAATCGTATCGAAATTATTAAAACAATGCTATGCTCGTAAGTAAACAGTACTTGTTTAAAAAAAAAAGCAAAACATTGAAGAAAACATTGAGAAAAACGGAGAAATTGCTTAAAATAAGGAATTTCTTCGTTTTTCCTCAATGTTTCTCACTTCATTTTTTTAGTGCAAAAAGTTTGAATGGTGGAAAAAAGGTTACATGAGCAGGTGTAAAGGACCGCATTCTTTTTTGGAAATAAAATAATTTATCTTGTTTTGTAAATATTTTTTGCATTTTCAAAGAAGCGAATTTTAAGTCGATTGTCGATGTTCTTGTCATTTAGGCAGATTTTCCTGTAGAACTGATCAAGTGTATGTACATAGAGCTTCTATAAGCTAAGGAAAGACTGAAACATAAATCTAATCAACCAGATTGAATTCCACTCAGATTGGAATTATCGGTTGATATTTCATTTAACTTCCCTTGGTATCTTAGAAACGTTAGATTTAAATACCTAGATGTCTATAGAATATCTTTAATTATAGTCGAGAATAGAAAACCTGAACTGAAATATAGGTTTAAATGAAAAATGCCTGATACAGTTTGCGGTTTTAGCACAGTACTGTCGTACGCGCCCTTATTTTATATTGTGGAATTAACGCAACAAGTTGATCTAAATGCCTATATGAATGTAAGCTCATTCGACAGATTTGAGCTTAGCTTTATTTAATCAATTTAGGATAAATTAAAATGGCCACTTTTGTATATACGATAGACATAGACATAGATGAAAAAGAGATCACATCCCCGCGTTTGTTCAGTGTGAAAAAATGTTTGCGAACGTTTAGAAATACTTTGCCACTTAACACCTTACTAAATACACCGTGCAAAGCATTTCTGACATTTCTGAAAGTTTCGCCAAAAACAGTATGCGTTTAAGATAAAAACTATCGACAAATGTAAAATAATGATACACAGCTTTATACGTAAGACCACGGAGTACTATTTATAAACGATTGCAAACATTTTTATCCTAAACGAAAACAAGGAATATATAAATGGATTAATAAGCATTTCTCCGAGTAGAGAATTTGAAAGGAAAAGAACAAGTAGCACGTTTTGTGCAAATACATATAGTCTAAAATAATGTTCGTTTACAGTTGCCACAGAAGTATCAGGAATGCGAAAAACAATTCTCTTGAGAGACCTTTCTTTATCGTGTCAATTTCTCGAGATGAATTCTTGTTGTAGATCACGCTGCATCTTAATTGCTTGATAAATATGAGATCTCTCGAGCATATACCCACAGGGATCTATGTACGGTAAAACATGTTTTAAGCGACAACTTAAGGTACCACTAAAAAGCTGTCACTTAATGAAATGGTCGTTAAATACAACAGTACGTGATGAATAAAACGTTTTGATAGCATGTAATTTTTGTTGCACAATTTTATCCTATGATGTTCGAACCCAATTAGAATCGTCTCGCTGAGACGATTCTAATGGGTTTCAACAACATAAGATTCAGTAAAAATTTCATTTTTTTTTAAAAGAATTTGTTTGCTGAGAAGGGCTTATCTTTAATGGTCTTTTTTAAATAAGTGTTAGATTTATACAAGTGATCGCTTTTGCCAAACGACTTGCCTGTCAAACGCAAAAGACGCCATATTTACGTAGTGACACTGTATGGGTAGTGGTTGCTTTATCCCAAAAAGACTTTAGATCCATTGGTTACTTTGGACAAGAAAGTTACACGATAAGTTTTCATAACCATGCATTCATAAAATCGTCGGTATATTGTTCAATCACTGTTTGTCTGTTAGGCTACCAGAATGTCTGAAATTTAAAAAAAATGAATAAAAATGAAATTAGTTGAGAAAAAAACGTTGCAAAATATTCAAACCCTATTAAAGATACAATTCTTATATTGCTATGATCATAGAACTCAATGATGGTTTAAGCCTGTTTATTCTACATCGATTAGGAAACATGTTCTTTCAACTTAGATTGATACAATGCTGATATTGCTATGATCATAGAAAATAATGGAGGCTTAAAACATAGATTAATTCCTCTCGATTCTGCTTTCCGGAGAATGAACCAGTTCCCGCGCCCAATGTGTCGGCCAATGAAAGAACAAAGATCGGTAGCCGCTCCCGAGAATCAAACGCGGGACCCCTTGGTCAAGAGGCCGACGTTCTACTTCTAGACCACAAACACCACGTGTCAATGATACGCATCTATTGATACAGCGGCTAATTTCACTTGACAAGGTCACTGTCATATATCAAGGTCAAAGTTTTGAAATAGATTAATCTTTCTGAGACATTAGTGTTTAACAGCCTTTTTTGTATATATCTGTTTCAATATTTCATTGATTTGAACTTATGATTCGCTCAATTATTATTAAACTATATACAATCTTTCCATCTTTAATTTGAGCCTGTGCGTGAGATTTCCAACAATTTAAAATATGCGCAAAGCAGACTCTGACCAGCCTGTGCATTCGCACAGTCTGACCAGACTCTTCACTATGCGCTTCGTAGATAGAAAAGGTCTCAAAGTATCTAAAGACCATGAGGACACTGTATATTTACAGTTTGTGTCTGTCTATGCCTCTCAATGTTTGCACCTCATGAACATTTTCAAATTGTTGGAAATGTCACGGGCAGGCTCAATTATCTATTGATCCCCGAGTTCTAGTATGTTCTATTACATGCTAACTGTGAAGTCGAGGGTGTTACATTCGAAGAAAATCTCCCCCTGTCATGATTTCTGCCGTATGATAATCCCAGAGGTAAACGAAGGTGTCAATCACCCAACTAATCTTGCATGATAGATCCATGTATCATTACATATTCTGCCTTTCGACGACCAAAAATCCGCTGTCATGGCTTAACTCAAGCTGTAGTAATTAGGGTTTTTTTTTCCGCGGACGATTTGGTTTTATTACAAATTAACAGCAATGAGTGATGTATTAATTCTTCATTTCTATTGAATATGTTCTGATTGCAATAAGAGTATGATGGGTTATAATTTAAGAGGATCTTTCCCTATTGTGATTTCTTAAGTTGATGATCACATCTAATCCTGCATGATAGGTTCATGTATCAATTCATATTTCGTTGGTGGGCGACCGAATCATCGTACCTTTAAACTGTAGATACGACATTCGTCATATGTGATTTTTGCTTCCTGAAGATGAATTAAAGTTGTTCCCTTGTCTGCCGCTCTTAAAAGAGGAGACACGACTTTTATTCTACCGTAATTTGAGTGACACTTATACAATCGATTACAAATGATCACATAGTGCAGATAAGCAGTACAATGTTATGATATATAGAATTGGAAAATAATGACCTTATGAATAAATAAACGTTCACCATGAAACGATAAAAGTTACTCGCAAAAGTACCAAGCCTGCCCACCTTGTGAATGTTGTTGTTTTCTGAAGCCCTTCGTACATTCCCATTTGATAATATTATAGCCATCGTGAATACCCATTTACTCACCTGTGTTGGGAGAAGAAATATGAAATGATAAATTCCTCGTAAGTAGGAACAATTTCATAATATTCTATAATTCTGACCCCCGCCCATCCTAACCCGGGTCCGTTGTCCTACTACTATCCAATCTTAATTGTTGAAAGGGGATTTTTTAAGCTTTTAATCTGAAATCAAAACTTCGTAGCTACAGTTTGAAATAAACTGTTGTTACGAGGTTTTAGTACGCCCGTCGACACCTATCTTTAAGTCAGAAATTTAGTGTAGGGCAAAGGGTCAGGGAAAATCCGATAGCTTTGCGAGAGTTCCAGCAAACATACATATTCGCCTGGTTTCAACTGCCATATGAAAGCAGGAGAAATCACTAATCAATATCATATTTTATTCACCTCAATGCTCAATTTAGAACTCTTGTTAGCCAAGGTTATTGATGGCTTTCAGTCTACGACAACCTGTAGGGGAACGTAGCAGGGGAGATAATCGTGTTATGTAAAAATATTATGGTTGAGTAAGAGTTTCTCTTCTTCAAGTATTGAGACAGAGAGCCAAAATTGAATCAAACCCCCTTCTCCCAAGACACATATACAGACAGACACATGTTTGATTAACACATACCTCAGAGCTTAAAGGGCGGTTAAACATATTAAATCAAATTCTATTAAAAGCATACCTTGAAATCTTGTTGTCTCTTTTTTCGTTACACACATTCCCTTGTTCGAATAGTGTCAACGGTTAACTTCACACGTCTGTAATTTAAAACGTTAAAAAAGTATTTCAAAACTCACGAGTAAAACACGTAAGGTTTTATAGCTAGCTAAAAACATTAAATGGCAGTTGCTTAAGCTTGAATCATTGAATAACTGTAGGTTCGTGAATGGTGTTTTTGACATTCATAGTCAATATTTTTCTTACAAATAGGCAAAGTTTCAACAGAATCCCTAAAGTTATTTAAAAAGAAACCATCGCTCTTAGTTTAGAACAAATTTTGGGAAATCGTGACATTGCTTGTTACTAGCAATTCAGTCCTCTTTATTCGTAGCAGGAACCTAAAATTCCACGAAATGATTAAACGGGATAAGCAGTTGGTGGCCCGGCAAACATGTTGTAGCAACAATGCCCTGCGTTCAGGATGCAACAACGGTCCAAACGGTTTGCAAATTTACCCCGCTTTGCACGTAAGTGTACGTGCAATGCGGGATATAATTTGCAAATAGTTTGCAGCGTTTTGTCTTCCTAAATGCAGGGCTGGTTTGAGTTTTGATAGAAGGCAATGATTAGATGCAAAAACCACTGCGATATGACTTAGGTTATTAACTCTGTTGATCTTTACAGAGGGAGGCAAACGCAATTCAGAAAGCCATGTTTATAGGGTAGGGTTATGTCCCTTATTCGCGTTTTGATGGCTGTGATAGTGAATAACAATACCAATCACAATCTATTGAGAATATCTATCCGAAAGTTTTGGGAACGGCGAGAGAAAAAAATGTTAGTGAGCAGAAATGACTTTATTTTCCTAGCATTTTCACCTCTTCGAAACAAGTTTTTCCAATACAATATGATAACTGAATTCGTGTGGTTTGCAGCGTCCCATTTGCATTGCCCAATTTTGTAAATGGGATGTTCGCTTTCAAAAATAGTCAATAACAATGTAGTTATAGAAAACGTAGAAACTTTTGGGTTTCTTTTAAAACATTATTTCCGCAAAATCCCATGTTCTGAACCCCTGGAGAAATGAATATGTTAAAAAATTTGGATAATTAGTTATTTTTCTCTATTTCTCAACTATTCTTTTTCAAACATTTAAGAAATCCTTGTACTTAATATTTCCTATCCCTTTATTTCGAGGGGTCATTGCAACACTAAATTTTAAGTGCCTATAAATATATAGGCACCTATAATAGTGTTGCCGTGACCCCCTCCATTTCGAAATTACTACTTGTTTTATGCTTTGAATGTTGTTTTTTTTTTTTTGACATTTTTTAGGACCAGTCCTAAAATCTGTCATCTTGTAATAGGCAAAAATAATTAGAAATAGATATAACTTCTCAAAACTTCTATATAGGTATAGGTAAATATTGATTCCATTTTACTTGTATAATGTGTCGGTAAATTTCTCGTGCGTTTATCATAAGTCGTTCTCAAAATCTTTCGAATTTTCGGCTATCTGTTCTTTAAATATCGTCCACGCGAGATCTGTCGATAGATCTATTTTTCACAGATTCTGTAAGACAGAATCAGATAAAGCCGGAGAGTGATTTTGTTTTCAAAACCAAATATTTTGTGATTGCTTTTTTCATTGGAAAATTCCACTATCCGTAAAACAACTCTATGTTGTGTCTACTCAATAGAATTGTCTCGTCAAGACAATTCCAATGATTACACACAACGCAATGTTAAGGGGAGAAAGAGCAGATTTACAGTTAGGAACATCGTGAAATTGACAAAAATGAATTATTTTAGAATGATTTTGGAATGAAGTTTTGAGTGAAATTCAAGGGAGGTAATTCAATATCGCTAATTTTGTTCAAAATGAACAAAATGAGCTATATTTATTACCCCTTTAACAAATATGCTCAATTTTCTCTTTGTGTGTCTTCATGGACCAATCAAACACTTTTCTTGTTTGTTTGAATGAGGTTGAGTGATGATTTGAAAGTTTTTCAGTCAAATCGCGGCGGCTAGAGCACGTAGCCAAGATTTCGTTCTTTTTTCTCTCACCAGTACTACCACAACATCTTTTCCGTACCTCCAGTTTCTCACACAATATAGAATAATGATTGTTCACCAATTGCTTGGAATCCTATGTTGAAAAATACTTTTGCCACCGCCAGGGATCGAGCCCCGGTCTCAATGATTTGGATGCGGACACACTCCCGATCAGTTACGACGAGGGCTTCCACTTATCTTGAGCCCTTGTACTAAGCCCATTAGCACATGATTGATCACGAATATATTGAATTTCTTTCCTGTCTAGACGCTTGCATTATCACCAAGTGCTGTGAAGAAAATGATTTAACTTTCTCTTTCATTCTGTTATCTTTGAATTTTCTTCAAAAGCAAATATTGACGACTACAAAAACATCTAGTTCTTGGAGGAAATTTTGGATGAGTTTGTCTGTATGAAATTTTATTTTTTTACACGAAAAAAGTCTACTCTTTTTTTTTCTCCGGGCTTGATTTTCTTATATTCAGACAGTTATTTTACTTGTGCCATGTTGCTAAATTTTTTACCTCGAGTTTCTGAAAAAAAAAATGTGCAAAATGATTAACCAGCATATCTTTTTTGTTTGCACATAAAATGAGCCTGTACGTGAGATTTCCAACCATTTCAAATATCCGCACAGTCTAACCAGAGTCTTTACTATGCATATAGTAGATAGATAAGGTATCAGATTATCTGTAGACAGTATATGACTACTACTGTCTACGCTGCTCAATGTTAACACCTCATGATTATTTCGATATTGTTGGAAATGTCACACACAGGCTCAAATATCTTCATGAATATATTGACCAGCCCTTTAACTTTCCGACTGTACCTCGTACAAGTCACGCGTGTTCTTTGCTATGCCGAACCGCCGTCATAGCGCAGTTGGTAGCGCATCGGACTGTCAATCTAGATGTCACGGGTTCGATCCCCGACGGCGGCACTCATTCTTTCCGACTATTTGTCTCTCAACAATGGGTTGATAATCGTAGACCTATGAGAGATAGCAGCTGGAGGCTAGGAAATGATGTGATTGTTGTACTGGCGAGAGAAATACCAGGAATCCATTATTAGGTGCTCCAGCCGCCGTGATATAACTGGAGGCTAGGAAATGATGTGATTGTTGTACTGGCGAGAGAAATACCAGGAATCCATTGTTAGGTGCTCCAGCCGGCGTGATATAACTGCAAAAAATGTTGAAAGCGGCATAAAACTCCATTCTATCAATCTTTGCTATGCGTGTTTTATTAAGGGTTTCAGACAGATTTTGTCCTTTACAGAAAATAGAGTGCGTGTACGAACAATAACAAATTGATAAACTACATCGATCCGTCATAGAAACTATTTGCTGCATTTTTTGAAAACTTTTCTGGGTCAGAAAATAAGCATTTGCGCAACGGTGTGATTGAGAAAAAACCCCAACACTTCAACTACCCATCCGCTGCGTCAGGGATAATCTGTTCATATGGACGTGAACGATTGATTGATTGAATGGAGCTTAACCCCGCTTTTAACATTTTTTTCAGTTATATAGCGGCGGCTGGAGCACATAGCAATGGAATCCCGATATTTCTCTCACCAGTAAAACAATCACATCCTTTCCTAGCCTCCAGCTGCTATCTCACAGAGGTGTACAATTATCAACCCATTGGTGAGAGACAAGTAGTCAGAAAGAATGAGTGCCGCCGTGGGGGATAGAACCCGGAACCTCTAGATTGACAGCCCGACGCCCTACCAACTGCGCTATAAGTGCGGCATGGACGTGCACGAATGAAGGAGTTGTGTTAACAATAAACATACATACAGAACCATTTCCAATTACGCGTCATAACTAACCCGCCACAAGTTATAAAGGAATATTTTGTGCAAGTTTCACACGAATGTACCCATTTATTAAAAAGGGGTTTTGTTAACAAGGAAGTTTTAAGTAAGACCGTTTTTCTTTGACGCAGTATGAAATGACCAAACCATATCAATATGCACATGTTCACATAATGTAGAACGCTTAAAGTGAAATTTCATTGACTTACTCGCATAAAAGAAGTGTGAACTAGAATTCTCAAAATAAGACCCCTTCTCTCGTGACATTTAATCGACCAGACACATTTTCAAAGTGAACAGTCATTTTGATGGTACAATCAATCAATATATGCAAGTTTGAAGAGAATCAAATGAAAACTGTGGGATCTAAAGTACAGTTGCATTAGAGTGTTATAGAGGATTTTATCTTCAATTTTTCAATTGGTCTCTTTCCGACGCATCGGGCCAATTTCGAAAGGAACTATTCTTGTGAAAGTACGATCATTCGGACTTAGGCTTGAAGACAAGAAAATAGAAACCGTTGGCTTAAGCAAAGGTTAACGGACGAACGGACATGCCGCAGACAGACAGACGGACGGGAGAACCTTCGGTCAGTAGAGCTAAAAACCCTCAGTTCTTTAAAATTGTGTATAAAAAACCTTGATTGGCAGAAAAATTGGTTTCTTGCTCCAGTGAAAACTATTTCGAGTTTGTGTTTGATTTTGTTTGTTTGAGCGCGAAGAAGTAATTAAAAATAATTGAAATATTCACTTTTATTTTTCTTATTTTTGTAGTCGATAGGATTGAATTATTCAAAACGGGGAGCAGGGGTGACGAATTCCCATGCCCGACTTGTCCGACATGGGCTTTTTCTACTTGCGGACAAGTACATTTTCTAGACAACTTGTCCGTGAACAGGTAAAAACCACAGCAAATCTTAACACAGTACTTAACAGGTCTAGGAGAAAAATTATTCTTTTGTTTGTATCAAAGGGAAGAAGACATTGTCTTTAATGAAGAAAATGCTGGGTTACAGCATTTTCTTCATTAAAAACAATATTTTATCAATATTTATGTACCCACTTTTTTTGCAAGGTTAATTTGATCCTGGACAAGTAAGAAATCAGCGTTTACTTGTCCAAGGACAAGTGGAGAAACTCTGTATTTCCACACCCCTGGGGAGACTATTTTTCTTTCATATAAGTTTGAAAACAACAACAACAACAAAAGTCATCAGACATATGAATTTTGAGCAATTAACCATACCTTTCATGTTTCGAAGAAAGCAAGTCTCTAAATAATTTCTTTTCATTTCTTCAAGGACTCCTATGAATAAGGTGTTTGTCTGGTAAGGGTTAGGGTTGATGTGGCAAATGATATAGATTCGAATAGATGTTATAAAATCTCAATACAAAATAGATTTCACATCAAAACACGTCATGCGTGGGTGACTTTACTTTCATTTACCGCTATATCTTTTGACGATAAGTGTCCTCCTCTTTCACTTATATGTTTAAATACAAAAGAAATTAACTGTCAATCCTAGCAAAGAAATCTAGAGTATGAGATAATTTCATCACTTTGAAAAATCATAAATCTTGTGATGTGCAGAAAAAAGTGTCAAAAGTTTTCAAGATACTAATATTTTGAGACCAAGTCTTTGTGCAAAACGCAAGGTGAAAGGTCTATACATGTAGGTATGTATCTTATGAAGTGTATCGAGAGTGTGGCTATTTTTGCTAGCATATGGGATATTTTTTGATACATATGTTTAGGTGAATTATTATTTCTAAATCAGTGCTAATTAATAAAAGTGTTAAATCGCAAGTGAATTTCGAATGAAGGTAAACTATTGGATATATACCATGCATGTGTAGGTTGATCAAAACCTTTGCTGTGATGCGTTTTTCTAAGCGATCGCCCACGTGCAAGACTATTAGAAAGCTGTCGCCAAA
This sequence comes from Fragum whitleyi, assembly GCA_948146395.1. Lineage (NCBI taxonomy): Eukaryota > Metazoa > Mollusca > Bivalvia > Cardiida > Cardiidae > Fragum > Fragum whitleyi. The sequence goes on along the minus strand of OX411544.1, from coordinate 52,591,947 downwards.
GATTTATGTGTATAG